>JBAIAA010000191.1:1200000-1800000 GCA_037893245.1 Crossaster papposus
GCGATGCGTCGTAAGTTAAGAAGAGTTTAGTGAAATCGGGTGCTGATTGGCTAATGTACCAACCTACCTGCAGAAAAAATTATCGCTGCCGGCCTGTTTTCCCAAACGTAACTGGCAGATTTCATGAATTATTCAGTAGTTTGGATGAGAAGTTATGTTTATTCATCGAAATAAAACATGACGTCAAAGCATTGTTGTTATTTAGTTAACTAGTTACATTAAATCACTTTAAAGAACAGCTGTTGTCGAGCTGCTATACGTAGTGTAGTGGATAGTGGGATGGGCTATGGATCAAAGATTCCTGGTTCGAATCCACCTCGTTTTTCCTAGTCAAATTGATATCTTTAGAGTATTTTTAATTTAAGAGAAAAAAGAGACCTAGAACCTAAGTGTTGTACAGTGATCAAAGCAACTACTGAATAATTCATGAAATCTGCCAGTTAGGTTTGGGGAAAAAATATTCGCAGCCGGCCGCGACTTCTGCAGGTAGGTTGGTACATTAGCCAATCAGAACACAGATGGTGTTGACGTCATCGATGATGTTAGAGTTGTTATTATTATTATTATTATTTTATTCATGGGACAACCATAACCCTAACCCTAACCCTAACCCTAACCCCTAACCCCTAACCCTGGTCAGATCCCAGACAACTCTAACATCATCGATGACGTCAACACCATCTTTGTTCTGATTGGCTAATAATTGTACACTATGTACCAACCTACCTGCAGAACAAATTATCGCCAGCCGGCCTGGTCAAGGTAATTCCTGGCAAGGTGTGCACCCCAGAGGGCCTAGTTGGAAAATATGTGATAGCATTGCAGCGGTGGCAGTCTTTTGGTTGTTACGCTTGTTACCACATATAATTAATCCGGTAACAGGCATATTGGAGACCATTTTGAAAACAAAATTACCACCCCAAAAACACCCAATAGCACCCAGAAAGCTACCACCGCTTACGCTGCAATGCTATCACATATTTTCTAACTCTAGTACCTTGCAAAAGATCGCTACGATTATAATTATATGCTCTCGATAATGTGATACCGGTGGCCCAATTGTTAAACCAAAGCGAGTGGATCAAAATGGTAGGAAGATCTAGTTCGTATACTATAGTCAGTTAATTACGGTTTAGCTTTTGGCAACACTATTTCCACCCCGTATGTATATGCATGCAATGACTGACTTTCGATGTTGCGATGTGTACTGGAGTAATCCGACATATACATGTAGAGATCAAATAATTTCTTAACCTCAGGCTCATCTTGTTGACAGTTGTTCAGTTTCATCTTCGCATTTGGTATTCACGCCCTCGCTGGGTGAATATCAAGCAAGCCCCGTCTTCTTTAGAACCCAGTAAATGCCCTGGGTATTATTCACAATTAATCCCCCGCTCTGTACACATTATACAGTTCTTGTGGATATCTAACACCTGCATTTCCGGTTTCAGGAACTTAATGTTGGTTCAGGAGAGATTATAGCATAAAATGGCTACGAGCATTACTGGATACTGTTTGTCTTTATCTTATGTACTTACGTAGGTGGGTGGGTGGGGGCTTAGTATAGTTCTTTAGGCCAAGAACTTTCGTCATAAGGAAGTCGAGGAACCAGACTATACTACCTTTCCCCAATAAAATTTTGTGTATTTTGGCTGTCAATAAAAAAATGCAAAATCTCCATCTCTGTAATTTAGAGAAAGTATTTGTACACCATGATCATCGAGGCCTTGGGAATATACAGACACAAATAAACTTAATATCTTGCTTCGCTGCGTACACTTCAGTGTTCCTCTCACAAATCCAAAATTTGCAGTCAATAAGCCATTTGCGCATGACCCCGATGTTAAATTTGAATAACATCTGGTACACTGACTTGCTCACACAGCATGGCACAGTTTAACTTTATATTCTCCAGACCAACGACGCTGTTGCTATTATCACGTGATTCGGGGCAAGCCTTACGCGTCTACGCTAACAACCCCAGCTCTGGAATGGTCTGGTGTCTTTTTGCCATTCTCACCCATTGTAAACAATGTATTGGTGCTGAGCGTCTCTTGCGTAACTATGCAAAAGCTTGCCCCGAATCACGTGATATAGCAACAGTGTCTTTGGTCTGGAGAATTTAAAGTTAAACTGTGCCAAGCTGTGTGAACAAGTCAGTGTACCAGATATTATTTAAATTTAACTCGGGGTCACGCGCAAATGGCTTATTGTACCCCACGGCCATAAATATAGATGTTAATCTCAAACTTAATTTTACACTATATCAAAACATGCACGACTATCTAAATTCTTGAAGAAAAAAACAACAAGTTTGACCTGAGCGTAGTTGCAACGTGATTGGCTCATTATGGGAAGAAGAGAAAGCCAGGCCCCAACAATCCCTGTACTGCATGTGTATGTGGGGTACTAGTCTTAGCCACTGTCTAGGGAAAAATGGGAGGAGGAGGAGGGGGGGGGGGGGGGGGGAGGAGGGGGGAGGGAGGAGGGGGAGGGGGTGACGGAGAGAAATGAACAGACATACAATTTCATCATTTTCTCTTCGTCATAGCTTTTTATATTTTGCAACTGGTCGATTCCTTGTTTTTTACAATTATAATGTTAAGCCTGTTAACAAGATTAACCAATATGATTTCAATTCCCTAAAAATAAAAATCTAATGTTAAAGGTAGAATACACAATTGGTAATTGCTTGAATTATCAGGAATGGGTGGATTTGGGGGGTTGTATTTCCTAGTAAATGTCGTTTAACTATCCAAAGTTTTACAATCATGGATGCTGAGAAAAAAAGCAACCGGCGTCGGGCAGTTGTTCTTGTTTTTAAATTTGTTGGAACAATACCGGATATCTAGCGCAATCATTTTGCTGGATGCCTAGAATCATTATCTACTTTCAAATAAGTAAGATATTGCTTCATAATTCGGTAGTACCAATTGTCGATATCTGCAAATGGTGTATCATACCTTTAACACCATGAAATATATAGCAATGTTAACATATTGACATAAATGTACAATTATTGAGCGTTATATACACACATTCAATCTTTCTTTCCTTTTATAAAGCTTCAAAAGCAATTGAGAGAAAAAATATTTAAAAAAAAGTAAAATTGCACTTCTAAAAAAGCAGACTATTACCAAACGATTTTTAAAAAGGCTGAACAAAACAAGGAATGGTCCAATGGCGGTTCTTAAAGGGATCGTAAACGTTTGGTAATTACTTCAAAAATTAATGGCAATAAAAACTTACTTGGTAAGAAGTACAGCAGCTTTGGATAGTATAATGCATTTTCAGAAACTTTTCAATTCGAAGTACTGCGGTTATGAAAAAATATATCGCTTTTTATCCCGAAAATTTGAATCTGAGAAGCGTTACTGCAGTGACGTTTCACAGATTGAGTATTCCAATGCAGATTATTCTTCCTGCGTTGACATAACCGCTCCAGATTTTCGGCAATATCTCAAAATCGCTACCACTTTTTGAAATGAAATTTTTACAGGTTAGTTTTATGGTATATTATCTATAACTATATAGGATTGAAACAATCAATGGGTTCCAATTACCAAACGTATACGATCCCTTTAAATACAAAAAAAAAATGTTTAAAACACGCCTAGTTTGCTAGTGCTGGCAGCCTATTGAAATATACACGGGTTATCAAAAATGTGATACAAACTTAAAGGTGAATGATCGCACTCGGTTTATTTTTGTAAATGCTTGAGCCTATTGGGAGTTTTTGTAGGATAAAGGTTTAATAATGTATGTTAGAAAATGAGCACCTTTATCACGGGTAGAGTTACCCTATAGCGGAAATGTCAGCGGCATATAAATAAACCCATAATAATATGAGGCAGTAAAGTACAGACCTTACATAGCCATCGCAGTGATCTTTCCAATCTTTATTCCCCAATGCACAGCGGATATTCCTTTTGCATCAATAAATTACAGCGGTACATATTCCAGTCTTCAGTATACCACAGGTAACTTCATTACTTCCGAGTGTCTATCACGGGCAAGCAAAACATCGCCCTTATGTATTATACATGCATTTCTGCAAATTCTGTTTACCCGCAGATACATAATTGATTTCCAGGTTGTTTGTTCTCTAAAATCCCAAGATAAACCCCGGGATAATGGTTATTCTAGTTTCCAAGACTATAAACCAAGGAACGACATAATGTAATATCAGATCGTATGCAGTTAATATAAATGCCAATTACCTGCACAAATTACTGAATGCGAAATGAATTGTGGAAACCGTATAAAGCTATATGCACAACATCGTGGTGAGGAATATTCATGCAATTTTCAGTTCAAATTTAGCTGAAGGCATAGTAGATCATGTGCATTTATCCTAAAAGGTATCCTTTCATCTGGCTTGCTGTCATTTAGAAGAAATCAAGAAATTTACTAGGTAAATTCGATTGACTGATTTGTTTGGGCAAAAACAGTGCAAGTGGAACACATCTTTTTAATCATGGTTATAAACATTGCTTTTAAAAAGCTATACACACTCGAAAAGACTACAAAATAATGTGTCTTTCAGATGATTTGTATTTCATCTGATTAGGTTGTGTGAGTCCAGATATATACCCAAATAAGTCAAGCTACCCAAAATCGATGTTGTTCCACTTAACACGTTTAGTTAGATTATTACTAGTCCCAAAACAAAACAGCTTACACCTGTACGGTTGAACTTCAATGGAGATCAGAAAGATGTGAATATTTATCATGTATTGCTCAATTTATCTTGTATTATGTAATAGCTGAATTGATCTTGAAATTGAATAGGTTCAAGTAATTATGAAGAGGTTTCAAAGAAAATGTTAATTAGGTGGGGGTGAGGGTGGGGGGTGGGGGTGAGGGTGGGGGTGGGGGTGGGGGTGGGGGTGGGGGGTGGGGGGTGGGGGTGGGGGTGGGGGTGGGGGTGGGGGTGGATGTGACACCCCCCCCCCCCCCCCCAACTGTGTTCGCTGGGCTTTTTATGAAACCGTTTTAATGAAAAGTACATTATTCAGAATGTCTGATTCAATTTATGAGTGCCACGACCATATCGAATATGATTCCTACATGTGGTCGTCTCCAATGCACTTAAATTAAAATAATTTCAGCCCCGGACTAAAACAACCTTGCTCGGAGGCAAAATCTTGGAGAATTTCCAGGCCAAATTAAAGTATAATCCAGTAGAGTTCTTTTCAGTCAATCGCATGATTGGTGCACAGTGAATCCTTGAAAATTAGGAGAAATCGAATCAATATGAGGCAGGTGAAATAAACTTAATAAGGACCAGGATCCCAAGGGCAGGTACAGTGAACACCTGCAAAATAAGTCGGGGTATAAGACCAGGCTATCGGGCAAAATATTGACTTGCAAGATTTGAAGAAAACAACTCCCCCTAATCGTATTACGGCATTTGGCAATTTGTAATTGAAAAGTAATTGAAAAGTCTGTAAATAACAATTATTGAGTCATTAAGCAATACATCAAGGTCATACTTGGGGCGAAAATAGAACACATTTAGTGAATGTCTGGGCAAGTTTTGTCACTGCAAATTCGCAAACAGTTCGAACACATTCGAAGTTTAAACCGGCTTTTAAAATGTTGAGTTATCCAATTGCAGAAAAAAATAGATACGAATATAAATAAGAATTTATAATTACCCGTTCCTATTGGTCGAGAGCCTGTCACGTGGCCGGTATTAAACGAACGATAAAGACCGGTTCGGTCCGGCTGGATGGTCTTATTTTAATAACACTTTTCTTAAACACTTTTCCAGCGTTACATGAAATTGGGACGCCTAGGGAATTCAGTGACTTTTACCGTTTTATTGGTTGAACGTTCACAGTTCTCATGTAGGCATGTGCAATACTATACCAGTAAGTCAGTATTTCATGATCATAAATTCAGAATTATTGATCTCCATTTCTATAAATGGAGATCAATGTTCAGAATGCACTCGCCACAGCTATAGTTATAGCTAACTAGCTGCATCTGCGCGACATCGAGCAGTACGCGCCGCGGCTGTTGAGTTGTTTATTAAAGTTGAGGGCTCCACAAGGGTTAGTTACTCTATGCATCTAAATGAGAGACCACCCTCCAAAAAAATGGATTACATTTTGAATGGCGCTGCCCCCAAACAGGCAAGATTGGGGTTACTCCACCCTTTGCTGTATTAATATTAACCACTGGTATATCTATTTCCAATGCAACAGGGCTATCCTTGAGTAGACCTCTGGGGCCAATTTCACAGAGCTGCTAACTGGAGCACGGAAATTTGCTTAGCATAAACATTCTTTCTTTGAAAAAAAACCAGGGTTACAGACAAATAGTTCAGGTGATGTATATTACTTGTGAATAGTATTCACTACAGTTGGTTTTTGCTTAGCATGAAAAGCACATAGGGTTTTGGCTGGTAACCTGTTTTTACTTATTGAGCAAGACTTTTGTGCTAAGCAAATTTGTGTGCTTAGCAGCTCCATGAAATTGACACCTGGTGCATTCATTGTTAATGAATTAACACAAAGCACGCCTGAAAAGATGGCTGCCTAATGCAACCAACATCGATAATGTCACATTCTGTTTGATTGGCAATCACAAAAAACATAGCCCCCTGCGAATTCTTAATAACAAATTGCTTCATAATTTTTGTTTAACCTTTAATTGTTATATTCTCTGCGTCCAACATCTATATACACAAAATACAAATATGCTACACAAAACATCATTTTAAAAATACATTTATGCTGTAATCAACATACTAGAAATAGTACTGATTGTTGTTTACTTATATTACATAATCACGGGGGAATTTGCGAAAAAGCAAGTAAAAACAGACTGTTAAATCCCTTTACAATTTTCTTGGCATAAAAATGCTGTTAACCCTCTTATGGTTTTACCTTTCAAAACCTTTCAAAATTTGCTTAATGGGCAAAATGGCTATCAATAAGTATGAACCTTTCAAAACGCTCAAGAATTTGTTGCTACTGCACTACTACACCTTTCAAAACCTTTTGAAAGGTATTTTCTTTTCACTGAAGTTTGTTCAGAGAGTTGTTTTACCTTTCGAAATCTTTCATAGGTTCCTTTTGTCAGACAATTTTCTCACCTTTCAAAACCCTTCAGTCCAGAAACTTGAAAGGTATTGTTTTTCTCACACCAGTTTGTTCAGAGTGTTGTTTTACCTTTCAAAATCGTTAATAGGTTCCTTTTGTCAGACAGCTTTCTCACCTTTCAAAACCGTTTAGTCCAGGAAACTTTGAAGGTTTTGAAAGGTCTGACAGCTCTATGGTAACTGCACTATATAATGCAGAGTCCAGATAGGCAAATCTGCTGACAAAGGAAAAAAACACACAAAAACATGGCTGGTTTGAAGACAATTAATAGAATAAACAAGACAGCTTTTTGTTTACAGTTATAAAATCTCTCATCTCTCACAGTACTTGGCTCAAAATGTTGATTTATGAAGTCCAATATGCAATTTTTCCCCCCAAATTTTGGGAAACCAACAAAAATTGTAAACATAATTTTTGAGCGGTAGCAATGTGTTCTATACCCCAAAATGGAATTGTTATAGTTCCCTCATTAGCACAAGAGTTTAATAGTAGGGGTCCCTATGTCGTCAGGTGTTTTCTAAAACCTAGTAGTGAGCTGAAATTGAAAACAGATTTTGAATGCTTAGTAGGTCTATTTTACAGATTTATGTTTGATTTTGTTTGGGTATATTCAATATAAATATATATATATATATATTTATTTATTTTTGTTTTTTTGTTTTTTTGGGGGGGTTCAAAAAAGTGAATCCTTAAAACTTAAAAGGTCTATTTATACGAATTTACATGTTTTACGAAATTTCATGTTCGGAAAACACCCTTAGTATAATTTTACATAAATATTTATATAATATGGACATTTTAAATAGATTCTGGGTGTATATACACTATATTTATTTTTCAATACAATTTTTTGTTTGTATTTCATTCTAGAATTAGTTTTTTATGTTTTTTTTTTTCAATTAAACTTTCAAGTAAGCTAATTTCATTTAGTCATTGATGCCATTCAGAGTAAAAACGCCACGTTACTTGGACTTGAAATATTAACTAAGAAATCAACAATTTGCAACACAACAAAGTGAGGAGTAAAAATGATGTTGACCTTAAAAAAACAAAACCTGTTTATACTTCAGGTAAAGTTAAAAAATAAATTGACACCACAAACCATTTCTGATCTAAAAAAAAGTTCAAACACAAGTTCGAAATTCAATTTTCAATTCAGAAGAAGCCTTTGGCACTGCCAAATACAGATATTATTTGCTCAGCAAAAACAGGTTACCAACCAAAAGTGTCTTGCAATGTACATTACTTGTGACTAGTAGTACTCTGCTGATGTATGCTTAGTACACAAATCCACTCAGAAAAATTATACTGTAGCTACATATGATGTTGGGCCCTGGCTGCACTCAAAAGCATTAGAATGGGGTTGTTACAACGGATAATGTGGATAATGTAGTAACCAAACGATGTCACAGAAATTGACCCATACTGTATCACTAACCAAAACAATTGACTGAAAGTGTAGTAAAATGTACTACACTGTTATTATATTATCTTCCTAACTTATAAATGTAACATTTGTGACCTGTTACCACAATATGAGAGTAAAGTCGCACAATGTGATTTGGAGATATGGCCATCCCAAGTCAAAATATGAAGGGGTGGTCAATTGTGAGATTTTGCCTAATTTGGAAAGCCTAAGTCCTCTTCTACATATTCCCATTTTTTAAGTGCAATCAGAGGATTGAAAACCTCCTAAATTACGCGATTTTGCTAGTGTTTGCGTAGTTAGTGTTTGGATTAAAGTCCATCAGTGGTCTAATTAACAGGGTAATTAAATATGCAAATTAGGTCTTCGTAAACTGTCCCACGTTTGCGAAAATTTAATAATTTGTTGTTTACACAATAGTATGTATGTGTGGAAAGTTTCAAAAAGAAATAATGATTAGAACATAGCCGTTGCTATGCTCAACCGAACCTTACTTGTCCTGTTTGGCAATCTTTTGTGTGTTTTTGTTTTGGATGTTTATTAAGTAAGTTTTCTCACAAACACGTTTTGTGAAACCCATGACTTTCTGGAGCGCTGTAAAATGTATTTATTGCAAAATGCCCAAGTGTTATATACCATTGTAAAGCTCTCCTTCTCAAAAATTTGAAAATATCAATATCTCCATTTTCAATTGTTACTCTTTTTTACTCTCATATCTTGGTGACAGGTCACATTTGTTGTTACATTATCAGTTTAGTGACAAACAATCAGTCAATTTGTATGACATTTTCTGTTGGTGATACATTATCCGTTTGGTTACTACACATTACCAGTTGTAACAAGGGTTTTCTACTAAGAAAATGCAGAGCTTACAGCAGTTTGTATAAGAAGTAAATTGCACCATGGTTTGGATGGATCTCCAGCTGTCTTGACGCCAGCGTGCTATCGCTGTCTCTGCTTAGCCGACGACATTGAAGGCTTGAATGTCCATTCTTGGGTCTCTGAGTCTGTTCTGCAAGGCCGGACAACCAACCCTCGCTTGGGCAGGTGATCTAGACACAGGTGGCTCAACTGGTGACGGAGGCTGCTGCCATCTCTTGTCCACTTCTGCAATGATAACAACGTGATAACAACTGCAAGTTGTTGGTTGCCTTGGCAGGGAGGGGTCATGTTCCCAGGATTTGTTTGGTTGGACTGTTGCAGACAGGTAAATAATGCAGCAAATTCGCAATCAGGCGCGGATCTAGCTTTAGGTTACGCCGGAACAGTCTACTAATCAAAATCTACAATGATTCGCCCCATTTACATAACATTAGTCCATGCTAATTGACCATTTGCGTGTGGAATTTAAATAATATCTGGTACACTGACTTGTTCACACAGCTTGGCACAGTTTGACTTTAAATTATCAAGACCCAAAACACTGTTGCTATATCAGGTGATTCGGGGCAAGCTCTTGCATAGTTACGTTAGAGACGCTCAGCACCAATACATTGTTCATAATGGTTGAGAATGGTACAAAGACACCAGACCATTCCAGAGCCGGGGGTTGCTAGCGTAAGGCTTGCCCCGAATCACGTGATATAGCAACAGTGTCTTCGGTCCTCGATCGTTGGGGCAAGTGCTAAGTAATGGGGTTAGGGTATAGTAAAGGAATAAAGGAAAACACAATATCGATCCTCGGTCGTTATGTGGTTCACGACTGTGTGAACAAGTCAGTGTACCAGAGATTTTTCAAATTCCACACGCAAATGGTCAATTGCAATCCCCCCCCCCCCGATCCGCCACTTACATTGTCATCTATATCTTTTGTATTATTATTAATATAATAATATATTGTGTGTCAGACCAGATCTGCCCCTGCATGGCAGCTTGCTTAACAACAAGAAAGGATCTTGAATGCGGCAAGTGCAATGTTCCAGACGTTTAGGTTCGAATCCTGTTCTTGTGGATTTCTTCGTTTAAGGCTCATTATTTTTCACATGTTTCGGAAAGAATCGTCTCGAATAATAAGAATAAAATATAAACTGCTGAAAACTGCTTACTGGCTGGAATGACCTGAAATATACAAATCAAATAAGTTAAGAGGGCCTAATTTTTCGATCTATTAAAGATCTTCTAATCATCAGAGACCAAATGTGACCTGTTCCAACGAAACCCGGACAAAGTCGCACAATGTGTTTTGTCACAATGTACTCCTGAAGTCATTTCGGGATGGATTTTACCATTTTGAGGTTTTAGGTTTTCCTAAGTCACTCACTATTAATCTACAATCTCCTCAAATTTGAACAAAATCCGTCTACCAGAAGTGTTTTTTTTTATCAATTTTGTGAAACATTTGTGTACAGAAATAATACGCTTTTCTGAACTTCAAAGCTGTTTATCTCATAATTAGGTTGTCAGGGTTTTATCACTAAATCCAGACCCCAGGGAAGATAGGGTGGGGGTACATATGTAAATGATACATCATTTTAAAGCTGAGAACCTAGAGAATTTGAAAAAAGCAAAATCTGAAAAACTAAAAAGTCGACTTTGTCCGGGTTTCGTTGGAACAGGTCACAAATGGTTGTGTACATGAAACATAAAGGAGGACATACAAAAATGATGCATTAGAAGAAGAAGAATTTCCCCAGCATTGGGCCGATTGAATGGGCCGGTCAAAATATTGAATACGAAAATCAATCAATTTTTCTGATTAATTACAGGATATCTAGTGCAATCATTTCGCTGGATGCCTACAATCCATGTTTACTTTCAAATAATTCGGTTTTGATATCTGCAAATGGTGTATTCTACCTTTAATTTGTGCATATTTGTGCTTTAAACCTAAGGAGGGTTAAATAACACATATTCTTAGGGTTAATAATAATAATAATAATAGATATTTATAATGCGCTTTATGTGAAAAAACACCTCTAAGCGCCTTACAGAGAGTACCCCCATGCACAAGTCTGATGGTCGTGCGCTGGTCCAGGTATTTCCGAATCTGCCCTATTTTTCTTATACCAGTCAGTGCAGATTTGCAGACAGAGGTCACATGAGATGTCATAGAAAGTGTAGAGTCCATGATGACACCGAGGTTACGAGCTTGGTTAGCTGGATGAATTATAGATTGGTCAATCGTAATATCTGGTGAGCAAGGAGCTGCATTGATGAACTTGGAGGTGAAATGTATAAACTCCGTCTTGCTTCTATTCAGGGCCAATTTATTGGCTACACACCATAACTTGATGTCATCAACACACGCCTCAATCCTTTTGATGGCAAGATCACGATCCTTAGGATCAAACATGAGGTAAACCTGAACATCATCAGCATATACAGCACATTGAACGTGATGAGCGGCTATGATATCCTGGATGGGAGCACTGTAAAGGGAGAACAGTATTGACCCAGCAACTGAGCCTTGTGGTACTCCATAGATGACATCTAATGCAGCATTTTCTATCCAACAAATGGAACTCTATCAGGGGAGATTTGTCTGTGACTTTTTCAGCATTACGACTAACATATCTCTAAATAGATTCCACTTTCCTTCCAAAATTCTTAAATAAAGAAAATGTGACCGGCTCTGCAAAAAAGGATATTAAGTCGCGATGTGCATTATCATGTAAATGTCCCACTCAACGTTGAGAGGGTAAATATTTCATCAAAATGGGGTTTTCATTTTTTGTCATGAATACTTAAAGGTTTCATCCAAAGAAATGTTGATTTTTATGTCTAAAATGAAAAAACGAAAGATGATTTTGTGTGCTTCGTTCTGTTGTACTACAACAGAGGCAACTATTTCAAAGCCTGTTTTCTCAGTTGTGTATTTTGTATTTAAGTCCAAAGAAGTAATTATTATGCAAACATGTCATATCTCCAGAACGGGAGGGGCTATGAGCTTTATTATAAACCAAATAAAAGCTGACGTTCTGGGCTTTCCAACCATTTCACTATTTTTGTGACATAATACCTATTTTTGGGTCACAAATACAAAAGTGAGACCAATCTTAAAACCGGTTCATACCTCATGCAAATGCAAGGGAAAATGACATCAAACATTTGCTGCAAAATTGCTCAGAGTTGGAATACCAGAGTTGTATTCAAGTCCCTGCAACTTCATCACAAGTCCTTCAGTCTCAAGTCAAGTCACTTTTCAAATGAACTGTTAACAAAAGCATTCCTTTGTCAGTGTTCAACCAGTAACTTGCGACTGGCTTTATGAAGGGATTTGTGACTGGACTTGCAGGGACTTTTAATCAATTAATCAATCAATCAGGATACAATTAATCTCTGTGGAATACGTTCAATGTTTACAAATCTGCAGCGCAAACACATCACAAATTCAGGTTTGCATTGGTGCTTGTAGCAAGCATGAACAGGCCTTAAAGGTAGTATACACCATTGGTAATTGCTTGAATTATCATGAATGAGTAGATTTGGGGGTTGTATTTATAGTAAATATCGTTTAACTGAGCTGTCCAAAGTTTTAGAATCATGGATGCCGAGAAAAGCACGAAAAACAGCGGGTTTTTTCAACCAGCGTCGAGCAGTTATTCTTATGTTATCTTTGTTTTTTCGCGATCGGCGGATGGCGATCGCGAATTTTTCATTATAAAATTATATTTTTTTGAATAATTACAGGATATCTAGCGCAATCGTTTTGCTGAATGCCCAGAATCAACATTTACTTTCAGATGAGTAGGATATTTCTTAATAATTCGGTAGTAAATATTTTCGATATCTGCAAATGGTGTATACTACCTTTAAAGCTGAGATTCATGGTGATTGAGACTTGGGTATTATCCTACCTGTTTGATTTCGTTGCTTAGACAAGTAGTCAGGTAGACCCTGGTGTCAGGCACTGATGAACTAACAGTCAAACATTTAAACTGTTGCTGGACTGTGTCTTCTTTGGTTAATGACCATGCCTAGATGCAGTATGACCAACAACAAAATAATCACAGTGTTAAGTTTTCACAAATTACATTATATTTCAGTTGTTGACTGTTGTGATGTGAAATATAGTAAACTCTAAGTCAAATTTCAAGTGAATGGGTAAAAACATTTAGAGTTTTGAGTCATTAATATTTTTACAACTTTTTGGTTAGCTGTAAATGGTATAGCTTTAAGCGGAGATACCGGTGCCTACAATTTGAGTTATGGGAGCACATATTGCTAAACCTCATATATATTCATAAGCCAATCAGAGCGCGGGAAGTAAAAATAATACGCTGCCATGTGACGTCGTCCCAGTGAGTATCCAGCTCGCTGCCGTGCAGTATTTTTTCTGGTAGCACAACAAATTCCCTCTGGAACCCGCCTTGTAGACATGTAGTCTGTGGCTTGTAATCTGTACGTAACCAGTCTCCGTAACGTTACTAGATTTCCATCAATAACTGACGAAGAACTTGAATATTTTATGCTGAATAAAGATGTATAAAATCTACGAAGGCCGTTAATATTTATGAGGTGACGTAGTAAAACAAATACAGCATGGTTTATTTCTGGAAAATAATGGGAATTACTGGTCCCTCGGTCGGCCGTCTCAAGGCAAAACAATTCAACTCTAATGTGATTTGCACACAACTTACATTGTTTTGCTTTGAGACGGCCGCGGTGTAGGTCAGCTCGACTACCTCCCTCCGCTTCGTGTCGGGAGGTAGCCCTCCGCTTTGTGTCGGGAGGTAGCCCTCCGCTTTGTGTCGGGAGGTAGCCCTCCGCTTTGTGTCGGGAGGTAGCCCTCCGCTTTGTGTCGGGAGGTAGCCCTCCGCTTTGTGTCGGGAGGTAGCCCTCCGCTTTGTGTCGGGAGGTAGCCCTCCGCTTTGTGTCGGGAGGTAGCCCTCCGCTTTGTGTCGGGAGGTAGCCCTCCGCTTTGTGTCGGGAGGTAGCCCTCCGCTTTGTGTCGGGAGGTAGCCCTCCGCTTTGTGTCGGGAGGTAGCCCTCCGCTTTGTGTCGGGAGGTAGCCCTCCGCTTTGCGTCGGGAGGTAGCCCTCCGCTTTGCGTCGGGAGGTAGCCCTCCGCTTTGTGTCGGGAGGTAGCCCTCCGCTTTGTGTCGGGAGGTAGCCCTCCGCTTTGCGTCGGGAGGTAGCCCTCCGCTTTGCGTCGGGAGGTAGCCCTCCGCTTCGCGTCGGGAGGTAGCCCTCCGCTTTGTGTCGGGAGGTAGCCCTCCGCTTTGTGTCGGGAGGTAGCCCTCCGCTTTGTGTCGGGAGGTAGCCCTCCGCTTTGCGTCGGGAGGTAGCCCTCCGCTTTGCGTCGGGAGGTAACCCTCCGCTTCGCGTCGGGAGGTAGCCCTCCGCTTCGCGTCGGGAGGTAGCCCTCCGCTTTGTGTCGGGAGGTAGCCCTCCGCTTTGTGTCGGGAGGTAGCCCTCCGCTTTGTGTCGGGAGGTAGCCCTCCGCTTTGTGTCGGGAGGTAGCCCTCCGCTTTGCGTCGGGAGGTAGCCCTCCGCTTTGCGTCGGGAGGTAGCCCTCCGCTTCGCGTCGGGAGGTAGCCCTCCGCTTTGTGTCGGGAGGTAGCCCTCCGCTTTGTGTCGGGAGGTAGCCCTCCGCTTTGTGTCGGGAGGTAGCCCTCCGCTTTGCGTCGGGAGGTAGCCCTCCGCTTTGCGTCGGGAGGTAACCCTCCGCTTCGCGTCGGGAGGTAGCCCTCCGCTTCGCGTCGGGAGGTAGCCCTCCGCTTCGCGTCGGCGGGAGGTAGCCCTCCGCTTCGCGTCGGTGGGAGGTAGTCGAGCTGACCTACACTCCGGGACCATGTAATTCCAAGTACTTCCCCCCAAACCATGCTGTATTTGTTTAATATCCTATTCTCTAGGAGGAAATGAGATTCAAGTTATCTGAATTGGTGATTACTATTGCATTGTTAACACCAGGGGGGCACATAGCACCCTTGGCTTCAACTCATCAGTCAGGGGCCAATTTCATAGAGCTGCTAAGCACAAATATTTGCTTAGCACAAAAAAGTCTTGCTCATTAAAAACAGGTTACCAGCCAAAATTCTACGGGTTTTTCATGCTAAGCCAAAAACCAGCTGATTATCAATCCAAAACAATAAAGATCGCGTGACAATTTGGTCTGTAACCTTGTTTTTGCCAAGGACAAATTGTCATGCTAAGCACATTTTTGTGCTTAGCAGCTCTATGAAATTGGCCCCAGGTGCTATGTGCCTGCCCTTGGGGACCATGTCTAGCCTGACCTGATCCTGGTCTTGAATCTCGCATGGAATGATGGACGGGGCCCAGGTCGTTCCGGTGGTTCGTGATGCCGAGTCCAGACACAGTTCCCCTTGCTGCAGCTTGCCATATTGCACATTTCCTGGAACGGGAATTCTGCAACAAAGACAAAAAGTACAGGACTTTAAAATCGATCAGTCACAGACAAGCATGATATGCAAAACAATTAGAATTTTTTTTTTTTTTTCAGAATACAAACAGTAAACAAATTTCATTTTAAATTTCATTTCAAATTGGTAAAAAAATGTAAAGATGTATTTGGGGCAATATCAGGTCGAAAGTGCACATGGCTAAAAAGTGGAGAATTTACAAAATCTTCCAAATTACTGGTACAAGCATCACAACATTAACAATAGATGTGGTGTCAAATTAAGAGACAAAGATATCTTTCAGTTGAGATGGAATGTGGTTAAAGCCGTGTTCTCATCAGACTTGTTCTTCTGCGTTCTCACAGAAACTTACCGTGACATGCCTTTGCGTAATTCTATCTTGCGTTCCCACTGGGACTTCGTTTTACCGAGACAAATTGTTTATTGGCCTTTGTCTATTGGCATTGCTGGCACTGATAACTATTACTATCCGTGGCTGAGTGAAAACATTCCGTGACCACTTTTTGGCCTGGTAGTTTCACATCACCCTCACGGTAAGTTGACAGGGACATTAGTCTACCGCACGTTCACATTAGATTTAATTTCAACAGAATAGTTCATTTGGAATTATGGCTCAAGTGTGATTGTTTATACAACAATTCTGTTAAGACCTAGCTTGAGTAACTCCAGCTTACAATGCTCGTGACATTTGGAACTCGCATACGCTGGAGGCACAAGTATCATGGGGTGGAGTAGCTAAACAAAAACTACCCCACAGAATGGTCCAATGAAAATTGAATAATCGAGAATTGAAAAATCTCCTGCTAGAAAAAAACTGCAGAATCTAGCAGACTTGTTGATTCTAAATTTTTCGAAAATTTGAGGAATCATTAATGTTGAAGATTTTTCGAATTTTGATTATTCCATTTTAATAAATACCTAGGAGAGTTGATGGCTTCTGATTGGTCGAGACTCGATCACTAAGAGGGCATTATTTTGTAGTAAGTGCTCGGCTTTCAAGAAGAAGCGAATAAATGTCCCCTGAACCAGCATTAATCAAGCATTATGTAAGCCAATGATTGGCCGAATCCAACAGTCCCATGGTAACTTGTAACAAGGACGCGTCAAATCTTGATACTGTACGCATAGAACGTTTGTATCTATATGCATATCTATATTTTCAAAATGCGCGTGTCGTCTGTTAACGCTAGCGCGTTGCTATGCACGGTGGGCATGAGTAGTCAGCTAGTCTGGTCTCAAAGTATGGGTAATAATAACAACACATATTGAAGAGAAGGGTACCATGCATAAGCTAAAATATGGCCCCTGAACATGAAAACAAAACACTGGTAATATCGCCGAAAAGAAAGTCATTTTAACCATTTATCTTGTGTCTTATCTTCGACCATTTATATTATCTTCGGCTCGGTCCATTACCAGTGGTCATCCCCCAACCTGGTCATTATCATGCAGTAATGACCGGTTCCTCGCCCTGTTATTCCCTAAATAATCAAGAATTAAAAAATATGCTGCTAGAGAAAAGTGCAGGATCTAGCAGACTTCAAATGTTGAAGATTTTTCGATTCTCAATTATTCTATTTTCATCTGACCATTTTGTGGAGTAGGTTTTTCAGCTACTCTGCCCTATGATTTTAATATACCCGTACCTCCAGCACTACATGCGAATACCCAATGTCATGAGCATTGTAAGCTGGACCTACTCAAGCTGGTTAAGACCTACCTGAGTTCTGGATAAATGTTCTCCAGGTACCACTGGAAGGGCTTGCAGTTCAACTGTTTCCTTAGTTCTCTCCTGCTGTCCACACTGACGACAAAAACATTAGTTTTTTTTACAGACATGAATAGTGCTATATCAAATAGATGGACTCTGTACAAAACTGTTACTATAAGAGAATTGGGGGAAGACCATTGGCAGGTTAAGATATGTTGTTAAAAAACGACATAGCTTTTAGTTTATGTCGTTAGTTTACAGCACGTCAAAAACGGGAAATTCACATGATAGTAGCACATCAAAATAAACCAGTAGACTGGAAATGCACACACAAACAGATACATTGTAATTCTTCACATACCACGGGATGATGAGTTAAACAAGCAGACGTTGCTTGATCTATTGATATTCATGCGATACTGGTGTAAGAGCAGGCACAAAACCGACACAATTTTCGTGAAATTTAGGAGAATTTTCGTGAAATTTAGGAGGATTTGCGCAAGCCAGACATTTGGTTTATTTCTGGTTCAGTTCCGTTTTTGTTGGTTCAGGTCGATTTTTTCCTGATTTTTGATCGGGTCAAATCGGGTCAGGTCGGAGAGTTCAGATCAGTTTCGGTTCGGATTTAATTTATATTTTTGGTGTTTCGGGTCAGTTTGGCCTAGTCAAAGTACAGAAAAATATATAAAGACAAATGTGAATACCAAGATGTTTGACAATTAAGACCCCTAGATATTTGGAAGTACATTGTTACCATTTTGTGAAAAGAAAAGCATTTTCAATGTTTTGTTGAATAAAGCAATGTAAGTAAGCATGTAAATGTAAGTAATCGTCATACTTTCCAAATGGCTTCCCCCTAGCTGAAGGCCTCGCATTGTAGAAGTACTGTTTGTAGTCATCCATCCACACTTCCGCTGTCCGTCTTGTATTTCTACAAACAGAACCCAAAGACACCATGAATAATTCAGTCAGCCAGAATTTGTTTACAAAGGTGAGGCGTTCGGGCAAAATGAGACGGAACTGGGCGGAGGTAGAATTTGTAGGGTTTGCAGGTGTTAGGAAGGAGAACAACATTCTCCTTACAATACCGCTGGTTGTGCTTCAATCAATCATTCTGTTGACAAGTAATGAATGTTTAATGATTGAAGGCAGCCTTTAACACTATGAGGCCCGAAGACAAGTATACCTTTTATTGGAACAAAAAACGTGAAAGTACAATTGTGACCTGTCGTCACAAAATGAGCGTAAAGTCGGCAAAATCAAAAATTGAGATATGGGTATTTCTAAATTCTGTGGAAACAGAGGTTTCCAATGGTATATAACACTTAGAGATTTGATACTCAATATTTTTTTTATTTTTATTTGTTTAGTCTGGAGTCTTAATACAGAGATTATGAGAAAAAAAAGGCATTTCTTGCGAGAAATTGTGTGAACGCGCAAAGAAAGGCATAGTCAAAATTGTCTCAAAAACTATTTTTTTTTTTATCTGATCGTCCTGAGAAAATGGGAATTGATTGTTGGGGATTTATTCTTTAAAAAAACCATATAATCTCAAAATCGACCACCCCTTCAAATTTTGACTTTGACTGGCCGTACTGGGAAATCACTCCGTGCGACTTTAAGTTCATTTTGTGATGACAGGTCACAAATGTGACCTGGCACCACGAATTGAGCATGGCCAAAACGAGTTATTGGCCAAAACAAGTTATTGGCCGAAACGTCAATTTTTCATATTTATCATATCCCAAAATTGTATAGCTCAATTAAAACTCTAAAGTGTTTTTCTGGGGGCTGAATTGCACTGATTGATAGTATAGTTGGCACGGTTCACGAACTTTGAACTCCATTTTCTCAAAACAAGAGAGCATGACTTCGGCAATTTCAAAAGACTATAGCGGCGGCTAGGAATAAGCTAAAGCAACACACAATACATCATTTGAAAGCTTATGAGTTCTTCTTTCTAGAAATGTAATAATGTCAATTTTGTTATTTTGCGACTTTCCACCCATTTTGTGGTGCCATATCACAATTATTATATAAAGTGATATGGGGGCCTTTTATTTGTTTTTTACGTTTTTCATTGCAACTAAAGCTTTTCATCTCTTCTGGCCTCGCAGTGTAAAGTTTTGAGTTTTGTAATTCTGAATATGAAAGATGACAACTGTTTTTGCCTTAAAAACAGTTTTATTCCACAATTTTGATACTACTTCTTTAAAATAATGTGTAGTAGACAAATAAAAGATTACAAATGTCAATAAATATGAAGAAAAGAAGAAAGTAAAATGCTCCTATACGCTTTGTTTTCTCCACTACGTCCTGTGCCCAGATCATCTCATTTTGCTTAAACACCCCACAAATATAAACAAAAGTGCGACAATAGTTAATCAAAACTGTTCTCTCCAGATGCCTGGTCCTAAAGTCACCAAATATATCAGCACAACTCTCTCAAAATCCCAAGTTATTCAAACAAACTGCAATCTACGACCAAAGCATTTCTGCCCCTGGATACCACTCATACCTGATGTAGGTGTTAGCGTTGCCCTCAGGGAAAGTGTAGGGGTGCTTCTTGCGGAATACATGACCCACTCGACTGCAGGGTATGATCTGCAGGCTACCACCACACTGCCACACTCGAAAAGAAATTTCTGCAAAAAAAATATATATACATGTATATATATACATAAATAATTAAAAAAGAAACCCCAAAATAGACCAATAGACTGTGGGCCAAAAATCCTATCTTGTCTGGAAAATGAAGTCTGTCTGTGATATTTGGTGGCAACCTAGAGGAGCCAGGTTGAATGTTTAGGGGCAATCTTCATCTAAAGTTAAATCTTAAAATATAACTGTGAACTTCGGAAGAAATTGGTTCTTAAAAGTGCTCTATTTTGCAATAGAGATACCGTTAGGGGTGATCATCTTTGGATTAAAATGTTTCCCAAAAGTCATTGAATTACCACAAAAGATTAAACAGAAAATTTAAGATTATGAATTAAGCTTTAATTTGATGTGTATCTCAAACACCTTGGAGAGTTGTATTTTTTTATATTCATTTTTAAGTCGGGGTATTTTATATTACTAGGGTCTTTATCAGGATACTTCATTATACCAGTCTGTAGACTGCACCTACAGTCAGCTAGAACACTGCCCTCTTGTGCCCACATATAATTTAGTTTTTCAGGAAAACATGGAAATAAGTTAATGCTAATACTGTCATATCAAATATTCATGGCTCCCTTTTGACACATAGGCTGGGTTCGGGCGGTCTGTTCTTGACACACGAAACTCATTCTTGTGCTTGAATGGCTGGAACGCAGACCAAGAGCACACTGCACTCGGAACAGGATCACATAAAACCTATACATTAAGGTTTTGCTTGAACGAGTTTCACGTATCAATAAAAGACCGGCCGAACCCAGCCATAAAAATCAGCTACGGCTTTTTCATTCCAAAAATTTAGAATATTGCTTAATGCAACTAACATTCACTTATACTATTTCGAGAAACCTTTTATAAGAAAAAAAATTGAGATGTGCAAAATGTAGGAATTTGTTAAAGGAAGGATATACCATTTGCAAAATATTTTACTACCGAATTATTAAGAAATATCTTACTTATTTGAAATTAAATAATGATTGTAGGCATCCAGTAAAATGATTGCGCTAGATATCCTGTAATTGTTACGATACAAAATTAATTTTATACAAAATGAAATTACGATCGCCGGATGGCTATTGCGAAAAAACAAGAACAACAAGAACAACTGCCCGACGCTGGTTGAAAACAAATGCCGTTTTTTTAATATTCTTAGCATCTATCATTGTAAAACTTCGGACAGGTCAGTTTACAATATTTACTATAAAATACAACCCCCCCCCCCCCCCCCCCCCCCCCCCCCCCCCGCCCGAAAATCCACCTATTCATGATAATTAAAGCAATTACCAATGGTGTATCCTGCCTTTAACCAGTTTGCGCCGGGACTATTTTAACATGTTTTAAATCTGGGGAAAACTTTGTGTTTATATATGTCATCCGGCACAAACTGGTTAAAAGGATCTTGTTATGCTTATACAAAATGTTTTTCACTTTCTATTTCAGCTGATTACAAAATGATCAGATAAACTCCCCATGAATAATTTCGGATCCCAAAAGTGCACAGCTGTTTAAACCAGAGCAACACATTGCAAACATATTTTTGTTCAAAAAGCCAAAAACAGAATCAAGACAAGGTCAAAAGCTTCACTATCCAAGATATCCCTTTTTGCATGATCATCACAATAGCCCTCAACATTTTCTTTTTAGTTGGAGAAAGACTGGAGCAGCGATTTATTGCCAAGCATATTAACAGCAGAAAATAAATAATTCATTACTAGACTGCATGTATGCCATAATTCTACTCCAGCATTTTACTTTAACAACTGTGCAGGTCGCACAACCCGACCCCATTATACTTGAGCCCTCAGCTAAAAAAAAAGACATGAAGCACCTATTTTGTTTTAAATTTCTAACAGATGTTTGGTTGTGCTTTAAAAAAACACATAAACTGCTGATAAGTGGCTCTTTTATTAAGAATCTTCCAATGATAAATGGCTCTTTTATTAAGAATCTTCCAAAGAACTTAGAAGCTTGGGCTTCCATGTTGACCTTAATGGCCAGCAAGGATTTAATTGCCTACCACCTGGCTAGGCTTTAAAGGGAGTGTTTACTTTTATTTGAATTTCGAGTGGACGTTTCTTTGAGTTTCGAGTGAACTTTTTGAGCTTTAAGTGGACTTTGAAAGAAAATGTAGACGTCAACTCTTAACTCAAAAAGTGAGCGAAACTCAAATAGTCGACTCAAACCTCAAAAAGTCAATTCAAAAACTCAAATAGTCGAAGATAAAAAACTCTCTGTCAAATGTAGAGAAGACCATTTATCATTTGTGCATTTTGTTTTCCGTTTGGATTAGCAAAACTGCTCTCAATCCACAGACGTTGAAGCTTTGTGAATGCTGTATGTTGCGAGAAAACACTATTCAATTCAAACCAGCGAATAGTAGCAACTATGCACACGTGTTGTGTCAACACTTGAACAAATGTGTCTCCGAGATACATTTTGTTTGGAAGAAATAATTTCAGAGTTGTTCCATTGATATCTTTAAATCAAGTACGCATTTTAACGATGATTTAGTTGGCTCTGTTTTTGATAGCTGCTAATTGGTTTTAGATGTCTGGTTCCTGGACTCACCAAAGTTTTCCCCTCCCCATATGTTCATTTCAGTGTCGTATTTGCCAAGCTTGTTGAACCAGTCTTTGTCAATGACAAACAGTCCTCCCGCAATCATAGGTGTTCTATTTTAGAAAGAAAAAAAAACACACAAAAAAGACAACATATTGTCAATCAAGCCAAACATTTTTTTTGTAATCACGTAAGAGCAATCACGTAATACAAAACTAATAGCCAGCCGACCATCGTTAGAAATTGATACAAAAATTGAAATTTTCTTGAAAATGACAGCACATAATTGCCATAATTTCACATGGTGCTGGACACTATTTTCTCTTTCAGTTAAGTAAGTTTATTTTTTTATTTTTTTTTTGGGGGGGGGGAATATAAAGACGTGCTTTATAAACAAGATTTTTCTAGTGTTTCAACCCAGAAAATGGTGTTGTTCTAATATAATATAGTGCTCTCATTTCCATGATTATACAGCATGTCCAATGAGCGTGTACTGTGCTGGTTGGAATTGTTTGTTTAACTTCTGTCTCCTGACTTGTTCACCTTCCTTCCTCTTCTGAGCCTCGGGGACCGAGCAAACTTCAAAAGCACAATTCCCTGAAACTGCACTTACCAATTTCAATTATGTGATTTTGATATTCTTGAGGTGTCCTGGCAAAATGAGACAGAACTAGGCAGGTGTCAACATTATTGAGTTTGCAGGTGTCAACATTATTGGGTTATCAGGTGTTGGGAAAGGGAATAAAATTCTCCTTAAGGTGACGTCTGTTGCATTTCAATCATGGCTGTTGAAATTGTTAAAGTAATCAGCATGTAAAATGTTTTTTCAATGCTGAGATAAAGGGCACACCATTTGATATCGAAAGTTTTTATTTCCGAGTTATTAAGAATTGTCTTACTTATTTGAAAGTAAACAACGATTGTAGGCATCTAGAAAAATGATTGCGGTAGATATCCTGTAATTGTTCCAAAAAATTGAATTTTAGGGAAAACAAATTCACGGTCGCCGAAAGGCGATCGCGAAAAAAACAAGAACAACATAAGAACCAAAACCGTCCGAAGTTTTCCGAAAACGTTATATTGATATTCAGGTATGATATGTTACCATTTGCAATCTTCAAGTGTTTCCGAAAGTAAAACGGTTGTAAGGTGAACAACAGAATGCCAGTCGATGTCCTGACAATTTTCTGTTTTGCATGAAATCGGAGCTCGCATCAGCAAAAATCTATACCAGACAAAATGCCATATAACGCTGAAAGGCGATTGCGAACAAAACCAAGAACAACATAAGAACCACTGCCCGACGCCGGTTGAAAACGAATGCCGTTTTTTCTTGTTTTTCTCAGCATCCATCATTCAGTCAACAATTATAGCAAGAGAAAGGGCAACCCAGTGTAAAATGCCCATAAAAGGGTCACGGAGCGGAGGGGTCCCGTAGTGCAAAAACAAAATGGCGCACTTTCAGGCTCAATTACAGACAGTCTTGCAATGATTGGCAACTCCCATATCCAAATATTCCAAATTTCTCAATGAGATTTGAAGACTTTAAACAACCTTTGTATCATAATACATTTCTATAAAATACAGTTCAATGTCTAAAAAAAACCAGAGGCCAACTAAAAGTTGATTTGATGATCTTCCCCCATATCTCAAAAACACAAAATATCTTAGTTGCTGCTTGACTCATTTGTTTCAGCCAAGAAGGCCAAGCTCTCTTCTATTCTGTCAGGCATGATTTGATTTCATTGGGTCATTCAGTTCGATCAAAAAGGCCACAGGATTCAATTTCATTGGAGAGAAACATCTAAAAGTAGCTTGACAGAAAACCCGACACCGGATGAATTTTATACAAAGACCACAGCGGTACCTTCGGTCCTTTGTACTTTCCTGAACATTTTCTTGCTTATTCTTATTTCAGTCCATTCTCAGACAACTGCACATTGGGCCATAGTTTGACCTTTAGGCCCATGATGCAAAAAAGATGATTCAGAAATGTCTTATTAACCAGATCAGGCCAGAGGACGTATATAGACGCAAAGTTTTCCCCAGATTCAAACGGATGACGCGTAAACACGTCAGGAGCAAGGCCGGAAATGTTTGTCAGCAGCGAGCAAGGCCGGAAATGCGTGGGTGTGCTTTCCGGTACCATCGGCCTGAAAGCTCCTCGGATCCAGTTTCGTTAAAAATAATCTCGTGCCTCAGCTCGGTGATGTTAAAATAATCCCGGCTCGAACTGGTTAACAAAGGTAATGTACAACATTTACAAACAAAACCATTTTTAAATCGTTTTGAAATACCTTACTTGATAAGTGAACAATAATCTCAAGCATATTGTAAAATCTTACAAACTGCACACAGGATATGTAACATCATCATTGAATTAGGTTTTTCTAATGTAAAAAAAATTGGCATATTGACTTTTTCACAGACACAATTTGATTGGTTGTTAGTTCCTAATGAATTTTAAACGGAGTGATCCCATTGGCTGAGCCACTTGACTCGACCCACCTGATTGGTTCAATGGAGCTTTTTCTTCTGGACCTCTGTTCCATTGGCATGTGTTCCCATTTAAAATGTAGACTCCAATCAAAACCTGCAGGGAATTAAGAAAAAAGGCTTAGTTTCCAATTTAAGAAGAGAGTATGGCATTTTTAACACTAATGTCACCTAAAAATACTACAAAAATAATACTACATGTACTTGAGTAAAGTGCAGCATTATGCAGTACTCTTACTACACTAGCCTATGAGAATTTAGTAATATTTTGTAGTACAGTGTACGTACTGTACTCCAAAATGAATGCCTAGGACATTAGGGTTAATTACCCTCTACTAACATCCAACCGAAATATTTCAATTTAATACATGTTTTGTTAACTGACCAAACAAATATTAATGTGAAACATTTGTGTATTGAGTATACAAGGTGGCGCTGCTTGAAGGTCCCCAAGTCTTTTTCAGTCAAGATGCTCAAAAACAGTCTCATTTTGTTTTCAGCCGGCATTGGGAATTATTCCCAAACCACACCCAATATATCAAACACCAAGATTCTCTTACTGTTTCTGTCAAACCTCATAGAATGCCATGGCCAAGTGGTTACAGTGTTCCCCTCATGTATGGTGCTGTGGGTTTGAACCATAAGTGCCCTTGGGCAAGACACTTAACTACAATTGTCTCTCTCAACCCAGGAGTAGCGCCTATAAATATTTGCCGCCTGGTCCAGGGCCTGATGAACAGGGTAATAATTGTAAAGCGCTTTGAGATCATTGATACGATCGATGGAAAACAATATAAGCATGACAAATATTAATATTAATAAATGTCAAGACTACTAAACAGCAGAACTCCTAACAAATAACAAAAACTGATATACATAGGTTTGGCTCACTGGAGAAGCGCTAAAACCCTAAAACATTCGATATGTCAAGGATTTCCCTTCTGGTGATGATGATGACCATCCCAGACAGGACGGTGAATCACATCGTATGTCTTATCGCCCCGGCAGTGAACAAAAAATGCTACACTTGACTTTGGCTTTTTCTTGTCATTCTTCTTTAGGTAATCAAAACAGAGCCCCGTCTGGCTCTGTAAGACGGACCTCGCAACTTCAAGGATTATACTGACCGTGCTTTTCAATAAATTTGACTGGTTTTCTATTGATGAATTTTCAAAATACATGTTTTCTTTTAACTTACTTTTATTTTATTTTAAATACTTTCTTACCCTGCAAGAACCGATTTACTTTTAGCTGCAAATATTTTAGTTAAAAGTTTGTTTGGTATTTTTGGATTTGATGTCTCATTCAAAACTGAAAAGAATTGTATTGCTAGAATCAATTTAAAAAAGAGAAATCTATTTTCTCAAGACCAAAGTTGAAAACGGTACAGGCAGTACAGTTTTAATATTTTAATCATTAACCAGTTCGCGCCGGGATTATTTTAACATCACCGAGCCGAGGGGCGGGATTATTTTTAACGAAACTTGATCCGAAGCGGGTTCAGGCCGATAGTGCCGGGAAGCACACCCACGCATTTCCGGCCTTGCTCGCTGCTGACATTCATTTCCGAACTTGAACTTGGCGTGTTTATGCGTCATCCGTTTTGAATTTGGGGAAAACTTTGCGTTTATATACGTCATCCGGCGCGAACTGGTTAATAATGTGTTTGCCTTCAAACTATCAAATTGGTGTAACCATATCAAACCTATACAATGACAAATTTTCTTGCCCCACACCTCCCTGCAGTCAAAAGCTCCGACTTTAATTAAACATTTTTTCTTCTAATTTAAAGCAAGTAACATCCAAAAGTGGCCCCAAACCAAGATAATTTCTGTTTTCAATTTCATGGAGAGTTGAACGACAAACAAAATCCACTTATATACACTCAATATCCCTGTTAAGCCAGTGTCATATGAAAATCTGACTCTTATGAAAACTGGTTAAAATTCTATCTTCACTTAGGTAGGCATGCAAAATACAACCAATTAGTCCGCATTTCTAGAGTCCAGAATTCATGTTACACTGGCCTCAGTAACATGATCTTTTTTTAATCCAGCCTGTTCCAAGTACTGCCAATAAGAAGGATGTATTTCATTGCTGTTTTTCTTTCAGTTCCTCTTACTTAAAGGTAGGATACACCATTGGTATTTAAGTGATTGAATTATCAGGAGTGGGTGGATTTGGGGGTTGTATTTTATAGTAAATATTGTTTAACTGACCTGTCCGATGTTTTACAATCATAGATGCCAACCAGCGTTGGGCAGTTGTTCTTTTTTTTTTCGCGATCGCCATCTGGCAATCGTGATTTAAAAAAAAAATTCTGAACAAGGATATCTATCAAAATCATTTTGCTGGATGCCTAGACTCATTGTTAACTTTCAAATAAGCAAGATATTTCTTAATAATTCGGTAGTAACATTTTTCAATATCTGCAAATGTTATATCCTACCTTTAATTCCTACCATTTCGAAAAGGCCACTTCTGTTACATGATAGGATTGGAGTACCTCTCCTAAAAAAAGGTTTCTCTGTACAATTTTTGTTTGTTAAGGTGGCCAGTGAAATATTACCTTGGAAATATGAGCAGACTCTCAATTAACCCTAACATCACCGGGTACTACAAAATACTACTTGAGAAAACTGTAGTACGCATACTCTTACTACACTGGCCTATGAAAATTGAGTAGTATTTTGTAGCACATGTATCGTTCTACAAAATAAGAAGTTAGGGTTAAAGGTAGAATACACCATTTGCAGATATTGAAAAATTTACTACCAATTTATTAAGAAATATCTTACTTATTTGAAAGTAAGTAATGATTGTAGGCATCCAGCAAAATGACTGTGCTAGATATCCTGTGCATGTTCGAAAAATTTAATTTTATAAAAAAAAATCAAGATTGCTGTAAAACAAGAACAATAGAAGAACCACTGCATGCCCGACGCCGGTTGAAAACAAACACCATTTTTTGTGCTTTTCTTAGCATCTATGATTGTTAAACTTTGAAAAGGTCAGTTAAACGATATTTCCTATAAAACATAACCCCCTATATACACCAATTCATGATAATTCAAGCAATTACCAATGGTGTGTTCTACCTTTAAACCGACTCCACACTTATCAAAGTGTTGGTGGTTTTAGGTTGCTCTCTATATCCGCTCAAATTGCATTAGAGAAAAAAAAGAAAAAAAACAGGAAAAAAAGTAAGAAATTAGCACCTTGACTTGAATTTCATTATATTGTTAACTGTCAACAGGGCTGGCCGGTTTCAATTGGCATTATTTTCTAGATCAAGCTGTAGCAGCAGGGTAAAACAAAACAAAACAGCACAACAGAATTTAAAGGTAGGATACGCCATTTGCAGATATCGAAAAATTTACTACCGAATTATTAGGGAATATTATACTCATTTAAAAGTAAATATTGATTCTAGGCATCCAGCAAAATGATTGCGCTAGATATTCTGTAATTATTCCGAAAAATATAATTTTATTATCGCAAAAACAAAGATAACATAAGAATAACTGCCCGATGCCGGTTCATAAACGAACGCCGTTTTTTTGCTTTTCTCAGCATTCATGATTGTAAAAATTTGAACAGGTCAGTTAAACGATATTTACTATAAAATACAACCCCCCAAATCTACCCATTCATGATAATTCAAGCAATTACCAATGGTGTATCCCACCTTTAAGTCTGATTTGAGATAAGGTACTTATGATGACATGTTGTCAGCCCTGTGAGTGTACCGTTGGCACAACGATAGATTACATCAGGAATATCTCCAAGCAATTGTGAATTTTTGCAAGTTTAATGGGATGTCTACAGGTGTATTACATTGTGTATTGCAGGTGTATTGCAAGTATTATTTGGCAACTTGTTGGGGGGTGGTGTTTGCAATACACATTTTTTAATTATAGGAAAAACTGGCTAAAATCTAAATTGCACAAAACATGGGAATTCATGAATACAGCTACTACAAATACAATGTCCCCATTCCAAGGTAAGTTCCAATGAATGCAGAAAGTCTTGGAATTATTCTCAACGAATGTAGACATTTCAAGTATAGGAAATAAGAGAAAATATCTGAAATGGTTTGGCTTCAGTTACCATTAATAATAAGCATGTTCGGTATTTCGATGAAGTAGTTAGGTCAAAAGGTTCGGGATAAAATCATTGACGTCATGTCGCGCCGTGCGACCACCTGGCGTATTCGTACAATGCGTGTGTTAGTTACCCCAAATGACCTAACTGCATCATTGTAAACATTGTTGAAATACCAAACTGGCTTATTGGTATTTAGAAATTGATGCAAATTTGCTTTAAAGGTAAGATACACCTGCAGATATACATTTGCAGATATCACAAATATTTACTACCAAATTATTAAGAAATATCTTACTCATTTGAAAGTAAATAATGATTCTAGGCATCTAGCAAAATGATTGCGCTAGATATCATGTAATTATTCCGAAAAATGAAATATTTTAATGAAAAATTCGCGATCGCCGTCCAACCACCCAAATCCACCCATTAATGATAATTCAAGCAATTACCAATGGTGTATCCTACCTTTAAAGAAAATATGCCACAAATGAATAAAAAAATTGTCAATGTATTTCATTGAAGAGGGTGCTGTAAAGACGCCATTTTCAGAGTACCAACAGTAGAAATATCACTTTGTTGATGGAATTAAGTAATTTGACATTGATCTAAAAATGAAATTTAGTAAAAATAGGATTTGTATTTTATAAGATATAAAAAAATGCCAATAACCTTGCATATGTTTGTACTCCCAAAATGACGTCATTACAGCGCCCTCATTACACCGCCCTCAGAATTTAATACAGCCTACCTTACCTCCTCGCAGATCCGGGGAAGCCCCTATATACTTAAAGGAATCCATGTTGATGACATCGATGATGGGACTCACAACAAGGGAAGTGTCCTGAGTAGTCATGTCATGAGTTGTGAGTTATGAGTAGGATGGCCGAGCGAGTTCCAATCCGTGTGAGCAGCAATCACACACAGCACAAAGCGAGCCACAGCATGACGAATGGATAAGCAGAGTGAGTGTCCAGCGTGCGAGTTCCGCGAGTTCCAAGGCACGAGTTTCCAATGCAATGATTACAGAGTTTCATAAGTTAAGTTTTACAATGGCGTCAGCGTCATGAGTGGCAGAGTGTTGAAGATTCGTGTAGGTGAGGATGCCATGAGTAACAGCAGTGATGTTGCGATTCACAAGTTAACAAAACCAGTGAGGTTTGAGTCAATGGATGCAGAGAGAAAGAGAAGGAATAAAAAATGAAAAGCAAGATTAGCAGCAGTAGTGTAAGGATCATTGGTGAAACATACATGTGCATAGATAAAATAAACATCCGCTGTGATTGTTAGTCTTGGTTGCAAGACGTCCTAATCGCGGTATGCAGTGTGCATAGGCCGAAGATGCGGGCGCCCATCTAATGTACACTATAGACCATGCCATTAAATAAAACATCTTGGCTAACTGACATAATCGCCCTGAAAATTCTGAGCAGAATTGTGTTTCATTTGCAAGCGCGTGTGACATTGCGTGCATTATTACGTGACGTAACAGAAACTTGACTAATGAGTCAGCGATTATGCATGTTACGTCACGGGATAATACACGCAACGTCACACGCGCATGTAAATGCAACAGAATTTTGAAACGCTGCGATCAGACTAGGATCCGGATCACAATCAGTGTGATCCAGCCGTTAGTTCATACGCGTTATGGGTACAATCCATAGGGTTTGTGTGCTATAAGGGAAATCTCTAAAATTCAAATTTGTTCAACATCACCCTAATTTGTTTTCTTCTACATTTTTTTTCATTATACCCTAACTTAATTTTACCTTGTTCTACCTTTACTGAGGACCCAACGCGCTATGGGAACTCGAAAATGTTGCCACTACTCGGTCTGTTTTTTCAAAACAAAAGAACCTGTCCCCAGAACTAGGTGGAGGCTAGAACACAATCTAATCCCGCCTAATTGATGGAGTGAACTAGCGGCCGGATCAATGATCGCGATCCGGATCTGTGTGAAACAAACAGGCCCCAAGTAACATAAAAATCAATCAAATTATGTAGACAAAAAACATTTGGAACATATTTGAACAATGACCTCTGATAACCCCCTACACGACCTTTGACCTCAGTAATTTGATGACAAATTGTTTTCCCACCCAAGGGCCACTGCATCTAAGTTTCATCAAAATCCAAGAAAGTAGGTTGAATTTTGTATTCTATTAACCTAAAACTAACAGAGTATACAGTCATATGGTCAGTATACAGAGGGGAGAGGGGGGGTGGGGAATTGGACGACGAATACTACAATATCACCTTCTTATAATGCTTCTTGCAATGAGTAGATGCTTTTGCCATGACAACGTGATCGAGAGGCCTGATAATTGTCACCGTAGCCTGAGGCTTGGTTTCTGATAGTGAATCTATTGACAAACAAATCTGATAACTGCACAGCCTCACAGAAAAAAAACATTGTGAGGTTGGGAAGAAAACTTGGAACTAAAATGAAAAAAAAAAATTATGATGCTGAGAAATGTTGTAATGTTGACTCCTAACAATACTCTATAGTGCTGGGTGCAATATTGTACAGCCTCTATGCAGAATTTTTGTTTTTTGTTTTTAATTGTATTTTTTTTTGCTGAAAAGTAAAGCTACCAGTATGCACATGTGTTTTAGTTCAATCCAGGCAGGAAGAGATTTGCAGCAGTTTTTAAAAAAAATTAATGTTCCTGAAAAGAGAATTGAACATATTTTCCCCAGCCTTCCACTACACAATCAAGTAGGTTGCTGAGAACTAGAAGAAACATGAGCTATGAACAGAGCCAACTTGAAGTGTTAATGTAATTTGCAATGAGGTTTTATTCTGTGGATGTGGTTGTTTGAAGTAACAAATAACATGTTCATACGTGTACCTCCCCTAAGATCTTCCATGGTTGCCGTGTATTCGAATGTGTGCATTGATATAATGTCTGTGGAGGGACTTGCAACAGTTTGTGGATCCTGAAACAAACAAACAAACAAATAAACAAACAACAATAATATTCAAAAAAAAAAAAAAGGAGAATTTAGATCGATGGGCTTTTTTTTGTTAATGTTGTTTACCTTACAACCACTTGACTCTCTAAAACACTCTAACATTGTAAATGTTAATGATATAAATGATAATACCTGACGCAATAAAACAGATTTGAAAAATTTCGGACATTTTCGAGAAAAAGGAGTATTTCCTTTTGTTAATGTAAGTCGGCCTATTTTCAATAATTATTCCTTCTCCGAGTTTGGAGACGATGAATAGCATTTCTAGTTCCCGGTGTTTTAACCCTTTGCAATGATCGGTTAGCATTACTAGTTTTACTAATGATGCAGGTCTACCATACTTTTTGTTGGGGGGGTGGGGGAGCCTCATGATCAGGTACTCATAGCCAAAAGAAGGAAAAAAACAGGTGAGTTGATTACAGTCAATATTTTTAATAAATGGTAAAATAAATAATAAATTACTAGCTAGCGCTATTGGCTGAAAAACCACCAAAATAATAATTAGATCTTTTGCTAAAAACAATTTATTGCAGTGGTCAGATATTGCCTCAGATCGCACCACAGAGTGTTTAGAATCGGACACTTTTGGGGCCCGCCGAACCCCACGCCCTTGTACAGCTCTGCGCTATACGCACTCGCATGCTCCGTTGCCAAATACTCAAAGTTGACAGCCCTGTGTACATGGTGCCCAGATGTGGTGTATTCTCGTAAAATTTTTCAAGATTTTTCTGGCTGAAATTTCTGTGGGTATACATGTACATGTATATGAATCTTTTCAAAGCAAGGGTCAGAGCATTTTATAAAACCAAAAATCCCTTAGAAAAATTAAAGATTCTATGAGAAATATGTTTTCTTAAGAATAATCTGCATTGGAATACACAATCTGAGAAACGTCACTGCAGTAACGCTTCTCAGATTAATTTTTTTTGGGATAAAAAGTGATATCTTTTCCATAACCCCATAAATTTTTTGAGTAATTACTAAACGTATACGATCCCTTTAAAAACCTTTTTAATGTTAATTTGTTCGCACCGGGATTGTTTTGACATTGACCAAACCCAGTTTTTCACAAACCTCGATCCAAGATGGGTTCAGGCCGGCATCTGTGGGTAGAACACCCTGATATTTCTGGCAATCAACCCAAATGGCACTGAAATTTTCTTTCGCCAAAAAAGAATGCTACGCCATAAGTTTCTCTGTGAGTGGTGCCAATAATCTGCCCGAACAATTGTGAACATTGGACTCATTAAGCACATTTAAATCTTGGTTGCCATTGTAATGTGAAGTTGGATGTGAAGTTGGATGGGAATTTTCCCGGGTTTTCACCCATCTCGTAAATCAAAATTGACCTTAGACACTGTTCTAAAAGTTAAATGTACAGACTTACGTAAGTATAAATGTTTTGTATCCCTGTAAATATCTTGTACGTCTGTCAATATTATGTTTGAATTTTTGTGTAAATGTTGTTGTATTTATATGTATTATTGTTAGTTGTCCGTTTAACAGATTTTTGATGTATTTTTTAAATATTTTTATCCAATTTTATTTAATGATGTATGAGGGCTCCAACGGAAACCCCGTTTTAAACTTGTTGCCCTGGGTAAAGAAAATGTAATAAATAAATAAATACAATTAATTGGACAGAATAGGAAGAAACTGTTCGCATCGGTCCCAATTGAAGAATTAGTGTATGTGAACTGCTCAAAATGCCCCATAGAGCATCTACAATTCAACATTTTCCGGGGTCCTAAGGCAGGTCCTAGACCCCACGCCGTAAGAGCTTCGCGCTACGCATTCGCAATCACACTGTGTTCTAGATCCGACGTTGTCTAAACAAGTACTTCCTGTTTCACTTTTTAAGCGGCTGTGTCCTATCTTCTCCCCCTTTGTACGTACGCATGAAGTATGAACAAGCACACTAAACAAACATAAACGTAACATCCTGCCTGCATAAAAAAACATTAAAGTCGTCTTATTTCAAATTTCATTCCCTACTGGAGCTTGCGAAAAACAACTCAAACCCAACTTGGGAAAAAAAACCAATGATATTTCAGTCTCAGTTTCTGCTGCAAAATTCTACCCGGTCCCTCTGCCCACAGCAGCTGTTGAATTTTAATGCCAAACCTCAGACAGAACCACCCACTGCATAAAACAACACACTCTGCCTGCAAAATGGACCCATCTCCAGAAAGCTGTCAAAACATGCATCTGCTTGGCTCAAATATACTAGACTGCTCTTTGTCATGGTTTTGGCAACTGCTTCTACAACAGAATCTTCAAGCCAGCTAGCCTGGTTCCCTGACCGGTCAATTCTCCGACGACGTATCGTCTAGGGAAATGTTACCTGGGAAGTTTTCCTGGGCAGCAGTTGGCCGGTAAAAGTAACCACTGGACTCGGGAAAAGTAACCGAGAGGAATACGTCCTAGGCTGTCCGCACTGGACTTAAAATGGGAAAAGTACCCATCGTCTCGGTAAGTTTTATCAAAAAAAGTCCAGTGCGAACAGGGCTTTACACATCCCCCCTTGAAACCTAAAAGGAATTCCTGAGATTCCGGGAACACAATGGTCAACACAAAAGACGATTTTTGCCACATTCGTGCTTCGTATGTTTTGTCTCTTGGTTATCCAGCATCTACAATACAAACCTTCAAACAAGTCAGTGTAATAATATTTACCCTACAATACTAACCCCACAAATCCATCCATTTCTACAAATTACAACAAAAGCAAATGATGTAGATTCCCTTTAGGGCTATTTTGCGTGTAATCTGCTTTTGCTTTTAACCATATTTCAGGGGATTTTATGTTCTTGTTTTATGTTTTTTAAATTGGAGAACAATTTTTTTGTTTTTAAGCTCATGATTACTATTTGAAAAGCAAGATTTGAGATATATATATATATATGGATTTTATGTTCTTGTTTTATGTTTGTTACTTTGTTTTTTAAATTGGATTACTTTGTTTTTTAAGCTCATGATTACTGAAAAGCAAGATTTTTGATATTTTTTTTTTTGAAGGGAGGAGGTTCATACAAAATTGAATTTGTTGGCTATGATCTTTAAAAAACAAATTATTTCCGGTTTTTTTTGTGGCAGATCCCCAATCAAAGTAATAAACAAATAAATGGCCTGAACTATTATAAATAATATTTAGCCTGAGCAAAAAAAAAATAAACTAAACTAAAACCAAAGTACTGCAGCTATTGAACCTGAACTTTCATAACACAGGATTTGTTTTTTTCAATCTTGGAATAAAGGAAGGAAACTGAATGCTTTTCCAGTCCCCGAAGTTCCGCCCCGTAATCCCACGAGAATAGGCTGAATCAGGGAGGGAAGTGTAGTCTTAGTTCCAGCTCATTCCACATCCTTCAGACACTTGTTTTCACACCTCCTCTTGTCATGCTCAATCTAACCTGCCAGTCTGCCCCTGCCAATCTCCCCCCACCCCCTCCCTTGGTGCCTTCAGATTATCTTCTCAGTGTGTATCACAAGTAACAAAGAGATACCGACTCAGGTAACGCATACATGTAGGTTTACGTCTGATGACATTTGGCGCTTGTAGCCCCTTAGGGTTTCACAGCCTCTCCCTATCATGGCTCAGATCAGTTCCTATCTTAAGTGTCCATCAACTGCTTCGGACAATTGATGGCATATCAGATCCTGTCTCTATTTTCGAGGGGGCGTAAGATACAATTTCGTGCCTTGCTGCATCTGTGCTGATATTTATAGGTTATTTCATTTTTCCCAAATGTTTTTTCTAAATCTCGGAAAACTTCTTTTCCATAATTGTTATTACTTCATTGAATGTCACGGATAGGCTATACATTTTCTTTTTTTGTGGCCAAAGGATATTATTTTGTTTATGTATCACAGCAGGAAAATCACTTAACAGGAGAAATAAACATTCATCCACTATGTGTGGCACGTCTTCAAGCATCTTGTAACAAGCAACATCATGGGACATACATGTATGTACACGTGTAAATTAGAAGAGTAAACATTTCTTTAGAGTACATGTTCATGTATTTTTGTTGTATATTGTGATGGTGTATTTTTTTTATTTTATATATAGCTACTCTTGACATTTAAGGCTGGTTCATACTTCACAGGAATGCAAATGTAAAGCTAATATCAAGTCACAAAACATTTGCTGCAAAAGTTCGCCAGAGTCGAAATGTTTCAAAGTAAAAAAAAAAAATGGCAAGGCGGGACTCGAACCTGCGACCTCCGGGACACCGGATTGGGGCTCTACCAACTGAGCTATCTTGCCGGCCCTGTGTTGGCAGTCTCCCAAATTGTCAGTATCTTTGTTTTCGAGGACGCTAGTCAGAAGTCATAAACACCAGAATGCCGTGTGGCCAGGGATCATGCCCAATTTTTCGATACAACCTGGGAAGCGACATTGTGAGGATCACTCACATAGGATACGACTTTTTATCTTATAATACAGTCAAACCTTGATATAGTGGCCACCCACGGTGCCGGTTTCCGTGGCCACTATAAGCAAGTGGCCATATAGCAAGGCTATACACATATTATATTTATATTACATGTACAATGTACATGTACACTTATGCATGCCCTCCCTTCAACATTTTTGTTTTTGCCTTATGGCATACACCTTCCTCTCTAAAGGCAGATCTTTCAGACCCATGGATAACAATTCACACTTTGAAATAAAACCAAGCGCCCACGATCTGACGATCAATAAAAACCAATGCTGCGTTGAAGACGTGTCGCGACTTTTGCAAATTCATAGCGCCAAAACTCCCCCTGAGTATGAACCAGGCTTTATTCTTTTTAAATGTGTTTTTATGTGTGACGATGTTCTACATCATGAGAATGAATAAATTGAATTGAATTAAATTGAATTATATAAATATGTAAACTCTGTCAGAAAAACGACTGAAAATCTTGAAAAGGAATTATTTAGTTTTTAACTAGCTAGCCGGCCTTGCCAAACATGATGGTCAAGTAAAAGTAGGAGGTCTTGGGTTCAATCCCCACCCAAATGATCCTTTCACTCCTCAAAATCACTAAAGACCACTGAATATACTGAGTTTATCCAAATAACATTAGTGAAGGAGGAAAAACCCAATATTAAAACTTGACAAACAGCGTGCGGAATGCAACTTTAAATCCCTTGGAGCTAATAACACATCAATCTGCATCCCATGTGCCTAATTCTGTTCGCCGCTGCCACACAGATCTAATCAGTGAAGTTATAAGGATCTCCGGTGCCTGATTAATCCGGTGGGTGTGTATGTATGAAATTGTTGTGACCTGCTCCATCGTAATCAGGAATAAGTCGCTGGGGCCATTTTACGCAATTGGCCTTTGAAGTGAACTCATGGGTGAAAATCGTGACCAACATTGTATTTTTAGGAAGTGTAGTTATCACAGATTATTGTCATTAATGTCTTGTATGTAAAAAACGATCAATAAAGATAAAAATGAAGAGGATTTGTGTGCGCTGTCCTTAAGATTTTGGTCAATTTCGTTTATTTCAAAGCTGTTTTTCTCAGAATGTGGATTCGGCAAATAAATATACACCTGTCATCTTCATCAGACCATAACTCGTAAAGAAGATACACACTTGTGATGGGTATCAATAGAAAGCTTATGAAATTCCCTTTCTCACCATGTGCATATCTCAAAAAGTCATTTCGAGACTTATTTCTGATTTTGATGGAGCGGGTCACATATTTTCAGGGCATTTCAATCTTGTTTCCTTGACACTGAATTTGTGAGGGGGGTGGAAGGGGGGGGGGGGGGGGGGGGTAAAAACTCATAGTCTCTACTCTAGACTGACCTGGTGAACTCTATCTAGCAACGGAGGTAGCCAGCCGACATTGGCTTCGCAGTGACTGTCTAGAAATGTTAGAATACTGGCAGTTGCAGCATCAGCACCTCGCACTCGGGATCGTATAAGACCTGAAACAAATCACACACACACACAACAGGTGCACCGTTTAGATGTCATGTACAATGTAGGAACATTGGTGATTATCGGGAAATGTTTATAAAACTTCAGACAGGTCAGTTAAACGAAATTTACTATAAAATGCAACCCTCCAAATCTACCCATTCATGATAATTCAAGCAATTACCAATGGTGTATCCTACCTTTAAATGTGACCGGCTCCACAAAAAAGGGTATTAAGTCGCGCTGTACATTATCATGTAATGGCCCACTCAACGTTGAGAGGGTGAACATTTCATCAAAAAGTGATTTTCTTTTGTTGTCATGAATGATATCTTTTAATACCTAAAGTTTCCATTTTCATTCACAAAACTGTAAATGAATAAAGTGCAAAAAAATTACCATTTTATATGCATCATTATGTTGTTCTACAACAGAGCCAGCTATTTCAAAGCCTGTTTAATTTAAACTCCAAGTCCAAGACTTTAAAACATTGCTTAAAACATTGCTTAAAATTTTGGTCTGTAACCTTGTTTTTGCCAAGGACAAATTGTCATGCTAAGCAAATTTTTGTACTAAGCAGCTCTATGAAATTGACCCCTGGTCAAATTAGGGCACTGTAAATTGTCTGTAATAAAACAACACTATTTTCTGGGAACCAACACAAGCAAGTCACGATTATTGAAGTACGGTTATAGTTTGGTAACTTTACATTAATCTATCTAGAAATTTAATATATACAAAACAAATGTAATTTCTGAGCCATAGGAAAAGGGTAAACAAGAACTATCTTCAATTCACTATTGATTATATGCCGAAAAGGCCAAACATACAGCGCCCTCTTCGTTTAAGAATATGTGAGGGGTAGTTCTGGCAAAATGAGACGGAACTGGACAAGCTTTGAACATGCCAGTTAAAGTTAGGATACACCATTTGCAGATATCTAACAAATTCACTACCAAATTATTAAAGGTAGTATACACCATTGGTAATTGTTTGAATTATTAATAATGGGTGGATTTGGGGGTTGTATTTTATAGTAAATATCGTAAATATCGTAAATATCGGACTGACCTGTCCGAAGTTTTACAATCATGGATGCCGAGAACAATTCACGATCGCCGGACGGAATAGATTCTATTTTTCAGGATAATTACAGGATAACTAGCGCAATTATTTTGCTGGATGCCTAGAAACATTATTTACTTTCAGATGAGTAAGATATTTCCTAATAATTTGGTAGTAAATAATTTTGATATCTGCAAATGGTGTATCCTACCTTTAAAAAAGATCTTACTTATTTTAAAGTAAATAATGATTGTAGACATCCAGCAAAATGATTGCGCTAGATGTAATGGTTCCGAAAAATTTTATAAACAAAAACTCACGATCGACGGATGGCGATCGCGAAAAAACAAGAACAACATAAGAACAACTGCCTGATGTTCAGTTAAACGATATTTAATATAAAATACAGCCCGCAAAAATCCATCCATTCCGGATGATTCAAGCAATTACCAATGGTGTATCCTACCTTTAAATCCAGCCATTCCTGAATCCTGATAATTCAAGCAATTACCAATGGTTTAACCTACCTTTAAAGAAAATGTACATCATTTGCTTTTGCTGTACTTAAACAAATGTATATCCAAGATTAAGGGGTTTGTATTTTAATACAAATATTGTTACACTGACGTATTTGAAGTTTTGTGTTCGTAGATGCTGAAAAAATAAAAAACAATCATATTCTTGTAGTAAGGTATTCTGATCCCACATAAGATGAATCAGAGCAATTTATAGACGGAGAATTGTAAGGTTAGAGAATCAGTTGTCCCCCTTCATGGATGAGAACAATGTAGAATAACTAAAAATGAAAAAATTGGAGAAGTAGAAAAAAACCAGTTTTTCCAGCACTGGTCGGCCGACCAGCGTTGCAAATTGATACAAAAAAAACCCGCTTTGATGTTTCAGACTGTCATTCCCTAACAGTCCAGTAAAGTATTTTGTGTTAATTTGGTGATTTATTTTTTTGATGTTTGCAAATGTTGTATATTCCCTTTAAGCTACTTTGCAATTTTGTTGCTTTAAAAACAAACCAACAAATACACGCAAGGGAAACTGACAACTGGTCAAGCCAATCGATATAGCACAATATTTGTGATTTGATTAGTTCCAGTTTACTCACTTTCATTTGTTATTATTATTTATTCTTTGAATGACCAAACATTCATTTTCTAAATTCTAGTCATTAAAACAAAGCCATAAGAAAAGCCTTTATAATTTTATTTGGCGTTCACCATATCTGCTGTTAACTGAAATTGATTGAAAATTTTAAAAGAATGACTTTTTACCAATGAAAGCAAGTTTGTCATTGGTCTTATTTTATAGCCCATTTTAGAAGTCACTTTTTACCTACACCAGGACAGGAAATCACCAGAACCGGAAATCTTCAAAAGATAATTCACAAACATGGTGTTTTTCATAAAAACAGCCCAAAGAGCCTGGATTTCCAGGGAGGTCCTTATTAAAATTGGACTTAATAAGAGGACTTTCAATTTGTCCCTGGGGGACACTTGCTTGAGAAAATGTTGGCAACCTTGGACTGCCAAAAACCCTTATCCCTGATCCCTTTAGGAACAACAAGCCTGAAACTGAAAGGACGAAGTTTGTTAAAATGATGGATTATAACAGCTGCGTTTGCAAGTTCAAAGGACCTCTAATATCAATAGCATTCTTCCAATTCTGTTACTATAGGAACATGATTACAAGTCTATCAAAACCTGTTGACACTGTATCTGATTCCTGTTAAAGGTAGTATACACCATTTGCAGATATCGAAAATATTTACTACCGAATTATTAAGAAATATCTTACTCATCTGAAAGTAAATGTTGATTCTGGGCATCCAGCAAAATGATTGCGCTAGATATCCTGTAATTCTTCCGAAAAATAGAATTTTATAATGAAAAACTCGCGTTCGCCGGACGGCGAGCGCGAAAAAACAAAGATAACATAAGAATAAGTGCTCGATGCCGGTTAAAAAAAACCCGCTGTTTTTCGTGCTTTTCTCGGCATCCATGATTCTAAAACTTCGGACAGCTCAGTTAAACGATATTTACTATAAATACAACCCCCCAAATCTACTCATTCATGATAATTCAAGCAATGACCAATGGTGTATACTACCTTTAAAGCAGGCTTTTAAAGGTAGGATACACCATTTGCAGGTATCGAAAATATTTACTACCAAAGAAATATCTTACTTATCTAAAAGTAAATAATGATTGCAGGCATCCAGCAAAATGATTGCGCTAGATATCCTGTGATTATTCTGAAAAATTATAATTTTCTAAAGAAAAATTCACGATCGCCGTCCAGCGATCATGAATTTTTCTGTAGAAAACTAAATTTGTTATCTTGAAAAAATAATAACATAAGAATAACTGCTCGACGCCGGTTAAAAACAAACCTTAAAGGTAGGATACACCATTTGCAGATATCGAAAATATTTACTACCGAATTATTAAGAAATATCTTACTCATCTGAAAGTAAATGTTGATTCTAGGCATCCACCAAAATGATTGCGCTAGATATCCTGTAATTATTCCGAAAAATAGAATTTTATAATGAAAAATTCGCGATCGCCGGACGGCGAGAGCGAAAAAACAAAGATAACATAAGAATAACTGCTTGACGCCAGTTGAAAAAAAACGCGGTTTTTCGTGCTTTTTTCGGCATCCATGATTGTAAAACTTCGGACAGCTCAGTAAAACGATATTTACTATAAAATACAACCCCCCAAATCTACTCATTCATGATAATTCAAGCAATCACCAATGGTGTATCCTACCTTTAAAGCAGGCTTTTAAAGGGAATATACATTTGCTTTTGCTGTAATTTTCAGAAATGATTTATTATCGTAAAGCAAATATTGTTACACTGACTTGTTTAAAGGTTTGTTCGTCAAGTACCCGGTAGATGCTGGCAAAACCAAGATAAACACCATGTTCTGAAACAGCAATTTATAAACGTTTGGGAATTGTACGGTCAGGAAACCAGTCTCGCTGGCTAGCTTGTACCCATTTACATCGATTGCTAACAAAATGCAAACTAACTAAATTTGCTAAATTGGGGGTAGTATTTGAAAGAAGCCAATTTTTTCCAATGCTGGTCGGCCGACCAGTGTTGGAAATTTATATAAAATTACAACTTTTCTTGGAAATGACGGTTCACCAGGTGCCATAATTTGACAGGATGCTTTAGACTGTCATTCACCAACAATCCAGTTAAGGTATTTTATAATAATTTGGTAGTTTTGTTTTTGATGTTTGCAACTGTTGTATATTCCCTTTAAAGGTCGGATACACCATTGGTACTTGCTTGAATTATCATGAATGGGTGAATTTGGGGGGTTGCATTTTATAATATAATTTAACTGACCTATCAGAAGTTTTACAATCATGGATGCTCAGAAAAACAAGAAAAACGGCCTTTGTTTTCAACCGGCATCGGGCAGTTGTTCTTCGGCGATCGCAATTTTTTCTTATGAAATAATATTTTTCGGAACAATTACAGAGTAATTAGCGCAATCATTTTGCTGGATGCCTACAATCATTATTTACTTTCAGATAAGTAAGATATTTCTTAATAATTTGGTAGTAAAAATATTTGAAATCTGCAAATGGTGTATCCTACCTTTAAAGGTGTGCCAATATCAGTGAATTCTTAACAATTTGTATATGAGCCGCAGTGGTGATCCTCATTTTCCCTGAGATGCATTGCGGTAAACAATTTGTAATGTCTATTGGGCTAATGATAATCCCACACAAGCCATCTGTTGATGAGTAATTTCAATTAAAGGTAGGATACACCATTGGTAATTGCTTGAATTATCATGAACGGGTGGCTTTGGGGGGTTGTATTTATAGTAAATATCGTCTAACTGACCTCTCCAAAGTTTTACAGTCATTGATGCCGAGAAAAGCTTGAAAACCGGCATCGAGCAGTTATTCTTATGTTTTTTTGTTTTTTCGCGATCGTCGTCCGGCGATTTATAATTTTTTGTTATAAAATTCTATTTTTCGGAATAATTACAGCAATCATTTTGCTGGATGCCTAGAATCATTATTTACTTTCAAATGAGTAAGATATTTCTTAATAATTCAGTAATAAATTATATTTTTGATAAATGGTGTATCCTACCTTTAAGTACTGGTAAGAGGCTTCTAAAGTCAGATTCTAGAGAAAATCTGGGGAAGTTTTGATTTTGGCATTCAGTCATCATAATACAACTCGGATGCAGTACTACGAATTAGCAAAATATCCTGTGGGCAAATAGTGCAGGTAATTATACTAATCCGGTTCTCATTCAGAAAATGAATTCTCTGTCAAGTTACTCACCTTCCCGCTTGTCATTACGTAGTACTTTGACCTTGGGGACCTGTCTGAGAATTTGAGCATCATCAGCTGCAAGAGAGGGATCAGATACAAGACTTTCATTTAATAATAATTCAGGTTGGCACAGTTTGGGTTGGATTACGGTCCTGGGGCCAATTTTATAAAGCTGCTTCAGCATAAAAATTCCCTAACTTAAGCACAAAACATTCTTGCTTTAAAACCAGCTTACTATAGCCACAACCACATGTGATGTATATTATTTGTGATTGGTATTTAGCTGTTATTAGCTTAGCCTAAAGATCGCATGGAATTTGAGCTCCTAACCTGATTTTCCAAGCTAGGGTTTTTGTGCTTAATAAGCAGCTATATGAAATAGTCACCATCTGTGTCTTAGTCACCATCTGTGTCTTTAGGTTTTCGTGGGTTTCCGTGAGTTTTCCCAAAAATATTCTGGGTTTTCCTCCCCCCTCTAAAAAAACTACAATTTCTTCATTGTCTTCTACAGGTTTTCCAAGGCTTTCAAGCCTCAGTAGTGCCTAGGGTGCTCTTGAAGAATCCTCGGTTTAGAAATGAATAAACAAAGTCAGTAAATTCCTATTTTTTTATTTTTTATTATTATTATTTTTTTTTGGGGGGGGGGGTGCAGAGGATTCTGTACATTTTATACATGCAACTGTGCACGCAATAACATTGCTTTGCGTACATTCTTGTGATAGCATGTTGGGTATGCAGTTCATCGGAGCTCATAAATCATCATTGCACATGGGCCTATAACCTGGAGGGGGAAAAGTCAATTTACCGGAAGCATGAGGGAAATGTGTTGAATTACGAACACTAAACGAATAAAACGTGTACTTCCTGTGAACACATTGCATGTTTTTGGTGTAGATCTACAGATAATTCTGCCATTTGCACTTTTTTATGAACTTTTTCACTTCAGAGCCTGTTAAAAAAGTGTTCTGACAAAATTAATTTTTTTACATCGAAAGTTTCCCTAAAGCCCCTGTAACACTTGTCCGAATCGTCACTCCGTTCATGTTCCGAGTACAAAATTGTGGAATCGGTGTTTAATTGGTTTGAACTAAATCGGTGTTTAATTGGTTTGAACTAAATCGGTGTTTAATTGGTTTGAACTGAACTCAAACGGATTTCCCTCGGTTTCCCTCGGTTTTCCAACGCTATATACTCGTGTACGTTCGGTGATGCACTGAGGAACTCGGAGAGTGTTTAATAATTTCTCCGAATTGTCGCGGCAACCTCAATACGGATGGTATCCGGTATACACACGGAATGTACCGTTGCCATTCATTGCAATGCGGAATAGGTACGGAAGAGTACGGAACAGACCTCCGATTCTGATCGATAACCGTATGTATTCAGAGTTTATTCCGAACCCACACCATCGTAATGCCGATCAAAAAACGGACGCACCGAATTGAAGGCCACTAAATCCGATGATAAACGGCATTACCACGATGTAATACCGCATATTAAACGAACATTAATATAACGATCATATAACAAATAAAATTCCGGTTCAGCGGGAGATCCAGAGATGGCAAAATTGTTATAAAAGCGGTCGGTCTTGAGATCAATGAATTTTTCAAAGTTTGGAATGTCCGGTGATGATCGGAGAGGTTCTGAATATAGACGGATTTGCAATCGGAATAGCAACTTATTAGATCCGGAATATGACTGGATTATGATCGGTGTATTTTCATTTCTGGCTGGTTTTTTTACATTTCTCCGTGAACTTGTCCGAATTAATAATATTTCAGATCGGTTTATGAACGGAATTATAGATTCGGACACGTGTGACAGGGGCTTAATGAAGAGCGGTTATCCCAGAAGATACGGTAGTGATGATTCTTTGAAGTTCATCTCGTCTAGGTGCTCTGGGGAGGTGGAGCTTGTTAGCCTAGGTCGGCAGTCTGCCTAGGAGAAGGACAACTATGAGGACAACTCCGATCTCAAACCCCGGCTGGTAGAGCTTGTTAGCCTTGGTTGGCAATCTGCCTAGGAGAAGGACAACTTCGATCACAAACCCGGGCTAGGAGAGCTTGTTAGCCTTGGTTGGCAATCTGCCTAGGAGAAGGACAACTTCGATCTCAAACCCGGGCTAGGTAGAGCTTGTTAGCCTTAGTTGGCAATCTGCTAAAAGAAGGACAACTCCAATCTCAAACCCGGGTCGGGTGTTGCTCATCAAAGGGCTTTGTTCCCAGTCCAGCTGAGAGTTTCACCCCCCTCACCCACTTTCTATTTTTTCATGCATGTACAACCGATATGAGTGCACGTTTTGGTCGAAGAAGGCGAAGAACTTCTAATTCTCAACATGCACCTAATGGGTTCTCTGTACTGCTTATACTACTTGTCTGGTCATCATCCTGGTGAAGCAAGTAATCTGGATATGCTCCGTTATTATGCCCACTACATTGTTGTTACCGAAACCCATATTGATGATTCAACTACAGATGAGTTAATAGCTATCCAGGGATATCAACAACAATTGCACTGTGATCGTAATCATCTACAGTATCCCCTCCCTCCTGGCGTTAGAAGAGCCCAGACCTTGCTGGATTATGACAGAAGCTTCCTATCAGTTGCTGTAAACATCTGAAATAGGCTTCCCCTGATATCATCAGGCAGTCTTCAGAGGAGGAGGCTCAGTGTTGCAATAATAATAATAATAATATTTTATTATTATATAGCGCATTACATCAATTAATATTCTCAATGCGCTTTACAAAATTAGTCGTCATGGAAACGTCATTTAAAATGTATTACATTTCAAGGTCATTAAAGGTAGATACACCATTGGTAATTGCTTGAATTATTAGGAATGGGTGGATTTGGGGGGTTGTATTTTATAGCAAATATCGTTTAACTGGCCTGTCCGAAGTTTTTACAGTAATAGATGCTGAGAAAAGCGAGAAAAACAAAGCTCGTTTTCAACCGGCGTCAAGCAGTAGTTCTTATGTTGTTCTTGTTTTTTCGCAATCGCCGTCCGGCTATGGTGAATTTGTTTTCATAAAATTCAATTTTTCAGAACAATTACAGGATATCTAGGGAAATTCTTTTGCTGGATGCCTACAATCATTATTTACTTTCAAATGAGTCAGATATTTCCTAATAGTTCGGTAGTAATTTTGTTTGGGATATCTGCAAACGGTGTATCCTACATTTAAAATACAGATACATGTACATCAAAAAGTTAATTAAAATAATATGTTTTTAGTTTCGATTTAAAAGAAAAAAGAGAAGGTGCACTTTGAATGAAATAAGCAAATACTGTGTTCTCATGGGCGCTAGCTTGAAAAGAGAAACCCCATCTCAAACAACCGCCTATTCCTTCAAACAATTTCCAAAGAAACCCAGTCCGAGTTTTGTAGTTTAAACAAATGTCAGGCCACCGTCCGGCCTGCTATCAACTAAATGGACGTGGGTGGGTTGTCAATTTGTCACGCAATATCTGTAAATCTGCTCCTGTCATTACCCATCAGTACAGTGCACATTTACAGAGTCATTCTACCCCACGTGTGCAAGGATCAAACTAAAAAACAGATTCAAGTCAACGAAAAAAAGGTGGGTGGGTGTTTATAAGGCATTTAGGGCACAGACTGAAGACCTCCACCCCAACCGCAAAAAAATCATTCAGAGTGATCCAGATTCCTGATTTGTATCCAACACCAGATCAATCTGAAAATTTAATGGAGTCAACCTTGACTCATAAGCTACATGTATCTACTCATGTTGTTAAAATCTCTCCAGAAAATGTTGTTGCAATGACCTGTTTTAGTTTATGTTTATAGATGCTGGAAAAAATTCTACTCTAAAGCCGCCTTCGCATTGGACGAACTATTGTCAAAAGTTACCGTACATGATTGTCAACATTCAGCGGTTGTTACTCTTCCGAGCATCCGCACTTGGATTACACGGCTCGCAGAAAGTCCTAGGTTAGAGTGACATGTCCTTTCAGGATCTATTGAGGGCACCCTATGCCTGACTTCCGACACCATGTGCACCGGATATAAAAACAGCAGAAATATGGCTCAGCATTTGCTAAAGTTAACTAAAGTTTCATGTCATTGTTCGTGCATCCAGTCCAAACTGCAGCTACAGTCTAGTAGTATAGCACGTATTTTTGTATTTTACGCTAGCGCGCGAAATCGTAGTAATCATGCATTGACCTCTAGATGGAAAGCACGTGATCAAAATGTAGGTTTGACATTACGTCGGTGTCTGCACTGGACTTTTCAGCGATGTAAAACATAGCACGTAACTCCTCCGCTACACGCTTGGGCCTGTAGAACTTACTGCTGCAGAGGGTAAAACTGACGATCGACACTTGAAAATTTGGAAAGTTTACCGGCTGTCTGCACTGGATTTAATTTGGTTAAGTTAACAACAGTCTCCGTAGGTTTTAACAAAAAAAGTCTAATGCAGACACGACTTTTGGCTGATGAATCTACCAGTAATTCACAAAACAGTCAATATACATGTACATTAAAGAATTATCAGCTCAGAAAAGTAGACTAGCTGCAGTGTGTGAAACCAGTTGTTTTTTCCAAATGTAACCAAATGAAAACAAAATGTGTCTTGGTAAATTGAGGGTATTCAGTAAAAAATAAAAATTCGGTTTTTCCAACAATGGCTACCTGACCATCGTTGGAAATTTATAAAAAATTGCACTTTTCCAGAAAATGACAGCACACCGGGGGCCATAATTTTACAGATTGTTATTCACTCACAGTTAAGTAATGTATTTCAAAATATTTGTTTTCTTTCTATATTTGCTTGCAAATGTTGTATATTATCTATTTAACACAATGGAGCAATTTGTAAATCCCCCTCCCCCCCCCCCCCAACAACAACAAAAAAACACAAAGACACGCCTTTGAAACTTGAAAGTTATTGTGAAGAAACCATGGATGTTATTTGCTGTGTATTAAAACATTACAAACATGTCTCTCTTCTTCTTCTTTTTTTCAACAATCCCTAGCTGCCACCCTCAAGGACTATCTATAATCAGCGAAAATGCGTCTCGATTGATTTTTCTCTCCTGAGTGCCAGACCAAAGGATAATGTCCAAAAGCCAGATGCACCGTACATGTGACACAAGTTACCACTCTAAGGCTCTTCGCAAGTTTGTACTTTGACATTTAATTAAATTTTCAACTGCACACCTGGGATGAATAATGACACTCTCACCAGGACATTAATTCCCAGACCATCGTTGGCTAAAATTGTTTTTTCCATGGAGACATTTAGAGTGAATACTATCATGTCTCATGCTACATGTATACATAAATTTAATTGGAAGACACGATCGCATCAGGTTTATGATCCGAGCAACAACTTAAAGAGATACAATAACAATGCATCTATTTTTTTTCTTTAAAGTTAAGATCAGTCACAGTTATACACCCAAAAGTGGTTTCTCATTTTGAATTTGAAATCAATATTGTACATTTCTGATTTTGAGAGCTTTATGTTAAGATTCATACAGTAGGTTTTCGGCTTCCATATTGTTTACATAGAATAAGAATTAGACTAATAAGAATTGAATAAGAATACAAATTGCCAAAAATTGTACTTTCGTAGTTTTTATAATTGTTTGATTCTCAAGTGTAATTAATTTATAGTGACTATTTCAATGATTTAGTTCTTCCAGCAATAGTGTATAATGTTTTTTTGTTTTTTGTTTTGAACATTTCCATTATTAGTTGGTTCAAAAATTAAACCTTTGAGTATTATTTTTTTCAGAATTTAAAGCATTCACAGAGCTAAAACTGTGTCAGTTTTTGTGTCAAGCATCATTCTTTAAGCCCCATCGTCACTCCGTTCATGTTCCGAGTAAAAAATTGTAGATTCGGTATTTAATCGGTTTGAGCTGAACTCAAACGGAATTCCCTCGGTTTCCCTCGGTTTTCCAACGCTATATACTCGTGTACGTTCGGTGATGCAATGAGGAACTCGGAGAAATTATTGAACCTGTTTAATAATTTTCCGAATTGTCGCGGCAACCTTAATACGGACGGTATCCGATATGGAATATGCACGGAATGCACGGAATACACACTGTACTCATTCGTTGCCATTCGTTGCAATGCGGAATAGGTACGAAAGAGTACGGAACAGTTTGTAGTGCACGTTGAAAAGTCTTGAAGCGTTGTGAGAGAAGGTGCCGGGTGCGCTCCTTTTTATAGCCGTCCCACCCTCGGTTGCCGTTTGGTGCGCTACCGGTACATGTTTGGAATACAAACGGAATGGCCGGAATACGTAACAAAATTGAAACAGAGTTAGACCCACTTTCCATAAAAAAAACCTATTGTTATACGCCCTGCTCTCATCAAGAAAGCTTGTTAATCGGCATTCTTACAAATACTTTTGTATCTCATTCTACCCATAAGTCTTGCATTATTAAGATGAGGATACTCACGATTGTCACTGAAGTCATCGACTAGAATGATTTCTTTGATGAGATGTGATGGACTCCTGTTTAACACACTGTTTTGGAAGAAAAAAACCCAAACAAACCAGACATATTGGATTAATTACTTTTTTCTTAAAGATTTAAAATTGAAGAGAGGACCAAATAACTCTAAATTAAAATGTTCGGGCTTTCACTTGACATATCCTGAAAAGAACTACCACATTCTGCAAAAAAGAAAAAAACAAAATCATGCAATATATGTCAACTTGCTGGTTTGTTTCTCAAAAGAAACGGGTTGGATGGATTATGCACCTATCAATTGTTTCCCCCTCCCCTGCCTCACCCAAGACGTGGGCGCTACCCCTCAGACAAAATTTCAGTGACAATCCCCGACCTACTAAGGTGGGGTGCAATAGTGTTTGTCTTTCTAGATGCGTAGTATGCGAATGGTAACAATGAATTGTGAGTGATAAAACCCTCACCCTACAGGGTTTGACAAGCATGACCAAACCCAGACATTAAATCTGGGGCCAACCAGGAAGGGGAAGGGGGGGGGGGGGAAGGGGGGGGGGGGGGGGGGAGGGGGGGGGGGGGAGGGGGGGGGGGGGCAAGCAATTGATAGGCGCATTATACATGTACCCAACAGTGAATATGATGGCTTATTACACTGTATACGAGAACTTAAAGGTAGGATACACCATTTGCAGATATAGAAAATATTTACTACCGAATTATTAAGAAATATCTTACTCATTTGAAAGTAAATAATGATTCTAGGCATCCAGCAAAATGATTGCGCTAGATATCCTCTAATTATTCCGAAAAATTAAATTTTATAAAGAAAAATGCGTCCGACGTCGGTTGAAAACAATCGCTGTTTTTCGTGCTTTTCTCGGCATCCATGATTGTAAAACTTCGGACAGGTCAGTTAAACGATATTTACTACAAGATACAACCCCCCAAATCCACCCATTCATGATATTTCAAGCAATTACCAATGGTGTATCCTACCTTTAATGTGGTGGGTTTTTTTTTTTTTTTGAGGGGGGGTGTATCTTTTTGAAATCTTTGGCCATATTTGTGATTATTTGTGACTACCATCTAATGATATTGATAGCTTAGATATATTTTATATTCACATTTTATTATACTTTAACAAATTTAAAATTGAGTATAAATTATATGAATTATTATTAAAAAAAAAAAGTTGTTTAGAATGAGATATAATCTTCCTGTTGCTATAGAATCTTTGAAAATTACAAAATGACTTGTAAACCATTTTTCGAACTGTAGTAAATGTCCGTCATTAATATTTTCTTCTAGATCCTGTAACCCAGTGATATTTTTATTTAAATAATGCAACTGTTGATCCAACTGCTTGACAACTAATCTTGTAAAGTTTTAGTTCTGTGAATGCTGTATATTTCGAGAAAACAATATTCCTAGATTTTGATTTCAATTCAAAACTTGCCGAGGCACAATTTAAATTGCAGCTACAATCCCGGTCCGGGCGGGGCACATTCTTATTTGAACGCAGCTACACATGTGTCATGCACTGAACCGACCAATAATAGTGCTCACTACTACTTATGGAAATTTCCAGAAATGCATCCTTGAAACGCATCTTTGGAAATGAAATTCTTGTTTCAGAGTGTTTTATAGTGTCAATAATGTCTTGACGTCAAGTAAGCCTTTTAAAAGTATTTTGGTTGATTAGTTTTTGGATAGCTTCAAAAGGTATACTTCAGCTTCAAAGGTAGGATACACCATTTGCAGATATCGAAGAAAAAAACTACTACCGAATTATTCAGAAATATCTTACTTATTTGAGAGTAAATAATGATTGTAGGCATCCAGCAAAATGATTGCACTAAATATCCTATAATTATTCTGAAAAATTATATTTTATAAACAGACGGCGGTTGCCAAAAAACCCGAAAACAACATAAGAACCACTGCCCGCCGCCGCTTTTCTCGGCATCCATGATTGTAAAACTTTGAACAGGTCAGTTAAACGATATTTACTATAAAATAAAATTACCAATGGCGTATCCTACCTTTGGTTAATTGCCAAGAAAGGCAAGAAAAATGGCGTTTGTTTTCAACTAGCGTCAGGCAGTGGTTCTTATGTTGTTCTTGTTTTTTAAGCGATCGCCGTCTGGCGATCGTGATTTTTTTCTTTCAATTTTTCGAAAAAATTACTGGACATCTAGCACAATCATTTTGCTGGATGCCTAGAATCATATCTGCCTAGAATCAGAAAGATATTTTTGAATAATTCAGTAGTAATTTTTTCTCTAGTTTTTTGCAAATGGTGTATCCTACCTTTAGGAGAAGGAGTTGGATGTATTCTTACCTTGCAACAGTCCTTAATAATGTTGACCTAGCTTCATTATGGAATGTTATAATGATGGATGTAGGTGGAAGGTTTTCAATACCATAGTCTATGCTTTGGCACCTGTAACAGAAGAAAACAAGTAATAAAATCAAGGTCAAAACTTTACAAACTAAATGTGACCTGTCATCACAAAATGAGCGTAGAGTGATTTCCCAGTAGGCCAGTCAAAGTCAACATTTGAAGGGGTGGTCGATTTTGAGATTATATGGTTTTTTTTAAGACTAAATCCCCAACAATCAATTCCCAATTTTCCAGGATGATCAGATAAAAACTTAATTAGTTTTTGAGACAATTTTGACTATGCCTTTCTATGCCTTTCACACAATTTCTCGCAAGAAATGGCCGTTTTCTCATAATCTCTATATTAAGACTCCAGACTAAAAAATAAAAATAAAAATAAAAAAAATATTGAGTATCAAACCTCCAAGTGTTATATACCATTGGAAAGCTCTGTTTCCACAGAATTTCGAAATACCCATATCTCAATTTTGATTTTGCCGACTTTACGCTCATTTTGTGATGACAGGTCACAAATAATCTCAGCACCCCTTTGTGGTGTATTTGATTAGAAACTTTTCACAACATGCCTTTGCATAATTCTAACGTACATTCTCGCTGGGACTTAATTTTATCAAAACCAAATTTTATCAAGTTTATTTGGCTCTTGCGAAGCTGGCAGAATGTGTCACATGTCTGCGGCTGAGCAAAACCGTCATACAAAAAACTTTATTCTGAATTTGTACTTTTTAGTGAACCCCTCGCTGCTCCGTGAATTTTTTTCTCACTATGCGGATGCTTCTCACTATATGTGCAAAACCCGATCCCAAAACCGAAACCAACCTGAGCCCAAACCGATTGATCGAATCGGGTCAGATCGGTTCTGCTATCATTTCAGTTGGGTTGGGTCGGTTTTGGTTTTGCGCTTGTAATTTGCGGGTCGATTTAGCCATCTTGAAAACAACCCGAAATAAACCGAAATCAGTGTTGTATTTGAGTCCCTGCAAGTCCTTTCACAAGTCCAGTCACAAGTCTTTTCTTAAAGCCAGTCGCAAGTAACTGGTTGAACAATGACAAAGGAATGCTTCTGTTAACTGTTCATTTGAAAAGTGACTTGACTTGAGACTGAAGGACTTGTGATGAAGTTGCAGGGACTCGCAGGGACTCGAATAGAACTCTGACCGAATTAAACCCACACAGTTTGAAATTCATGTGGGCGGTTAATAATACTGCAGGATCACTGTGCCTGCTAACGCGTACTTAGTACCGCGTCAATCCACCGCGTGATTGTACATGTATAACCATGACGTGTGGTCTTCAGGTTACGTTATCAAGTGTTCGTGATCATTATACGGTTTGGCTTGTTATTGACAGACAACCGTTTTCAATAACACGACCCGATGAGGGTAAGTTCTAGCACAAAGGCGGACACGTTCGTGATATTTGCCTAACCAGACATTCCGTTTTTTTCGGTTTGGTTCAGGTCAGGTCAGCTTAGCTTTTCCCTGATTTGTTTTGTCGGGTCGGGTCGGTTTGTGGAGTTTCGGTTTGGATTCGATTTTTATCTTTTTATGTTTTGGGTCGGTTTGGCCTGATCAACCCAGACCGATGCTCATCATTATACTGCTCACCTATAGTTTCTTGTGTCGGGAATGTTTCTATCGATGGGTATACCGTCACTAATAGCTTGATTGAAGGCATGTCTCTTGTAGGGATCCTCCCCCGATTCCTCTCTACTATCCCTGAGGTAGGTGTCTACGTCCAGCACTCCAGAATTCAGTACTTGGAATACATCATACTGAATCAACACAATGAACAAGCATAGAGAAAACAGTTTTGTTATGACAGGCAGAGGAAGCCAAAACTGTCAAAATGTTGGTAACAAGCAAATTCCTGTTACGATATTCTGCCCTGAAGTTGGCAATTGTGTAGGTCCTTTTAAGTTTTGATCAAATTAGAGTAAATTATTATTATTATTTTTTCATTTCAAAATTACTTTTTCAACCTTAAGCAGACTCCCCTTAACCATTTCGCGCCCGAATTATTTTGACATTGACCGGGCCCAACCACAGGATTGTTTTTCTCGAACCTCGATCCGAGACGGGTTCAGGCCAGCATCTGTGGGTAGCACACCCTGATATTACCGGCCTTGCTCGTTGCGAGCCGGTCACTGGCATGTTCATCCGTCATCCCTTTGAATTCCGAAAAAACTGTGTGTATATATACGGCATCCAAAGCAAACTCGGTAATGTTAAAGTCATAATTTGTTTTAATTTTGAACAGTTTTATGGTCAGTGAAAACTGTTAAAAACAGACATTTCTAAGTCTATCCCGAGATTTTGACACCATTTCAGAAAATTTAACACAAATCTGCAACTACGCTATCAATCCATGCATGAAAAGTAGATTTTGGCAAAAACCCCAAAATGAAGCATTTGATGTTGGAGGTACATGTATCTCTAAGGACAAATTAATCTGTACAACTTTAACAAGTATGATTAAAAAAAAAAAAAAAAAATAATCCATGATCTCAACATTGCTAAATTATTTGAACATTTGAAACAATTACAATGATAAAAAAACAACTGCTATTCGGATATTTGGTGGATGACAAAATATTCAGATATTTGGCAGTGCCATAAAACTGTATTCAAAATAGAGGTCCACCATTTTTGTTAGGATACACCATTGGTAATTGCTTGAATTATCATGAATGGGCAGATTTGGGGGTTTGTATTTTATAGTAAATATCGTTTAACTGACCTGCCCGAAGTTTTACAAACATGGATGCTGAGAAAAGCAAGAAAAACGGTGTTTGTTTTCAACCGGCGTCGGGCAGTTAAATTAGTGATCATGAATTTTTGAAATAAAATTCAATTTTTTCGAAAACAATTACAGGATATCTAGCGCAAAATTTTTACTGAATGCCTACAATCATTATTTACTTACAAATCAAATTCCGTAGTAACATTTTTCAATATCTGCAAATGGTGTATCCTACCTTTATAGGTAGGATACACCATTTGCAGATATCAAAAATATTTACTACCGAATTATTAAGAAATATCTTACTCATTTAAAAGTAAATAATGATTCTAGGCATCCCGCAAAACGATTGCGCTAAATATTTGTAAATAGAGAGGTTTCGCCTGCGAGCGGGTACGGTTAGCTTAACGGATACGTCATCAATTTTTGCAAACATATAACGTCACAGCTCTTCACTATCCGCTAACCGTGTACAAGGCACGGACATCTCGCTCGCTACACGTGAATATAAAACACGTACGGGTAGCTAAACGTACGCGTACGCGTATCCGTTCGTGTGCGAAACCTATTTTTTCGGAATAATTACAAAAAAAACAAAGATAACATAAGAAAAACTGCTCAGCGCCGATTGAAAACAAACGCTGTTTTTCGTGCTTTTCTTGGCATCGATGATTATAAAACTTTGGACAGGTCAGTCAAACGATATTTACTATGAAATACAACCCCCCAAATCTACCCATTCATGATAATTCAAGCAATTACCAATGGTGTATCCTACCTTTAAATGATGGCTTCTTGTAATAAATCAAAATAATAAGTGATAAACTGTCATCTGATAAACTACAGAGCAGCCTTGGCAGAGGTCATGACACACAGGCAATTGCAGCATACAGGGTGTGGACAGATTACTTCCATAGGTACTTTCACTTTGCTTTCTTCAACATGATGGCCATAAATTTGTCAAATCTTGACTTGATCTTCACATTATCACAGAATAGTCCTGGGCCCGATTTCACGAAATGCTATTAAAGACATGTCTTAGGAAGAGTAACTGTTCCTAACTTGTGACTCGTCCTAGGATCGATTTCACCAAAGTTAAGATGGGTTTAACACGTCCTAACTTCCATAGCAACGCGGCTGAACTCGTCTTAACTTAAGATCGGTCTGAGGGTCGTCTTATCTCATTAATACGTGCGTTATTCTATACATATCGTCTTGAAACCATTGCATTATCTTTTCGTTAAAGAAAAAATGTCAGCCTAGAGTTATAGTTTTAAAAAAAAATAAAAAAATAGAAAAACTTTTGATACGTGTGTATATAGTTTTAAAAACAAAGTATTTATACGCCAACAACTAGTCGACTCTGTCGAATAGAGCTTGCAGAACTATCGTATGTAATTGTATTGCACAGACTAGTTTGCGAGTTTCTTTTCAACGACTGTTTACTTCTAGCGGTAAAAACAAACAAGAAACAGCTGTCAAAGTGGTAGTTGCGATGAGTCTTTCATAAGATGGGTTTAGTGAAATCGATCTTAGGACACGTCTTAGCCAAGATCGATTTTTGAGCTGGGACTCGATCTAAGTCCTAAGATGAGTCGTAAGATAAGACGATTTTCGTGAAATCAGCCCATATACTAGCATGTTGGCCATTTGTGAAATATTTGTTTGGTCTCCACTTTTGGATTCTTATTACAGATTATACTCCCATAAAAATGGGAACCAGACTAGCCCAACGCTCACCCCAAAATGCTTTGCTTTTGTGCAGGCAAATATACTGAAATGAATAGCATTGATGCATATACAATGCAGCCTCGACTCCTAACCCCTGGCCGTGGGGAATGCGTAAACAACGCTGACTGGCTATTCAGTGCATACTGCGAGTGTATTTCATAAACTGCACGCCCTGAATGTAATGCGTGCGCGTTTTCCTGAACGCACGTCACGTATGAACATTTTTTTCAAGTGTGCGCCTTACATGTACAATATGGATTTTGGAAGCCTTTTTTTTTCTTCCCCAAACCCGTTTCTAACGTTATACCGGTAGATGGACGACAGAGGTAAGTACATTATAAATCCTTGCTAAATAACGCGACGGCAAAATATCATTTTTGAAAGAATTGATTCTACAAAATAACAATTACAAAATGTTGAAGATGACTTCGCGCGTTAAACGCATCGATTGCAGCCCTAATTTAAATGTGCCAATATATGACACATTTAAATTAGACAAATCCAGGGGTTAAGATCGCGCAAGGCATGGGCCCAATTTCATAGCGCTGCTTATCAGTTAGCGGAAAAGTTGTGCTAACTTTAGCAGAAAAATTTGCTAACCTTAAGCGCTATTTCACGGCGTTTTTGTGCTAACGTTTGCGCGCGCATGGAGATTCTATTGTTACGTCACTGATTTAAGCAAATTTTTTCGCTAGGTTAAGCGTGCCTTTTGCTGCGCTTACTGCTTACGGTCCCCATGATATAGACGGAGGCTCGGTTAGCATAAAATCGTGTGCTTAGCAGCGCTATGAAATTGGGCCATGGTATGAAAACATGGCGCAGCAAGATCGTAGCCATGGTAACGAGGTTGTATACAATGTAACTGTCAAGGTTGACTTTAATACAAGTCACTAATGTCACTAATTGACTAGGTCAGCTGTAAGAGACTAAAGCCCTGTTCGCACTGGACTTATTATGATAAAACATACAGGACGATGGGTACTTTTCCCATTTTAAGTCCAGTGCGGACAGCCTAGGACGTTTTCCTCTCAGGTACTTCTCCCGAGTCCAGTGGGTACTTCTACCGGCCAACTGCTGCCCGGGAAAACTTCCCTGGTCACTTTTCCCTAGACGAAAAGTCCAGTGCGAACAGCGCGTGTCGGTAAAAGCGTCTCAGGAAAACGTTAATCCGGCCCTCCAGTGCAAGGTCATGCTACACAAGACACTGCGCATGCGCTCTTTGCATTGTTTACGTGCGGGCACGCTGATGCATCGGGGAAAAAAGCGCGCGCGCGCAAATGGGTACACCGGGGTCAATGCAGTAAGGTCACGCAAAGCGCCCTTACGAGTCATTATAATGACAGCTCGGCTACTTCTCCCACGGTCTAGGTAAAATTTTCCTGTGTCGAAAGTCCAAGTGCGAACAGTGGTAACATTTGACCTTTTTTTTATTTTACCATCGTCTCAGTAAAACCTTCCCAAAAAAGAGGCCAGTGCGAACAGGGCTTAATGATCCAGGATAAGTGAGACAGGCTGGGTGGTACATGAACAGGCCTTGCAATCATGGCCTTTCCTGTCTGGACACTGCTGGGCACAGCACATGCCAAGTTCATCAGATTTTTGGTTTGAGATGTCCAAAAAGATTATATCTATCAATTTTTTATTTCTCTGTCTCATTTAAAGGTATTGGTAATTGCTTAAATTATCATGAATGGGTTGATTTGGGGGATGGTATTTTATAGTAAATATCGTTTAACTGACCTGTCCGAAGTAATACAATCATGGATGTTGAGAAAATCACGAGAAACGGCGTTTTTTTTTTCAACCAGCGTCGGGCAGTTATTCTTATGTTATTATTGTTTTTTCGCGATCGCCGTCCGGCGATCGCAATTTTTTTTTTATAAAATTCTATTTTTCGGAATAATTACAGGATTATCTAGCGCAATCATTTTGCTGGATGCCTAGAATCATTATTTACTTTCAAATAAGTAAGATATTTTTTAAGAATTTGGTAGTAAATATTTTCGATATCTGCAAATGGTGTATCTTACCTTTAAAAAAAGAAAGAAAACCAACTGTGCTTTAAAAGAATGATACAATTACAAATGTGTGCACATTTTGTTAAGCCAGAAACTAGAAACAAATTAATATTCATGTAGCCTTGTTGAAAATGATGTTTACCAGTACATGTCTCATGCATGGTGAAAGTACTCAATTCCACATTCAAACAAATCAATCAAAATTTCTTTAACCAGTTCGAAAGGATGCCCTACCTGATACCCACAAAGTTTTTTCTGGGACTCAAAACGGAATGGATGGAAAAGCGCATCACACTGAAGCAAGGCCGGAAATATGTGATCCGCTCTATCGTAATCAGGAATAAGTCGCTGAGGCCATTTTACGCAATCGGCCGTTGAAGTGAACGCATGGGTGAAAATCAAAAGTCGATTTTCTGAACATTGTATTTTTAGAAAGTGTAGTTATCACAGATTATTGTCATTAATGTCTTGTATGTAAAAACGATAAATTAAGATGAAAATGAAGAGGATTTGTGTGCGCTGTCCGTATGATTTTGGTCAATTTTGTTTTCTCGGAATGTGGATTCGGAAAATAAATATACACCTGTCATCTTCATCAAACCATAACTTGTTAACCTAAACAGATACACACTTGTGATGGGTATCATTAGAAAGCTTATGAAATTCCCTTTCCCACCATGTGCATATATATCTTATGAGACTTATTTTGATGGAGCGGGTCACATATCTGTCAGTGACCAACTACCCACAGTTGCCGGCCTGAACCCGCCTCGATCAAGGTTCGTGAAAAGTAATCCCGGCACGAACTGGTTAAAAGTTGCAAACAAGACTATTGACAATACTGCTCAGCCGGAGACAGACTCAAAAGAATGCCTGTGATTTTATTTTTTAGGTCTATTAAAAAAACACCAACACAGAAACATTCACAGACTGAGACTATAGTGCCACTTTCAAAGGCGACACCATTCTCTAAAATTGAGTCAAAGCGTGGGTATAAAAACCCTGTTCAAACCTGTACAAACATCAAAACAGCACGATGGCAGTATCGATCGCCTTTATAGCCACTGCGTGACATGATTATAGTTGATAAATTCACCCTTCAGTCCCAGCCCAGCTGTGGTGCTTATATTAAGTTATATCGTCCAAGCATGGTTTCTACAGCTTCACACCATCTCTCTGGGATGTCAGATTAATAGTTTTACTGGAAACCGTCTCGCAAACCTTAAAGGTAGGATACACCATTTGCAGATATCAAAAATATTTACTACCGAATTATGAAGAAATATCTTACTCACTTGAAAGTATATAATGATTTTAGGCATCCAACAAAATGATTGCGCTAGATATCCTGTAATTACTCCGAAAAATAGAATTTTATAATAACAAATTCGCGATCGCCGGACGACGATCGCGAAAAAACAAAGATAACATAAGAATAACTGCCCGACGCCGGTTGAAAAAAATTGCTGTTTTTCGTTCTTTTCTCGGCATCCATGATTGTAAAACTTTGGAAAGGTCAGTTAAACGATATTTACTATAAAATACAATCCCCCAAATCATTAATGATAATTCAAGCAATGACCAATGGTGTATCCTACCTTTAAAGAGAGCCACTCGATTGTGATATATTTCATTTTTCATCTATGTACTGAGAAATAATAAATGAAATGAAATAAAGATAGGATACACCATTTGCAGATATCGAACATTTTTACTACCAAATTATTAAGACTGAGAAATAATAAATGAAATGAAATAAAGATAGGATACACCATTTGCAGATATCGAACATTTTTACTACCAAATTATTAAGAAATATCTTACTTATTTGAAAGTAAATAATGATTCTAGGCATCCAGCAAAATGCTTGCGCTAAGATATTCTGTTCTTGTTCCGAAATATTGAATTATATATAACAAAAAATCACGATCGCCAGAGAAGAATAACAACTACCCGACGCAATTGAAAACGAAAGCTCTTTTTTTTTTTTTTTTTGCATTTATGCATTTATGATTGTAAAACTGTAGACAGGTCAGGTAAATGATATTTACTATAAAATACATCGCCCCAAATTCACCCATCCCTGATAATTCAAGCAATTACCAATGGTGTCTTTTTTGTATACTACCTTTAATTAACCGTGACATTAAAGGGATCGTATACGTTTGGTAATTGGAACCCACTGTTTGTTTCAATACTATATAGATATATACCATAAAACTAACCTGTAAACATTTTAAAAGGTGGTAGTGATTTTGAGATATTGCAGAAAATGCAGAGCGGTTATGTCCACACGCAGGAAATATAATCTGCATTGGAATACACAATCTGAGAAACGTCACTGCAGTAACGCTTCTCAGATTTAAATTTTTTGGGATAAAAAGTGATATCTTTATCCATAACCGCAGTACTTCGAAGTGAAAAGTTTCTGAAAATGCATTATTCTATCCAAAGCTGCTGTACTTCTTACCAAGTAAGTTTTTATTGTCATTAATTTTTGGAGTAATTACCAAACGTATACGATCCCTTTAACAATCCTCATTTGGTCAACTTGCAACACCAAAATTTGTCTTGTATATATACACTGAGTTTAGGCATATAACCTCCAGAATCATTTGTCTGCGAGTCAGTGTCATGTCCAGTGACCAAAACATTAAATGTTGTCAATGTATGGCCTCTTGTGGACCACACACAGCAAAACAGCATGCTTTTTGCCACTGTAAAAAGAAAAAGAAAAAAACAGGGAAGGCGGTAAAAACACGGTTGGACATTGTTATTTGGTATGCATAGACCTTATTGTTGGTTACTTCGGGGAAGAATTGACTAATGGTGGAAAGAATTTGCGAAAGCCAGTTGGTATGTTGAGAAACTGTCTGCAATTTAGTACTATTTTTATTTCATTGGACTTGGTCTGGTACTGCATAGTGGGGGGGGGGGGGGGGGGGGGGGGGGGGGGGGGGGGGGAGCATGGAGGTGCAGGAATGTGCGCATTTTATGTTGACGCACATTTTCTGACATTCTTATTGAGGCTGATAGAATCTGGCATGGAGTCGTAAGTACACATACCTCCAGAATAGGCTAGTCACATACAATTCTATGAAATAAACCTTTTAACCCAGTTCGCGCCGGGATTATTTTAACATCACCAAGCCGAGGCGCGACATTATTTTCAACGAAACTCGATCCGAGGCGGGTTCAGGCCAATGGTACCGGAAAGCACACCCACGCATTTCCGGCCTTGCTCGCTGCTGACATACATTTCCGGCCTTGCTCATGACATGTTTATGCGTCATCCGTTTTGAATCTAGGAAAAACGTTTAAAAACTGGTTTAAAGGTAGTATACACCATTGGTCATTGCTTGAATTATCATGAATGAGTAGATTTTGGGGGTTGTATTTATAGTAAATATCTATTAACTGATCTGTCCGAAGTTTTAGAATCATGGATGCCGAGAAAAGCATGAAAAACAGCATTTTTTTTCAACCGACGTCGAGCAGTTATTCTTATGTTATCTTTGTTTTTTCGTGATCGCCGTCCGGAATAATTACAGGATATCTAGTGCAATCATTTTGCTGGATGCCCAGAATCAACATTTACTTTCAGATGAGTAGAATATTTCTTAATAATTCGGTAGTAAATATTTTCGATATCTGCAAATGGTGTATACTACCTTTAAGGCAAGATACACCATACAGACAGAAAATGTTTACTACCGAATGATTAAGAAATATCTTACATATTTGAAAGTCAATAATGATTCTAGGCATCCAGCAAAATGATTGAAAAAAACCCCAGAGAACAACAAGAACAACTGCCAGACGCTAGTTGAAAACGAATGCCGTTTTCTCGACAACCATGATTGTAAAACTGCGGACACGTCAGTTAAACGATATTTACTATAAAAAAACAAAAAACCCAAATCCACCCATTCCTGATAATTCAAGCAATTACCAATGGTGTATCCTAGATTTAGGGATTTGTTCACTCTCTGTCAATTTATTAGACTGCAACAGGACAAGTTTTTACCAGCTTCTGATTTCCCAAAACCCTGAGGTCAAAAGAACAAATTGCTTCCCGGCCCCTCAACACAAATACCCCACGGTTTCCCCCCATGAATGTGATTTATTTTGTTGTGCCGCTGTCATTTTATCCTGAAAAACAAAGAAAAAACAAAAACAAACCTGAACTTAATTTTAACGATTTCTCCCACAGGCCATTTCTCTATTGAACCTCTGAGGTGGGAGAGAGAAGAGAGATCGATACTGTTTACGGTCAACGATGCCTTTGGGGAGGAGGGGGGGAGGGGGGGGGGGGGGGGGGGGGGGGGGGGGGGGGGGGGGGGGAGGGGGGGGGGGGGGATGGGGTGGAGAGAAGGTGAAAGTACCTTTGTAAATGCCAAATGCTCACATGGCACATATTAACGCACGGCCAAATAGAGATAGCTTCAACACAAATAGAGACCATTTTATGCAGGTCTTGAGGCCTTAATGCAATTAAAACCCTTATTTTTGTGAACAATATTTCTACAAACAACACAAAACAAACATGTTTTTGCAACTCAGTAAAAGGCAATCCTGTTCCTTAAAAAAACTATTTAAAAAAACCGATGATGGTCCATTTAACTGTGCAGCCTACAAGAACTATTTGATCAGAATAAATATGCACTAATGTAACTTTAAATTGTAATGTAACTAATTGTAATTTCACACCAAGTACAGTGCCTCATGTATCACAGCTTTGGAAGTCAGTTTCTTGAGAAGAATTGTTTTGGTAACACTGATGTACGAGCCTCTGCCGAGTTATGGGGACAGGCTCTTTTGTTTGGAAAAGACAGACCGAGTAGTGGGGACATTTTCGAGTCCCCATAGCGCATTGGGTCTTCAGTAAAGGTAGAACAAGGTAAAATTGGGTTAGGGTATAATAAAAGAAAATGAAGAAGAGGACAAATTACCCAGTAGGGTGATCCTGAAAATTGTAGAATTTTAGAGTGTTCTGAGTTTGAGATTAGAGAGATTTCAGTTTACACACAAACCCTATGGTTAATTGTCCCCTTAACGCAATGTACTAAAAGAATGTGTGCACATGCGTCTAACTAGCATAATTATTAGATCACGCCCCATTGCATGCAGGGCGCTCTCTAATACCCGTGGTGCGCGGTACAGTACAGGGGCGGACTGGTAAACACACCGTACTGGCCACCGTACTGGCCACCGCACCGGCCCACACACGTACTAGCCCACGCATGCAGACCACTCTTGTAGCCTACAGATGGGCTGTACACACACACACAGACGCTCACCACAGTTTCTACTTATACACACAGAGATAGGGAGGGCCAGCCCATGCTAGGCCATGGATCGCATCGCCCGTATATTTACTATTATAAAAAAAAACTCTCACCGCCGTGCCGGCCCACTTCGAGATTAAGTGCACCGGCCCATTGGGATTCGTCCCGAACCTCTAGGTGGCCAGTCCGCCCCTGATACTAAAGTGGATGCATGCAGTGCCCACTCAAAATGTGCAGGCCAGCATTTTCTATTTTTTTTCCAGCTTTTCAGTAACCAGCTCATCGTCCAAACAACTTTAAACTTGACACTGAGCAATACACCTGCCGTTTTAACTTCATACTGTGCCGGTTTGGGAGATAATCTAATTACGAACGGAACCACACACTCCCAGACACAGACAGAGATAGATTCCTGAATTATATGAAAACAACACTCCAGAATGTTTAGTAATGTCAAATTCACAAATGTGATCCACTCTGCAAAAATGAGTCTGATGTGTTGACAAAAAATATTCAATTTTACAGTTGGCCAGAAAAAGCAGGAAATAAGCTTTCATTTTATATATGGCACAACTCTGTAGTGTAATGCATCGGTCTTTTACAAGTTATATTCAAAATGTCTTTGAGAAGAAATGAAGATTTACAATTGTAGTGCTTCATCAGATGCTATGGTAAGAGAGTAACAAAACCTGTATTAAATTTAATTTAGCGATCAAAACGATCTTTTTAATTGATCAGATCTGAAAATATAGGTGTCGGAGAAACCAAAATGCCTTAAAACAAAATTATTATTTGTTAAAAGAAAAATCACCTCCAAGACAATAAACGGCCCTTTACGTACAAATGTATTTTGCGACATCAAACTCATTTTTGCAGAGCAAAATGTGTACTGCATTAGATTTTTATTAAAAAACTTATGTTAGCCTGGCCTAGAAATAAAGCTTGGTTTATACTTGGTGCAAAATTGAACACGAATGTATTTTTTGTGACAACTGGGCAATTATTCACACTAAAAAATGTAAATGAATATAAAGGTAGGATACACCATTGGTAATTGCTTGAATTATCAGGAATTGGTGGATTTGGAGGGGGGGGGGGGGGGGGGGTGTCGTATTTAAACTGACCTGTCCGAGGTTTTACAATTATGGATGCCGATAATAAAGCAAGAATAACGGCGTTCGTTGTTCTTATTCTTGATTTTTATTAATTTGTTTTCCAAATTTTAGGAACAATTACAGGATATCCAACGCAATCATTTTGCTGGATGCCTAAAATCATTATTTACTTTGAAATAAGTAAGATTTGTCTTAATAATTCGGACATTTGCAAATGGTTTATCCTACCTAATGTCAAATTCGCATTTTCATTTGAATGAAGTAGGCCTACAGTATGAACTGGCCACAAGGTTGCTTCAATTATATATTTCTGTCCTAAAATTACAATTCTAATTTTCACTGCCTTATATCTCTAAAAAAGAAATATAATAGTAACTATACCCATAACAACTCACATACCGGTACATAATAGGCGTTATAGTCGTGGGTGATCCATAGTTGGAGGTTGCTTCAATGCACAGGCTTTGTCTGCATTAGTCCGCGTCCAATTCTCTGGAGCCATTTGCCGCCACAAAACCAGAAATGTTATTGTTATATGGTACTTGGTTGCGTAAATATGTTATTTTTTAGTATGTATGGTTTGGTTCAACTAAAGAAAACCACTCTCGCAATAAACGCTTTACAAAATTTTGCATTTTTGGTTGTTTTTCATGGGTTATCATAGTACCGGTTACTTTTTCTAACAGTTTTTCCAACAGACGAATACAAAATATAACATCTTCTTTTACCATAATTTTGGAGAGAATGATGAAAACTTGTGAGTTGCTCTCTAAAATTTTATTACTTTACAAATTTTGTTTTAAGGCAACCCCCAAAAAGGGGTAAAAGACTAGATATTGACAAATCCATAGAAAAGCAACTTGTTTCAGGTTTCATTTAACGTGGGTCCCATACGTCTACATGTGTGAGTGTTAGATCAGGAAGCTCTTTTCAGACATGACCCAAGTCATTATTCTTGGTGGTTTGACCAGTCATATCACTGTCTCCTATCTGTCTGAACACTAATGATCGGTCTTCCTTTGACACGCGAAGTCAATTCCCACAACCTCTAATCTCTGGCTCGTAAGAGATTAACCAAATCACGCCGGATCCCCTTTGGGATTATTTGACATTGACCGGGTCCAGGATTGTTTTTCACGAACCTCAATCCGAAGACGGGTTAACGATAACCATCTGTGGGTAGCACACCCTGATATTTATATCACACCTGATATATTTGATAACTGGCAAAACTGCTAAAAGCTCTAACATCAGCAATTGGATTAAATAAATGATTGTGTTTGGGTTTATCTTATTGCAACCTGAGTCTTGTCTGCTTACCTGACCTCAAGCAGCGTGTAACCATCATCTGCAAATCTTGTCTGGGAGCCTGACTATGCATTTTTTATAGAACGCGGCGATCTCTGTATATATCATCCTCTTCAGCGGCACATGTAACCTGAACTCTGCACTTCAACATTACAGTCTGGGCCCATGCAGTTGCATATTTATAACAGATACTGTGTACACCTAACGCAGTTCTCATAATTACTTGTCGTGTGTAACCTGAATCTACCTCTGTGGCATGCTTCACATGTCGATACGCAAAAGGTCGACGGTTAATTGGGTTTTTTTCGCATGAAAATGATACAATGTATGTAATGCTCATTTTCTCCTTACTAATTAACCAGTTCGCGCCGGGATTATTTTAACATCACCGAGCCGACGCGCGGGATTATTTTTAACGAAACTCGATCCGAAGCAGGTTCAGGCCGCCAGTACCGGGAAGCACACCCACGCATTTCCGGCCTTGCTCGCTGCTGACAGACATTTCCGGCCTTGCTCGTGGCGTGTTTATGCGTCCTCCGTTTTGAATCTGGGGAAAACTTTGCGTTTATATTCGTCATCTGGCGCAAACTGGTTAAAAAAAATATTTAAAAAAAACCTATCAAATTTAGAACATGCTCACTGTACTGTTGTACAAGTGAGAACGATACAGTACAAACACATGTACACAAACGATGAATGGAATTTGTGTATTTTTCCATTTGGAATGCAATTAAGTGTAGTAATGATGATTTGTTCAGGTTAGTGAACTCTTTGTGCTCGCCAAAATGGCGCCTGCACCTCCCCCTGGATTTTCTAGGGCAGCCAAGCATTCAACTGGAAATATTATTGTTGTCCCTGCTGAGCGACTCTTGTAATTGCAGCCACCCCGATATGCCAACTTCACTCCCCTCGGCACATAACTTGCACTCAAAATTGTTCAATGGGAACTTATTGCAGAATACTAACATCCGTTTGTGCCTTGTCACTCACATTAATTTACTTTTTTAAAACAAATGCCTGTAGGAAGCTCCTCTCCCTCTCAAACTTAAAAGGATCTCTCAAGGGTGCACTACACTAATTGTAGTGAGAATTTCTACACGAGCTCATTAGCATGACAAGTGCACCCATGGCACCAAATATAGCCTAGGATCAACTCCCTGGTTCTGGGGCTTAACCGGAGGGGAGACTTGATAAATTAGGGTTGAAAAATGGGTCCTATTTGCCCAAGAACATGGGACGTGGATGTTAATAAAATATTGGCGCGAACTGGTTAAAAACAAATGTGACCCACTGTGAAATTGAGTTATATACTGTACATGGTTGGAAAGCCCACAACTTAAGCTTTCGTTTCTATATAAAAGAGCTACCGGTACATAGCCCCCCCCCCCCCCTGTTCTATGAGAAAACAGGCTTTGAAAAAGCAGGCTCTGTTGTAGAATGGAGGTTGTACACAATGTAGTATAACAAAACGATTCACACAAAAAGGTATTTTCCCTACTTTATTCATCAAAATCTACATTTCTTTGAATGAAATCTAAAAATGTAGGTATAAAGGATGTCATTCATGACAAAAAATAAAAATCACATTTGATGAAATGTTTACCCTCTCAATGTTGAGTGGGCTATTACATGATAATGCACAGCGCGACCTAATACCCCCTTTTTTGTAAAGCCGGTCACAAATGGTCGCATTAACAAAGCGATACTTAATTGCAAAAAGTTGCCACATTTTGTTCACCAAGTCCAAATAATTTGTTATGTTCTTGTACATTACATGTACATGTACATGTATTAAATTAAAGTTAAATTTACAAACAAGAGAAAATAGGAATAACAGTGGTAAAGCATCTCCTTTTGGGGAAAGTTACAAAAACTGCGATGTACATGCACATCACTGACAAAGAAATCCTGAACTCCTGTTCAAAGAGCTTTGACTGCAAAATGTTCAACATACCGGTATATATATGCAACACAAGCACATTAAGTGCAGCCCTCATCAGGTGTTGTACATCAATGATATTGTCAACGGTATAAAACAAAGAATACACATGTGAGGACACATATTCGCATTTTTGTATCACTGTGGAGACATGGCTTTGTTCTCAAAATGGTTAGAAAGTCGAGCACGTTTTTCAACATGCTCCCATTTTAACCACAATTATTTTCCTGGGTTGAAAAATCGACCTAATATACCCTATATTATACCCTAACCCAAACACTAACCCACATCCTAACCCTACAACATGTCAAACATCATTTTTGTTTTTGAATTTTCTTTGCATTAATGATTGGGCCCATCCGATTAAAAGGCAATAAATGTGTATTTTTTATATAATTTTTGTTAGCATTTACAATATATTTAAAATACTACAAATTTAGACTATTATAAATTTCATAGTCATTAAATTGTCAACCTCAACTTCCGTTCAATTAGTCACGCAGATAGCAGTTGGGTAAATTCAAACACGGTCTGGAGTACACTATAGTCAGTGTTTGGTACCAAGATACTCACAGAAAAAGGAAGCGAGAACTGGCGAGACGTTATACACGGTCTATTCCGAGTTATATTTTTTGCACATTTGTTATTGTAGAATTGGGGAGTTCTTTTCATTGCTCCTTGACTTTACCCAGGCTGCTTCCTGATAACAATCACACTATAAACTACCTAGAGCCATTCCTTTGTAACAGTGAAACAAACTACAATGGCATTCATTCCCACCAGCAACAAGTTCCCATGGGAAGTTTTCGGCAACTCATGGGGCCCGTTACCAAGACAACCATAATATATCTCTTATCCATCGAGTGTTAAAGGTAGGATACACCATTGGTAATTGCTTGAATTATCGTTAATGGGTAGATTGAGGGGGTTGTATTTCATAGTAAATATCGTTTAACTGACCTGTCCGGAGTTTTACAATCATGGATGCCGAGAAAAGCACGAAAAAACAGCGTTTGTTTTCAACCGGCGTCGAGCAGTTATTCTTATGTTATCTTTGTTATCGCCGTCCGGCGATCGCGAATTTGTCTTTATAAAAATCTATTTTTCGAATAATTACAGGATATCTAGCGCAATAATTTTGCTGGATGCCTAGAATCATTATTTACTTTCAAAAAAGTAAGATATTTTTTAATAATTCAGTAGTAAATATTTTTGATATCTGCAAATGGTGTATACTACCTTTAAACAAAATATTACCCTCAAGCTCTTAACGAAATTTACGGTTGTTGCTTTTGATAATAAGCTAGGAGATGATGTTGGTTGACATAAATCATTACAGGTAGTATACACCATTTGCATTTGCTTTTGATGTAATTTTAATTGTATTGCTTTAAGAGATTCATATTTTATAATAATTTACTGTGATGCTGACATGTTTACAGTTTTGTGATAATAGAAGCTGGAAAATCCAGGAAAACAATTAGAGGATATCTAGCACATTCATTTTTGCTAGATGCCTTCAATCTTTACTTACTTTTAAATAAGTAAGATATTTTCTAATAATTCAGTAGTAAAACATTTTGTTAACTGCAAACGGTGTGTCCTACCTTTAACAAGCTGCGGTACAATCTAGGAGACCAGAATAAACTAGAAGCAGAAACATTAAAATGCAAACCTCCTGAAAAAAAATGTATGCACCTGAATGTAAAAAGGTGGGAATTTGAAGTATTACTTCAGTCTCAAATGTGGTTTCCAGTCATGCAAAAAATGATAAGGTTTTTGCACACTCAGTTGACAACTTGTTATGTGCACTTTAATTGCGCCATCTACCGCAAGATCTTCAAGCTAGCTATGCAGCAGGCTCAATGAGTTCCCAGAAGCGACAGAATGCAAAGGATGAAGGTTTCTAAAATAGATTCTACATACTACCGCATTTTCTATAATTATGGGGAAAAAACGAGGTGTTCTGGCAAAATGGGACAGAACTGGGCACAGGACATTGTAGAGAAAACTGCAAAATAAATAATGATGGTAGATTTTTTTTTTTTTCAGATTGGAAGTAGTGGGATAAAAGTGTTTTAACAGAATCATGGCCCTTTTTTTTACAAAAAGAGTGAAGATGATATTATTTTTTTACATACTACCCCATTTTCTATATTTGGGAAATATGTGACCCAGCACGAGTAAATTTGAGGCAAAAATGAAAATTGAGATTTTGATTTCATCATTTAAAGCTTGTTTAGCTTTATATAATGAAATCAAAATCTCAATTTTTATTTTTGCCGCAAAGTCTCTCATTTACTCGTGCTGGGTCACATATGCGAGGCACTCTGGCAAAATAAGATGGAACTGGGCACAGTGGAGAAAACTGAACAATAATGGATTTTTTGGGTTTTTTCAGATCGATTGATATTTGTTAACTTTGCTATGCTTCTTACTATATTTTGCTAAGAAATAGTATGGAAGTAGTGGAATAAAAGTGTTTTTTAGGAAAAAACAATGGACCTTTTTCCATATTTTGTGACAAAATGCAAATGTTAAACAGCCATAACTTGTTAAATAAATGAAATATCCGGCTTGGGTGCAACAAAGAGCATTGTCAGAAGAATTGAATTCTCTTTTCTAATACTTGAAAACCCTCATTTTAACCTCTGCCTAGTTCCGTCTCTTTTTGCCAGAACCCCTAACAATAGTAACAAGGGACCTCCTACTGCCTGCTTGATACACATCACAATTTCTATACAATGTTGACACTTTCGCTCTTCCCAGAGATATTTCAGGCACTTGCACTTGAGGGTTTGTAAATACGTAAGAATGTCGGCGGACTCTGACATTATTGATGGAAATGTAATTTGAGAATGCCTGAAATCAGACTATATTGCTGGAGGAATTACATAAGGATATGAAGAGTCTCGACTTTCAAGTGGGCTTTGTATGTCGGATACAAAATTAGATATTGGATCGAAAATCTCTTTTTAGAAAATTACAGCAAAAAATGTAAACTACATGTATGTCTAAACTGGCAAAACATACGGTGGAATATCGCTATACCAAACTTTTGGCTATACCGAACACCATCCTTATCTCTCGATTTGTTGTGTCCAAACGTACATGTACCATATTGTTGAAAATATGTAAACAGATTTTCAGAAATCCACTGGGTATATCAAGCACTATTTAGGCGTTGTTTCATTCACGAACGTCAAACGGTCTGTGCTTTATGATAAAGGTAGGATACACCATTGGTAATTGCTTGAATTATCAGGAATGATTGGATTTGGGGGGTTGTATTTTATAGTAAATATTGTTTAACTGACCTGTCCGAAATTTTACAATCATGGATGCCGAGAAAAAAGCAAGAAAAACTGAGTTCGTTTTCAACCGAACAGGCAGTGGTTCATATGTTGTTCTTGTTATTTTCGTGATCGCCGTCTGGCGATCGTGAATTATTGTGTATATAATTCAATTTTTTTCGGAACAATTACAGGATATCTAGTGCAATCCCTTTGCTGGATGCCTACAATCATTATTTACTTTCAAATAAGATATTTCCTAATAATTCGGTAGTAACATTTGTCGATATCTGCAAAATAGTGTATCCTACCTTTAAAGAGTGCCGGGTGGTTGTTATTTCCCCAATGAATAGAAGGGAAAAACAAACTGTTGGTTTAGAATTCTGTGTGATGAATAAGAATTTGGTGTGATGAATAAAAGAGGGCGCACTTGAAGTAGGCCACAAGAGGGTCACCATTTAAAAGGACAGACACCATATTGAACAAGGTGTACTGTGAACACATATCTGGCCAGGTTTTTTGCTTTAGCCCATTAGGAATGCAGGGAGATTGGTAATTGGGTTGAAGGACCAAGTGTAGGAAGGAAATGAAAGGGAAGTAAGAACTGATGAGTATTCGTACAACAGTAGTAGGTGACAATTAATAGCAATGGAAGAAAAATGTGGTGACAAGTTTTGAAAGTTAGAGTAAGGTGTAAAGGCCAGGGGCCAATTTCATAGAGCTGCTAAGCAACAAAATTTGCTTAGCACAAAAAAGTCTTTCTCATTAAAAACAAGTTACCAGCCAAATTTATACGTGTTTTTCATGCTAAGCAACCAAACTGCTGATTATCAATCCAGAACAATAAAGATCAGGTGAAAATTTGATCTGGAACCTTGTTTTTGCCAAAGACAAAATGTCATGCTAAGCAAATGTTTGTGCTTAGCAGCTCTATGAAATTGGGCCCAGGTGTGAGGTGTGAAGGTTTTCAACCGGGTCAGGCAGTGGTTCTTTTGTTGTTCTTGTTATTTTTGCGATCGCCGTCTGCCGATCGTGAATTTGTTGGTATATACCGGTAATTTTGAGAAAACGCAATATTCTAAGATTTTAATTTAAAATTAGCCGACTCTAAATTTGAATTGCGACCACAAGCGACGTTCAGGGCCCGTTCTCAGCAAGCGGAGTGCAGCTACTCGCGTGTCACGCACTGAACATATCAATAGTAGCACCAATGCGTGAGGTGTGCGTTGTTCAAACACTTGCGTGCACTATTTGTAGAACATTTCACATTTGAAAATGACATTCTTCTGTTATTTTCTTTAAAATGACAGCATGCCAGACAGAATAATTTCACCTGGAGTTTAGAATCATTCATATCTTTTTAACAAGTAAGCTTTTCAACAGTATTTTGTTTGGTTACCTTTTGGATAGCTGCAGAAAGGTATATTACCCCTTTAATACAACAATCTGGATCAGTCTCATAGCCAGGAACACATACAGGAGGGATAAGCCGCCTTATATTTTTGTACCAACGCACTGAAGCCAAGCCTGGAGTAAAATACTGGCGTACCACAAACTCTTATTGTATTGTTGTATATAGTGAACCTAAAGTCCAACTACAGTCCCTAACGTACCTCACGATACGCCAGACGTTCAGACAGTCGCCGTGGAAGAAAGTGGGATTTAAAAACTGTTCAGGAATGTGCCCGTTGGTGGACTTGACGACCGGTTACAGATCCAGTAATGTCAAACCGGCACGAGGGGATAGGTAGATCAAAGACACAGAGAGCACACAGAGAGGAAACAGTAAGAACTCAAAATGCACGTGATATACCGACAGTTCTATGGTTATAATTATTTACTGAGTTCAGGTTAGTATAGGTATTAAAGATGCAGGCGTGTAAAAGTTCTTACCAGTCTATTTCAGTAAATTTCAACAAGGAAACCAGAACAAAAATGTCTAAAAAGTGAGACTCGTCAGGTGCAGTTCGCTCAGACCATGGGTAGGTTTCGTCTGCAAAAGGTATATTACCTCTTTAATACAGCAATCTGGATCAGTCTCATATATAGCCAGGAACACATACAGGAGGGATAAGCCGCCTTATATTTCCGTACCAACGCACTGAAGCCAAGCCTGGAGTAAAATACCGGTAACTGGCGTACCACAAACTCTTATTAACAACACTTGTGACTCAGCTGCAACACCTCTGGATGTTGCATATAGGATTAGAGATACTCCAGACTTAATCCTCCTAAGCCAATTCCCCAGGCAAAATGTACATGAACCCAGGGAGGTTGATAGTGCTGTGTTACAACTGCTGGTATAACCTACTGGTATAACCTACTGGTATACTGGTATAGTGTTCAATTTGTACTGGTCTGGATGAATTCATGGTCTGCAGGTAATTCTGCAGGTTGGGGGTTCCAGTCTAGACTCCGGGCCTTGGTGCATGTGGCACCTTGTCACTTATTGTTTCTCCTCACCCAGGAGTGAAAATGGTACCTGTAAGGGTAGAGATGTTGTGTGGTTGATTTAGCTGCTTTAATTGAGCCAAAATGGCAGCATCAAGTTGTATACTTGTTGGAGCTGAGATGGTACATACATGAAATATTTTGTGGGCTTAATGACTGAAGTATTAATGATGTGTGAAGTGCTTCAACACCTTGTATAAAAATATACTGTATAAGAACTACATTATATATTACATTATAGTGGTACCAGTGTTAAAATCAACATTGTTCCATTGTGAGCGAAGCCAATTGTGAATACAGTTTGACAAGGCTTGCATGTTGCCCAGACAGCACCAGTACGTACATGTATATACTACTAGTCTGATGTAGATTTGAGATTTTCTACCCCAGTAGAGCCTTTCAACCCTTGTCCTGAACATTGATGGCTGAATTTTATGACGTGAAGAACGCTGGACAATTGGTTCCAATGTTTGACTCACATATGAAATCTACCAGGAACGTTGTTGTGTTTGTGCCTTTAGGCAAGACACTTATTGCTTCTCCCAAACCAGGGGTATATTTGGGGGGGAGGGGGTATATTTGGGGGGGAGGGGGGTATTTGGGGGTGGGGGTGGGGGTGGGAGTGTTGGTGGGGTGGGGGGTGGGAGTGTTGGTGGGGGTGGAAGTGTTGGTGGGGGCTAGGGGTGTCGGTGGGGGTGTCGGTGGGGGTTAGGGGTGTCGGTGGGGGGGGGGGGGGGGGGGGAGAGTAGCGTGGCTACTATAACGATTATAAACGATTATAAAAATGGGCCCAAATTGTTTCGCTAGCCAATGTTAACAAAAAAACAACAAACAATATAAAATCCATAAGCAAAATTGAAGATTTGCATAATATCTTTAGTAAATCATCTGTAAGCAACAATATATTCCTGTACATGTACAACATATTTCATTCTTTTCAATTTGTCTATTTGTACTCGGTTAAAAAGGAAGAAAAAGATCAGTTTACACCAGCATTCAAACTGAATTTCACACACTGTCTTTCTATTGTGCCACCAGTCCTAACAAAATCACATCCACTGTTTACATTAACCTACCGGTAGTAAATCTATGGTGTCACTATATTGTTGTTTGATCAAGGCATAAAGAAAAAATAGAACAAAAGAGCCGACAAAAAAGTTCAGGTACCTGGTTCAGTGAGTTTTAGTTTTTATAAATTGAGCTATTGTGGAAGGCGGCGCACAAAAAAGGAAGTGACCCAAACCATGACAGTGGCGGTATGTCAATGAGCCAGTATAGCCACAAAACAAACACAAAATCTAGTGTCGCCAGAAATTGTATACAAAACTACAAGATTTTTTACTTTAGCCTGGGTAGTTCTTTTGTGGTCTACCTTTTTAGTTTGTCTCGTTGGCATTTTCTGTAAAGACCACACACAAACCTTTTTGCGTTAGAAGTCTAGGGCATGGATGTTTTAATATTTAAAAAACTGACACGAATTTGGTTGAGTCCATATTACTTGCCACAACAGGTGGAATATGATATCTTTTGCAGCTATCAAAAAAGTAACCAATCAAAATATACTTTTGAAATGCTTACTTTAAATGTTGTATATTGATTCTAAACTCACTGTAAAATTATTCCTTCTGGCTGCTGTCATTTTAAAGAAAATAACAAAAATAATTAATTTCAAAAAATGCCTCTTAGAAACACACTTTTGGAAACTTTCAAAAATAGTGCGCGCACGCGTTCAAACGTATGTATTCGCATTTTTGTATCACTGTGGAGACATGGCTTTGTTCTCGTGTACAAAATGGTTAGAAAGTCGAGCACATTTTTCAAAATGCTCCCATTTTACCCACAATTATTTTCCTGGGTTGAAATTTCGATCCAATACCCTATATTATACCCTAACCCGAACCCTAACCCTAACCCACATCCCAACCCTAGTTTTTGAGTAATTTAAGTACAATCCAAAAATCTAATTCGTGAAATTCCTAGTGGAGACCTATTCATCTATAGAAATTACCCTTTGGAGACCTTTTCACTCCCATTGTCCCCATTGTGTTAACGTCTCCAGAGGGTAAAACCGTATTTCGCACCAACACGCGTGTGTGGGTGCTATTATTGGTCAGTTCAGTGCGTGACACGTGAGTAGCAGCAATCGGCTGAATGAGAACGCGCCCTGAACGCAATTTCAAATTGTGACTCACAGATTTAAAAAAAAAAAAATTGAAATCTACGAATATTGTTTTCTCGGAGTATGCAGCATTCACAGAGCTAAAAACTTCTTCAGGTTGTTTGTCAAGCACCTTTCTGTATATTGTGAGCACTGTTGCTGCTTCAAACAATACAAATGCACAACCGACAAATGGTTTATTGTCCCTTTAACACAGGCGCCTAGTGAAATGGATAAAGCCACTTGACAGGTGTTGTTGCCGTCCAATCTAAGTAGTTCGAACACAGGGGTGTATTTGAAACCTTAAACTCGCGAACAGTGTTCTGGGGTTCCCTATTACGAATGCCCAAGTGCGTGTGGAGTGTGGCGTGTGAAGTGCATGCAAGGGAAAATTTAAGATGGCAGCCCCAAATTAAAACTCTGAATAAAAATAAAATAAACATTTCTTTTACGAAAAGAATTTACATCCCGGAACAACAAAGATAAGACCAACTTTATGATCATGTTTGATTGTATTTTCCTTAATTTATACTGCTCCTGCACTGAATGACTGCCTGCAATTTTATGCACAAAAATGTACGCAAGTTCCGGAAGGGCCCAAGTCTGCCATCTTTGTTCTTGACGTTCTTCATCTATTCACTGATCAGGAAGAGAAAATCCTGTTCACAAATGCTGTCGCGTGTTGGTTCTCATAATTCTGGACCCTATTCGCGTGTTCATTCAACGCGAGAAGGAGGTTTGAAATATGTCTACAGGCTCTAGCCTTTACAATTTTTTTTTCTTCTTAAAAATGCATCTTGTTAGTGTTCAAGTATTTGGATGAATGCATAAAGTTGTGGCTCACAAATCGCTAGCAATAAGCCAGTTCGGTATTCCAACTGCGCATGTGCACAAGAAAATTCAAAGATTTTTTTACTTTGGATCAACGTTTAAGATATTAAAGGGATCGTATACGTTTGGTAATTAAACAAAAAATTATTGGCAATAAAAACTTACTTGGTAAGAAGTACAGCAACTTTAGATAGTATAATGCATTTTAAAAACTGTTCACTTCGAAGTACTGCAGTTATAGAAAAAGATATCACTTTTTATCCCCAAAAATTTGAAACTGAGAAGCGTTACTGCAGTGGCATTTCTCAGATTGTGTTTTCCAATGCAGATTATTCTTCCTGCTTGGACATAGCTGCTCCAGATTTTCGACAATTTCTCAAAATCGCTACCACCTTTTGAAATGAAATTTTTACAGGTTAGTTTTATGGTATATATCTATAACTATATAGGATTGAAACAAACCATGGGTTCCAATTACCAAATGTATACGATCCCTTTAAATGCACAACTATAGTTGACCTGATAACAGAATACGTATTCTGCGCATTTTTTCATGCAATCAAAAAGACAATGGAAACTTTTATTCAAACAAAAGATTGGACACACAAGACACCTGAACACACTTCGCTGTCCAAACATTGTTTTTTGAAAAAATGTCAGTTCAGAACATGACGATCTCTTCGAATGTTTTAAATGCTTTGGCACGCATATAATAAAATGTTTTTCTCGAAAGAAAAAAACTGCAAATCTGTGCAGTTGTGCACATGCACAATTGGAATACTGAACTGGCTTTATATTGCAAAAGACTGCAGGAAAATCACCACCGATTTAAATGCAATATGTGCGCATCCTACAAAGCTTTCCTATTTTTTCAAAACAGTATTCACAATCAGACTACCACGGGACAGCCAGTTGCATCATCTTGGCATAATCACTGTCAAACAGGCACTGTCAAATAGACTGCAGTCTGACTGCGGCCTCGCGGTATTAGTTACCGCGACATTTTTTCGTGTAATTCTACCGTGCGTTTCCACTTGGACTTTTATACCGCGACATAACGTTTCATTATGAATGTAAGACTTACACATTGTGGGCGCAATCCAATTTAATATTGGACTTGATTTGGTCATTCTACAGTAAAGTCGTGGTATGTTAACTAAACAAAAGTCCAATGGGAACACAGCTTTAGAAATTCAAAATACTTATTCCCATGTGGGCCTATACTATGTTTGTTTCAGTTGTAATTTCCTTTCAGCAGTCTGCCGCAATTTTCAAAGAGAGCTTATAGACACACACACACAATTAGCTTTACCATGTATACGAACTGTGGACATTCCTTTGTCTTCGTGTAGTTAAGAAAACGTTGACTAAATACAATTCTTTCTCGCTTCCCCAAAACAAATTTAACCTCCAATTTTGATTCTGGGACTCTCACTGGTAATTCCTCTTACCCTTTCTATATATAACCCTAACCCGTTTTTCCTCTAAAGCTCTTTTTCAGAGAGGGCAAAACAGACTGTGGACCTGTCCAAGTCCACAAACCATAACCTCTTCCCGCATCCTGTGGGCATCAATTGTTCAGAGGTCCATAGTGAGTATGTAAGACTAACTCACACACACAACATGAATCAAAATAGGAACAAACTCCAGTAGTCGAAGGTCCACCCAGATGTATATCCTTAGCCTTGACATACAATAGTTGACACATGACACATGTCAAAAAAGTACAGTGCAATGAAAAACATCTGAACTTATTACACAAGACCTTGGCACTGAATGACCAGACCGGCCAAAAATAGACACAGACAGTAATATTCCCTGTCAGTATCAGGTCAGTGGTACTCAAGTCCTGGCTCTAATCTGCTGCCTTGCAGAAAAACATCCCAAATAGAGCCCTTCCTGCCACACAGGAAGTCCGTGCATGCCCAGTTTCCCTGAATAAGCCCTCCAGATACTCGACTCCACCTTTGGGCAAGTTGTTACCAGACCAAACCCCAGCTTCGTCTTCGTTTCAGGCTTTATTCGTGCAGTTTAGCAATGGGCTGGAGTCAAAGACGGAGACGAAGCCAGGGGTTTTAAAAATGGCCTTAATAGAAGGGGACAACTGCCCTGGACCTGATGACGTTTGAGGGGGGGTTTATTCATTAAGCCTCGGTTAAGACTTCAGAGAGTATGCTGCTTGCCAAAAACAGGGGTCAGTGTTGAAGTTAAGGCCACTGTGTCTGTAAACGTCCATCAAAGTTGACCACAACTCCATAAAAAAATTATATACAAGGAGAAACTACAGTGGAACACCGCTATACCGAACACTGCTATACCCCAATGTCTAAACATACCAAACATTGTGGTTGAAAATATGTCAACAGATTTTTAGAAATCCACTGGGTATTTACTTCCAAAACATCATCAAAAAAATTGTCAAATATAATGGAAAAGCTTTCGAACAGAGGTACAAATAACGTAGTGAGAACAGTAAAGTTTTCAATTTATGAGATTCACCCCTAAAACCTTTTTGGAATTTTAATTTGAAATAGTTTATTAAAAATTGTTTATTGTGGTCACTGACCAAATTGCAGGGTTGTAGTCCAGTCCCTGCAAGTCCGATTACAAGTCTTTTCGTGAAGCCAGCCACAAGTCCCTTTATAAAGGCAGTCACAAGTAACTGGTTGAACAATATGACAAAGGAATGGTTTTGTCAAAGCTGATTTGAATTGGAACTGAAAGACTTGTGATGGACTTGCAGAGACTTACAGGGACTTCCAGGGACTTCCAGGGACTTGTGATCGACTCGACTACATCCCTGCCAAATTGCAGGACATTTATTAACCAGTTCACGTCGGATGATGTGTATACAATGCAAAATATTTTCCGGGATTCAAAATGAATGACGAAGAAACATGTCAAGAGCAATTAAGGCTGGAAATATCTGTCAGCGACTAGCTTGCAGCGAGCGAGGATGGATATATTAGGTTGTGCTACCCACAGATGCCACCTGAACCCACCTCGGATCGAGGTTCGTGAAAAACTATCCCATGCCTGGGCCTGGAAGTCAATTTTTAAATAATCCCGTTGTGAACTAATTAAACATCATTAAATTTACATTAAAAATAATCATTATGCCCCAACTACCGGTATATCATTTCATCAAAAGGAGCAATAAATCAATGGCAAAACTGAAAGTAACTATTAAAATAAATTGGTGCTGATACCACATACTTCATTTTTAAACTAAACAAAAGTTAAATTTCAAAGTGAACAAAGAACTTGGCAAGGCGAGACTCGAACCTGCGACCTCTGAAATACCGGTCAGGCGCTCTACCAACTGAGCTATCTTGCCCTACGGTATGTTGGCGATCTCCCATATTGTCAGTATCTTTGTTTGTTAATTAGAGTTGATTAGAATAATCCACTACCAACATTAAGCCAACAGTCCTGGGCCAGAAAATACCATTATTTAATTATTGTTAAATAGTTGGACAAGACATAGTACAGGGCTGCCCTTTTAGCAGTTGGTACAACTCTGGACAGTCCTAAAAGTTTGCTTTTATCTCGTGTTGTAAGAAGGAGACTGAGCTACCGGCGGACGATGTAGTTTGGAGGATGGGATAGGCAGTGATTCGGCAAAGGACTTGCAAAGCTTAAATGCATCTGGGTTTCTCAAGAGTATCTGACCCAAATTGTTGCATACATTGAGCATCACCACTAGTGCGCAGGTACGAGTGGCCTATAATTATGATCTTGCATGATCACTGTCCCAAGAACTGATCTATGAGAATGTTATGTGGTGTGGAATTCCCGGATCTGGGACCAAACGCTGAAGGATCCCTGTCCTTTTGATTTTGTGCGGTACTCTTAAGTGAATTGTGTTGCTAGAACCAGAGGCCATGATGGTGGCATTACGGTCGAGCGAGTCCATAGGTCTGTCTCAAGTCAAGTCACAAATAAGAATAACAATATATTTTTCTTTTGAAATATATCGTTTAACTGACCTGTTTGATTATTGATGCCGAGGAAAGCAAGAAAAACAAGGTTTGATTTCAACTGGTGGGGCAGTGGCTCTTGTGTTGTTCTTGTTTTTCTCATTATATATATGTTGGAAAAAATTATAGAATATCTAGAGCATTCATTTTGCTGGATGCCTACAATCATTTACTATCAAATAAGTAAGATATTTCTAAATAATTCGGTAGACAATTTTCGATATCTTCAAATGGTGTATTCTACCTTTTAATAAACAGTCTCATTGTAATTTAAATGAACTGTAAGAATTACCCTTTCTCATTGTTATGTTTAAATGATTTGTGAAAAGACTTTTGATTTCCTTGATTCCAGCCGTTTGTAATTTAAATGAACTGTAAGAATTACCCTTTCTCATTGTTATGTTTAAATGATTTGTGAAAAGACTTTTGATTTCCTTGATTCCAGCCGTTTTATGGACTAGTGATGGACTTCATCACAACACTGACTGTGGTACACTAAATACAAATGTACCAAATGTACCACAACAGCTTCTATCCATCCAGCTAAAATCCCTCACTGCAACAACTTGCCACATTATTCTATAGTATCCACATTTAGCCATTTCAAGGCTGCTGTTGCTGATCTCATCTACAACACTCCAATTAACTAAGGGTGCACTACCCTAATTGAAGGGAGAATTTCTATGCGAGCGCATTAGCATGAAATGTGCCCCCCACAATTTTTTGTTTTAAAAGGAGGCCGCTTGGTAAACAAAATGGTTAGATTGTGCCTTGGATCAACTCCCTGGTTCTTAAGCTTCAATCTGAGGGCAGACTTGAAAAAAATTACGGTTGAAAAATGGGTCCTAATTGCCCTAACTTGAAGGGATGCCATTTGTAAAATGGCTATGTGCAGGCTGGGAAAGTATCACTTTTCAGCAGGTGAGTTTCTTTTGGTGTGAATATTAACAAGTATAATTGGCTAACCCACCAACAATTGAAAAGAAATGGAAAGATAAAGGCCAAGACAATAATCTGATTGTTGTTTGAGAAACCCCAGTGATGTCGGTTTGCATGAAACTAGGTCATGAATGTTGTTGATTTTACACTGTTTTCAATGGGACTTGAATTAGGCCAGTGCACCCTGCAACAATTTGACATAGATCTACTTTATAGTACATTCACATTCAGCCATTTCAAGACTGCTGTTGCTGAACTCATCTACAACACTCCAACTAACTAAGCTCCTCTAGCCTCAATCGCGTGTGCCACTCTAGCAGGAAGCGGATTCTTCCGTTTTGCTAGAGGGCTGAAACAGATACAGACGCTATGTATTTACTGGATTTACGTGGTTACGTCATCGGTTGATCCAGTATTTTACTTCCCAGACTTAAAGGTACCGGTAGTATACATCATTTGCTTTTGCTGTAATTTTTGAAAATGGATGGGTTAGGGGGTTCATATTTTATAGTAAATATTGTGACCCTGACCTGTTTGAAGTTTTGTTCATGGAAGCTGGAAAAATCTAGACAAAAGTGCAGTTCTTGCAGTCAGGTTCCTTGACTTCCATCAGATAAATTCAATAAATCGAGGGCAGTGTTTGAAAATAGTCAGGTTTTTACAATGATTGATAGAAAATTCTGTGATTATGAACCCCCTTAATATTAACCCATCTATTTCCGAAAATTACAGCAAAAGCACATGGTGTACAAACTACCTTTAACCCATTTCTCTTGTTTAAAGGTAAGATACATCATTTGCAGATATCAAAAATATTTACTCCCGATTTATTAAGAAATATCTTACTCATTTGAAAGTAAATAATGATTCTAGGCATCTAGCAAAACGATTGCGCTAGATATCCTGTAATTATTCTTAAAAATGTTTCTATAAAGAAAAATTTCGCGATCGCCGTGCGAAAAAACAAAGATTAACATAAGAATAACTGCTCGACGCCGGTTGAAAACAAACGCTGTTTTTTATACTTTTCTCAGCATCCATGATTGTAAAACTTCGGACAGGTCAGTATATAGACAGATATTTACTATAAAATACAACCTCCCAACTCTACCCATTCATGATAATTCAAGCAACTACCAATGGTGTATCGTACCTTTAAAACCCTGGAGGGGAATCTTTGCTGTGCATGAGGTCTGTGAAATTGGGAAGAGGTAACCTCACTATTCAATGACATTATCTTGACAGCTTCATCAGATCATTTGCAAGGCTGAACCCCTGAAGTGACAATCATACAGAGACAAGATGCTGACCAATGGCTTATGTGATGGCCATGCTTATGAACAGTAGAGAAATTCCCATTTAAATGGAAATTACTTTTGAGCCAGTGTACTTTGGAGATTGCAAACAAATGTGGTAAATAGTTTGTAGTGGCCTGATTGTTTTGGGTGGTCAAAATTGGTACAGAAAAAAAAGTCCAACCATATGATGTTTGACATGCACTTCTCAACATGCTGTAGTTGTACTAATATCGTACATGATAAAATATACAACTAAAACTTGTTTACACTGTATTTTATGATTAAATCAGAATTAGAAGATGGTTTTACTATTTTAGAAATAACAAATCAGTGAGGTTTATTATTGGCAACATACTGCATGTAATTATAGTCAGACGTGGGGAGCTGATTCAGCTGAAACAGACAAAATACCGCTAAGATTGAAGATGGAAAAGTGAAACTCACTTTTGGTAGATATCTCTGAATATCGTACAATATTATGTCGTTTTGTTACCGGTAGCATTGTGGCAAACCCCTTTTATCACAATAATAAATAGTTCATATTATTATAGCTATGCTAACTTTGCAAGTTATTGAAATTAAAGCACTCACTGCCAACAATTGAGGGGGGGGGGGGGGGGTCGTTCAGTATCCCAGATTCCATGACAGATAATCCCATTATGAAAGGGTGCTTGAGATTAATATGAGAAGGTCAAGGCTAGATACAGTATGGTTATCAATCATGGGATAACATGAACAGATGTAGCCTAGGGCAAACAGGAATACTTTCTAGTATAGTTGGGGATTCTTAAAGGTACGACACCATTGGTAATTGCTTGAATTATCATGAATGAGAAGATTTGGGGGGTTATATTTTATAGTAAATACCGTTTTACTGAGCTGTCCGAAGTTTTAAAGTCATTGATGCCGAGAAAAGCACGAAAAACAGCGTTTGTTTTCAACCAGCATCGAGCAGTTATTCTTATGTTATCTTTGTTTTTTTCGGGATCGCCGTCCGGCGATCGCGAATTTTTCTTTATAAAATTTTATTTTTTGGAATAATTACATGATATCTAGCGCAATCGTTTTGCTGGATGCCTAGAATCATTATTTACTTTTAAATGAGTAAAATATTTCTCAATACTTCGGTAGTAAATATTTTTGATATCTGCAAATGGTGTATCCTACCTTTAAGCAAAATGAACTGAACACGTGGGTGACTGCTGTAGTGTAGGACATGGTGTTTCAGCACCCAGAGGCATTGGGAGAGTGTTAAAAATACCATGTCCCCCATTTATACAGCTGTCAACTATTTTGTTTCCCATTTCTTGGACTTGATCAGCAAGTCAATACAATAGTGTGCACATACATTTTGTACACTGACCAATCAGATCATGATTTTTTGTCAGGTGACTGACTGCAGCCCTTTTCACCCTCTAAACCCAGGTTTAACTCAACCCTTGGCAAACCCGCTTCCGCCTTGGGTTGAGGTTTTTTTATTATACAACCTTGGGTTCAACACTTTCCAATGCTTTATACTCGTGTTTGCGAATTACACATGTAGGCCTATATGTGACGTTTGAGTACGAACCAGCATTTGAACAAATGTATGAAATGTGTTAACCCAACTTTTCTGCTCAATTTGCGAGTGTGGATGTTTTTCGCTAAAATGTAAGCAGAGCCATAGCATTGGGCCCGGTGTAATCATAGAGCAAGAAACAGATTTAATAGTAGGATACGCCATTGGTAATTGCATAAATTATCATGAATGAGTGGATTTCGGTGGTTGTATTTTATAGTAAATTTTCCAAAGTTTTACAATCATGGATGCTGAGAAAAGAAAAAACAAACGGCGTTTGTTTTCAACCGGCGTCAGGCAGTGGTTTTTATGTTGTTATTGTTTTTTTCAAGATTTTTTGTTACAATTTTTTTAAATTTTTTATAAAATTAAATTTGTTGGAACAATTACAGGATATCTAGCACAATCCTACATTCATTATTTACTTTCAAATAGGTAAGACTGATATTTCCTAATAAATTTGGAAGTAATTTTTTTCCCTTCGATATCAGCAAAAGGTGTATTCTACCTTTAACCCTTTGTTTGCTAAAGAACTGGGCCAGATTTTCAGGCTCTGTTTCCACAAGCACAGAGTGTGTACACTGTATCAGAAAACTGTTTTGTACTCCGTTTTGAATTGTGTGAATGCATGGCTACTTGCATTCATAACTCATGGATTCTGGGTGATTTTTTTTTTTATATAAGGTATTATGACATTTCTGTGACAGCACTAATACTGTAAGACCAGAAGTGTGTCAAAAGCCATACAGCTCAGTGCAGACGTCAGTAGACAGATAAACGTAATTGAATTCAGAATTTCAGAAAGGTAATACTACACACTAGTGGCTTATTTGGGTTGAGTCTTAAGCCCGTTTCTTATGCCGTGTTGAATGCAATTGAATTTGACATTAGCATGGCATAAGCACGGCAGTGGTTTCAAACATTGAACTAAATTGCAAAGGTCCAGTCAACTTAAATGATAGTGATTCCCCAACTCTCCCTTTCTTGCTGTTGATGGAGTACTTGTGTTCAGAGCCTTCATCTAACATTGCGAATGAACAAAAAGAAAAGCACGAAAAAGAAATCTAATTTTGGGTTGTTGTTTTTGTCTTTCTTTTTCTCAAACACATGGTGTGCTCGTATACACGCAGCCCTATGGGGAAGGTAACACAATACGACAATAGGATAAATTTACCCCAGAGCGAAACTCCTTAAGCCCTGTTCGCACTGGACTTAAAATGATAAAACGTCCCTAGACGATGGGTCCTTTACCCATTTTAAGTCCAGTGCGGACAGCCCAGGACGTTTTCCTCTCAGGTACTTCTCCCGAGTCCAGTGGGTACTTCTACCGGCCAACTGCTGCCCGGGAAAACGTCCCTGGTCGCTTTTCCCTAGACGATAAGTCCAATGCGAACAGCGCGACTCGGTAAAAGCGTCCCAGGAAAACGTTAATCCGGCCCCCCAGTGCAAGGTCACGCTAAACAAGACACTGCGCATGCGCTCTTTGCATTGTTTACGTGAGGGCACGCTGCATGCAAATCGCATCGTGATCACATTCGCATGTGGTTCTGCAAAAAGTTTACGTAGAGTTTGGGTTCCTTTGGTCATTTGAAGTCGATTTGAAGCGCTTCGGGACAACAAATAAGAACAAGAATAGAAGAGGGCGTGGAGTAGTTGTTGCAATACCGTACGGCTAGCGATGGCGTCAATGATGCGATCGGGAAAAAAAAAGCGCGCGCGCGATCACGGGGTCAATGCAGAAAGGTCACGCAAAGCGCCCTCACGAGTCATTATAATGACAGCTCAGCTACTTTTCCCACGGTCTCGGTAAAATTTTCCTGTGTCGAAAGTCCAAGTGCGAACAGTGGTCAAATTTGACCATTTTTATTTGACCATCGTCTCAGTAAAACCTTCCCCAAAAAAAGTCCAGTGCGAACACGGCTTTAGAAATCTATTTACCCCAGAGTGGAAACGCCATAACGTTAAATATTACAATAGGACAAAGGAAAACAAAAGAGGGTAACAAAGGTCTTCCCCACAAGTCTCCATATGCGCGGTTGTGTGAGCATGCGCATTCCTAATTATGAACGATATTGGGGCCAACTTCGAATTGGAATTGTATTGGACACAGCAGTAGCACGAGGTTTGAAACCGTGCCGTGCTACTGCCATGCTGAATTACATAAGCACAGCAGACCCTGTCCAGCTAAATATTCTGCCAAGCCAACATCACTTTGCCGAGCCAAATTGGTTTCAAACGTCATGCTCACATGTGCAGTGTCAAATGAGACAATTCAAGTTCAATTTAATTTGACATTGCATAAGCACGACGTTTGAAACCGGCCTAATTTTTAGTGGTGAAAAACCAAATGCTAGAAGAAAGTACATTGTACAAGTACGGTAAAAAGCAAGAGTGTTTTGTAACTTCTGGTGAGGTTATGAATTACAGAAAGAAAGAGGGGGAGGGGGGGGGGGAGGGGGGGGGGGGGGGGGGGGGGGGGATTGGTGGATGGGAGGGGGTAAGTGAGAACACTGGAAGATTTTTAAAACATGGAGAAATCCTTGAATTTTCACAATAACATAAAAGGCCAATCCATGTATAGGCCTACAGGCTGGCTATTTAAAAGGCATTCATGCTAGAGAAATGGAACATGTTTACTCCTTCGGGACAAAATATGCTGATCCCAGACTGGCGTGGGATCAGCACATTTCTGCCCCTTTCCTTTCACAGCCTTATAATGTCACGTACATGTACTGTACACCTGCGTGGGGCTTTCTGTCTGATTAGACTCTGGCTGAGCATTCCTTGATCCTTGACACGTACTGGCCTGTACCAGTAGGCCTACCAGGCAGGAAAGGAGAAAAGGAGTTCAAGAAATTGTAAACCTGGTCGTTGTACTTAAGGGATCATGAATGTTTATGGTGTTACACGTGGAGTGGAGTGTCGTGGCCGAGCAGTTAAGAACCCGGTTTTCTGTTGCGCAGAGCGTGGGTTCGAATCTCGGTCTCGACACCTGTGTCCTTAAAGGAAACATGTAGTCTAACATCTTCATTACGCATTTTTTGTTTTAAATCAATAGATTTATGTGTATCAAATGTGAATAAAAAGCAAAACTGGTTCTAGTATACGTTTAGTGTGGTAATTTGCCGTCCAGAAATTGACCCCCCCTTTTTAAATTTCGCGGCCACTCAAAATGAGTGACGTAAATCGAGTCAGAACCCGGACAAATTATCGATAGTCGGTACGCGACGTCTAGGTACGAGACGGGTTCGCGTGGCCACGTACGCACACATTGTTGTGTGTACGAGAGTGAACGAATCCCGTACGCCTTGTGCACACGTACATGTACGTACACGTACATGTAAACGCGATCACCCACACGCACGCTGTCCAAAGCAAAGGATACCGTACAAAGTACATGTACATGTACAGTAATCGGCGCGGACTAAACATGGACGATCGTGAAAGTTCTTCGTCGGTTTTTAGTGAATCTGACGAAAACAGTACAGATTCGTCTGATTGTAATATCATTGGGACAGCATCTGACTTCAGCATGTTTTTTAAGGGCATGCCAAAGTTGCTGTACAGACCAGTGTCGAAGCACGACCGCTCAAAATGGTCGCTGCAGATCGGGCCGAAAAATCACTAGGCCCGGCGGGACCACTTCGCTCTGGTAAGCTTTACTTTGGCTGTCCAAATCCTCCGATATTTAGGATCAGCCGGAAACAAATGAAGGCTTACTCTATCCTTGGTAGTTTTGCTACACCCAGCAGCTACACATCTAGTCGGCATGACTGAAAACAGTTGTATTTTTACCCTGATTTAAAATAAAAAACCGGCATGGTAAACTCGTAGACAAAGACTTGTTGCATGCAATGCGCGCATAATGCAAGCCAGGCCCGGGTAGCGCACCCCCGCAGCGAGGCAATTCTCTGCCTCGATTTTTGTCATACCCCACGCGAAGTTTTATGTTAATGAGGCTTCCCTTTGAGAGGCGGAGTGGTATGACTAAACATTTTCAAAAATTATTTTCTCCCATTTATCACAGAAAATAAACACAACCTCACACATAATGTTGTTGTCAATATGATACTTTATTGATTTAAGCAAAAAAAAACCTTATTACATGTTTCCTTTAAGCAAGGCACTGAAACCACTATTGCTTCGTCTTTCGGATGGGACGTAAAGCCGTAGGTCCCGTGTATTGTATAATAATCATTATAATGCACGTAAAAGAACCCAGCAACACTTATCGCTAAGAGAAGGGGTTTGCCCCGGTGTTTCTGGCTGTACTCCGTAGTCATATATGAGTCGATGTGGCCGGCTGCCATTGGCGCCTTTACGAGCCAGCGGCTCGACTACGTTGTAGCCGCTGGGCCATATGGGAGAACAGAGAGATACTTAAATTTTCCTCTGAATATGGACCCAGGGTAAAGAATAAATAAACAAACACGTGTGTTCTTATTTCTTCTTGATTTTAAAGTGCAGACTTTGATCCTAAAAATGATGCGAGTGTCCTGTACATATGTATCTTTGTTCAAAATTATGTTAAAGGATTTCTCTTAAAGGTTGTACATGTATCACCATTTGCAAACATTAGCAAACAAAGCATGATGTGCTGTGGTTTTCAAGAAACGGCGGCCGGCAATCGTTGGGAAAAACCTGACTATTTTCAAACACTGCCTTCATTAAATTTAGTTAGTCCATATTTTATTTGCAATACGGTTTACACATCTTTGAATGGGTGAAAGCCAATAAGTCTGGTTTCCAACCCTGATAATTCCCTGACATCTATCAATTGTTTTGCTTAGAAAGTCAAAGAACTCGACTACAAGAACAGCATTTTATTTCTTGGTTTTTCCAGCATCTATAAACACAAAACGTTAGGTCAGCATCACAATATTTACTATAAAATATGAATCTTCTAACCTATTTATTTTTGAAAATTACAGCAACAGCAAATGATACCTTTAACTTAGAAATAGAAATAAAAGTGAATGCTGTATATTTTGAAAAAAACCCAAAACACATTCTGGATCATAAAACAAGAAAACATTCTGTATCAAAAGCTGCCATGGCATATTTTGAATTGCAGCTACTTGTGACACAATCCTGAAATCAGGGTTGTTTTCCACTTAAATAAACATTGCCAACTACGCGAATAGTTTCCATTGGATGTGAACGAAACAATTAGATAACATTGGCGAATGTTTGCATTCAATGGACACAATCGTCGTTCGTTTAACTGTAGAGCTACACACGTGACACACACTGAAGCGATAAATAACAGCAGCAATACTTGTCAATGCTTGTCACACTAAAACTTGTTACCAACTACAAACACATTTTCCAAAAATGCATCCTCTGACACATCTTTGGAAATAATTTTGTTTATTTTGTTTTATTTCAAAATGACTACATGCCAGAGGAATAAATTTCACAGGCAGTTTAGTGTCAATACTACGATGTCTTTAAACCAGGGGCCAATTTCACGGAGCTGCTAAGCACAAAAATTTGCTTAGCACAAAAAAGTCTTGCTTATTAAAAACAAGTTATCAGCCAAAATTCTACGTGTTTTTCATGCTAAGCAAAAAACCAGCTGATTATCAATCAAAAACAATAAAGATCACGTGAAAATTTGGTCTGTAACCTTGTTTTTACCAAGGACACATTTTCATGCTAAGCAATTTTTTGTGCTTAGCAGCTCCGTGAAATTGGCCCCTGGTAGGCTTTTTCAACAATAATTTGGTCGTTTACTTTTTAGACGGCTGCAAATGGTCTACTATTACGGATACCCCTGGTCTTCTTGAAAAAAAGTTGTTTGCACTTTCGGACAAGTACAATACACGTAATATGTTGAATTAAGGAGCAAGATGCTTTATTGTTGTAATGTGCCAGCACTGAGTTATTGTCTTTTTTCCCTGTGCTCAAAAACTGCACATTGTGTAAATTGTCCCTACTGCTGATCCAATTTTATTTGTGTCATACTTGTGCATTAATATAGTTTTCAACATGATGTTGTAGCTGGATACCTAATGTACACATTACACTTTGTCCTTTTTGGTATCACGCTGCTCATTAATATTCATATTCGCAGCGAGCGAGGCCGGAAATATCAGGGTGTGCTGCCCACAGATGCCGGCCTAAAGCCGTTTCAAATCGAACTTTGTGAAAAACAATCCCGCATCTGGCCCCGGTCAATGTCAAAATAGTCCCAGCGCGAACTTGTTAAAAGAAAATTCAAGTGGCAGATTGCATATTGATGTACCGGTATGTCTGACCCATTTTAGATTGTAATTGCATAATTTACGTCCATATTGCGGGTTATTTACTTGCACATGAGTGACCCAATATTTGCTCACGCTATCTTGTTCCACGACTTCAGTGACAGATTTTGACAGCGGTTTCAATCAATCTGATTACGGAAACAAGATGGGCATCAGCAGAGCAGGTGTTTTTGACAAGTTAGTCCCACTCATGCACTGAATTCACACAAATGCCACTTTTATTTTATATTCTGATTGATACACATATTGATGGGCCGAAATTGGGCACAACTGCCTTTTTTTTTGGGGGGGGGTGTTGGTGTGTTTGTTTGTTTGTTTTTCTTTAAAAGGATCTTGTTTTCTTGTGGTAGGATGGCTCTGTAGAGGTGCTGGTCACCTGTTCTATCATGCCACTTGCTGGCTTAATCCTTCTTTTTTAAGAATTAATTTTGTAAATTTGTGTGGGTATTTTTATTCTTTAAAGCTAGAATACACCATTGGTAATTGCTTAAATTAATAGGAATGGGTGGATTTGGGGTTTATAACTGACCTGTCCGAAGTTTTACAATTATGGATACCGAGAAAAAAAGCAAGAAAAACAGTGTTCATTTTTAACCGGCGTTGGGCAGTGGTTCTTGTTTTTTTTGCTATCGCCATCCGGAACAATTACACAATATTTAGCGCAATAATTATGCTGGATACACCATTTGCTACCGAATTACGTCGGACGGCAATCGCAAAAAAACAACTGCCCGATGCCGGTTGAAAACGAATACTGTTTTTCTTGCTTTTCTCAGGATCCACAGGTAGGGACAGGTATGTTAAACGATATTTACTATAAAATACAACCCCCCAAATCCACCAACTCATGATAATTCAAGCAATTACCAATGGTGTATCTTACCTTCAACCCTTGAAACTGCACTTTTATTTCAGGTTGCTTTTGCACCCACAGCAAACACAATGGATGTACATGTACGTCTGAAATGAAATGTACTTTTGTACATTATAACAAGCAAGTTTCTATGATGCACAACCCCTTCAATGGCAGAAAATTGTGCCATCTATTGTTCAGATAATGTCACAGGGTGGTTGCTTTGTACAATAGAGTGCACAATGGTTTCTTCATGAACACAGAACTTGCAGGAAATTGTACATAAAATGTAAATTGTACACTTCTAAAGAAACCATAACATAAAGTGATGGTGAGGTTTTGCGTGTGGCACTTTGATGGCCAACCCTGGGAGGTCTGAAGGCATAAAAACCTTTCGTTGGAACGAAACACGGGAAAAGTACGTTCGGTTCTCTTTTCACGTTTTACAAAAACAGGGCCCATTGTTTACCTTTTAATCAACAAAAGGTTTTCACATCTTCAGGTCTCACAGTTTAATGGGATAAAAACGCGGCGTTGCTGAGTCTACAATGATCCAGTGCCAGCCCAGAGTCATCTACATTGCAGAGACTGCTGATTGGCAGTTAATGAGTAATAGGTACGATAGGTACAAGGTTCAGTTCCTAGTCAATTTGCAAATGTGTACTAAATAGGTTCAATCATGCCATTCTCACGCTCCTGCCGATACCTATGTGTACATCCCTACTATAGATGAGTGCACTGCAGATAGGGTTATACCCAATATATTGGAATGTTGGCTTTTGTAAGGGGTTCTGGCAAAATAAGACGGAACTGGAAAGAGGTTAAATTAAGGGTTTTCAGGTATTAGAAACAAGGATAGAATTCTCCTTACAATGCTGTTTGTAGACTTCAGATATTCCAAAGTTGTAGCTGTTTTAAAGGTAGTATACACCATTGGTAATTGCTTGAATTGTCATTAATGGGTGGATTTGGAGGTTGTATTTTATAGTAAATATCGTTTAACTGACCTGTCCGAAGTTTTACAATCATGGATGCCGAGAAAAGCACGAAAAACCGCACTTATTTTCGACCAGCGTTGAGCAGTTATTCTTATGTCATTTGTGGTTTTTTTGCGATCGCCGTCCGGCAATCTCGAAATTTTCTTTATAACATTATATTTATCAGAATAATTACAAGATATCTAGCGCAATCATTTTGCTGGATGCCTAAAATCATTATTTACTTTCAGATGAGTAAGATATTTCTTAATGATTTGGTAGTAAATTTTTTCGATATCTGCAAATGGTGTATCCTACCTTTAAGTTCGCATTTATCAACATGTCACAAAAGTAAAATGTTAAGTAAAAGACATTTTAATTTTTCGAGTTTTGTATATGGGAAAAATGTTTTTTGCTTAAAAATACTTTTATTTCACTACTTCCACACGATTTCTTAACAAAATATAGTAGTATATATAGGCATATCAACAGTTACAAATATCAATAAATCTGAACAAAAATTAAAAAATCACCCATTATTCACTATTTTGCAGTTTTCTCCACTATACCCTGTGCCCAGTTCCATCTCAATTTGCCAGAATGATGGTATACACATTTTGTGTGTGTGGTTTTATTCATTTGCCAAATGTCCCCTTTTGTTGAAGGCCAGTTTTACGCATGATTTCACAGTACCTCTTCCACGAGTTCAAACATCATATCAGCCATTCCGCTTTTTTAAATATTATTTTAACAATCTCTTTGTCTGTTGTTTTTTCTCACAAGCGCAGCCAGATGCACACAAATCATGATTATTGCTTTAGGAATATTCGATCACGTCGTCAAAATTTGAAAAATTTTGGAAAATAATGTAATGCTACACAATTTACTCAATTGGAAGCACAAATTCTAGGCATATACTGTATACACATACAACTACTCATGGAGTGCCTGGCCTCTTGGCCTGGAGTGTGTGCCCTTGAGCAAGGCACTTTGTCACTAATTGCTTCTCCTCACTCAGGAGTAGATAGCCTACAGTGTAGGTACCTGTAATGACAGAGATGGATATTGTGGTTGATTTAGCTGGTTTGCACCAGTATTTGGAATGTCTCATGGGCCTAACCATCCAGGTAATAATGTGAGAGAGCCTTGAGTGAGTACCAGTCTTGATAGATACCATACCTGCGCTATACAAGAACTGCCTATTATTATTATTATTCTTATTATTTCTCCAACTCATGTCAGTAATATTTTTTGAAATATTAGTTTGCTACATAATTTACTCAATTGGAAACACAAATTATCGGCATATTAGTACGACTACTCCAACTCATCTGTCACTAAAATATTTTTCAAGGATTAGAAGCAAAAACCTACATTTAAGCCAAGTTTTATCAAAAGTAGACAAGTGCAATATGGAAATAGAATGGGCAGGTGTTTTTGTCAGTACAAGTTATCTACACTTTAATGCACCAATTAAACAAACAAGGTGTGTAATATTAAGCCGGAACCAAGTAATTCGGAGGCTGCCTACATGGTTCTTTCTCATACAGAAATTCAAAGCGTATAAGACAGTCCCAAATTTTGTTACTGTATACAGGCGTGTTTTATAGCCAAATGTTTCTATGAGATCTAGCCAAGACATGCCTGTAATAACACAATATCTAAAGATTTGGTCGATAGGCATTATTTCACTTTAAGTCATGAACACAGTTTTGCGTTTGTTTGGAAAGCACCCTGAGGCTGATGTCAAATGGTTTTTATAACCAACCATGTGTGTGTACACATACCTTGAGGTTCATTTGTACATGACTGTTCTGTATGCAACTTGAGGCATTTCAATGAACCGAACATGCAACTTGAGGCAATTCAATAAAACCGAACAACATTTAAGGAAGTCGTCTTGCATTAACCTCACTGAACTTCTACGATCATCTACCGGTACTATTCAGAGATGGTTTGCGTGGTTAAAGGGTGGAAATCACAAAATTTACATTTTTTACGCAAATCTCACAACAAGGTGTAAATTGATAAAAATCGCACTTGGCATTATAGGTTGGCATGCAAAATGAGACAAGAATTTTACTGCGAGGTTTGCCACAAAACTCTGTTAAACCTAGTAAAATCTTGAGTAAAATCTTGAGTAAAATCTTGAGTAAAACCTTGAGTAAAACCTTGAGTAAAACCTTGAGTAAAACCTTGAGTAAAACCTTGAGTAAAACCTTGAGTAAAACCTTGAGTAAAACCTTGAGTAAAACCTTGAGTAAAACCTTGAGTAAAACCTTGAGTAAAACCTTGAGTAAAACCTTGAGTAAAACCTTGAGTAAAACCTTGAGTAAAACCTTGAGTAAAACCTTGAGTAAAACCTTGAGTAAAACCTTGAGTAAAACCTTGAGTAAAACCTTGAGTAAAACCTTGAGTAAAACCTTGAGTAAAACCTTGAGTAAAACCTTGAGTAAAACCTTGAGTAAAACCTTGAGGTAACACCTTGAGGTAACACCTTGAGGTAACCCTTGAGGTAACCCTTGAGGTAACCCTTGAGGTAACCCTTGAGGTAACCCTTGAGGTAACCCTTGAGGTAACCCTTGAGGTAACCCTTGAGGTAACGCTTGAGGTAACCCTTGAGGTACTGGTAACCCTTCAGGTAAATCTTGAGGTAAACCTCTAGTTATCATCTGGGAAGTTTTGCACTCTAAATTGGAGTAAAAACCAGTACAATGGAAGTATCACAATGCAAAGATGAACTGATCAAACGAAAGGAAGGTTGGAATGGAATGACAAGTTACCATAAGTACCTTTTGGCGTTCTGTGGTCCTCATCGGTGCGATGCGCAAATACAGAAACAGGCAGGCAAGCACAAAGGTGAGGAGCAACAGAAAGAATGCCCTTCGCATTCTCATCTTCATCATCAATGGTGCAAGCATCTGAAAAAAAAAAATAATACAAAAATGACAACTTCCTTAACCAGTTTGCGCCCGAAGACGTATATACACGCACAGTTTTTCCGAGATTCAAAGCGGATGACGTATAAACACGTCACGAGCAAGGTCGGAAATGTCATGGGTGTGCTTCCCGATACTATTGGCCTGAACCTGCCTTGGATCGAGTTTCGTTAAAAATAATCCTGCGCCTCGGCACGGTGAAAGTTACAAAAATCCCGGCGCGAACTAGTTAAAATCAAGACTTGTTGATTCCTTATAATAGCCGTAACGTCACTGTGAGGCCCGAAGGAAGTGAAAACCTTTTGTTGAAACGAACACGGAAAAAGTAGGTCCCTTTTTGTGACCCCTAACCCGTCCCTACTAAACCCTCCCCAATCCCTAACCCCTTATACTTTAAATTTTACTATAAAGTTATGGAATATTTGAACTGTTTAAGTGCAAAAATTGAAGGAAAGGTGCATTTTTATCAATTTGATAGCAAATGAATGGAATGGTAAATTTAAAAAAATAACCATACATCTGTTCGTAAGAAAGTTATGCTTGAAAACAAGCATGGTAATAAAACATATAAAAAAACATACAACAAAACAGAACCCCCCCCCAAAAAAAAACCACCTAAAACAACACAAACCACCCCAGAACACTCGGACTCCTTGTAAAGGTTCATTTCAGTCCTAGAAAACACTAGACCAATCATTGGTATCAGTACACACAGTAGTCAGAGAAAAACTGATTCCCAATATGCTACCCTTTGGAGACCTAAACACAATGGGGACAATAGGAGTGCAAGGTTCTCCACAGGGCAGTTTATATAGAGGAATAAGTCCCCACAAGGTTTTACGAAATAAATTCTTCGAGTTTTACACGAAAACTAGGAATTTTCAGGGTATGTTAAAAGTACATGTGTGAGATAATACTAGGCTGTCTATCGCTAAGCGATAACGACTATGTAGAGCAAACAAGATAAAACAACAACTGATGCAGGCACAACTCGGTGGGTCAAAAAAAAGAAGTAAATATATAGCTCATCAAACAGAGTGAGTTCTGGCACAGGCTCGCTCATGAGAGATGAGACCAATTCTGGCAGTGATTTTTCGTCCACAGAAATGACATGAGAGTGTCTGAGGCCCTGTCGTGGTGTTAGAGATGGCACGTCGTCCATGTCGGCGTTCCCGAGCAGCATCTGCAACATCACGGCGCGTCTTCTCTGCAGTCTTTGTGAGATACACCATTGGTAATTGCTTGAATTATCATGAATGGGTGGATTTGGGGGGTTGTATTTTATAGTATGTCCTTAACTGACCTGTCCGACCATGGAATGCCAAGAAAAAAGCAAGAAAAACGGCATTTATTTTCAACTGGCGTCGGGCTTGGTTTTTGACAGGGTATCTATTACAGGATCTAGCTCAATCATTTTGCTACAATGCAATTTGAGCGGATATTTAAGGGAGCAATCTAAAACCACCAACACTTTGATAAGTGTGGAGTCGGTTTAAAGGTAGGACACACCATTGGTAATTGCTTGAATTATCATGAATTGGTGTATATATAAGGGGTTGTGTTTTATAGGAAATATCGTTTAACTGATCTTTCCAAAGTTTTACAATCATAGATGCTGAGTAAAGCAAAAAAAATGGTGTTTGTTTTTAACCGGTGTCGGGCATGCAGTGGTTATATTCTATGTTTTACGGCAATCATAATTTATTTTTATAAAATTCAATTTTTCGGAATAATCACAGGATATCTAGCTCAATCATTTTGCTGGATGCCTACAATCATTACTTACTTTGAAAAAGGTAAGATATTTCTTAATAATTCGGTAGTAAAATTGTATCCTACATGTACCTTTAAATCTGTCGCAAATTAAATCTCAAGGTCTATAAAGGGATACAGGATTAGGGTTACAACCTGGGGAATTATTCCTACAGTAGTTGAAATACATGAAGGATCACTTTGAAAATTGCCATTGACGTTTGAAAAATTATGTAGGTGATAACAAAGCGGTCTTCAAAAGAATACAGGGATTTGAGAATGCGTGGTGGAACGTGTCATTGAATAAAACTACTGAACAGTCCAAGCATACAAGATTCTGCCATTTTGTTTACCCTGAAAAATGTCTCAGTCTAGTCTAGTTGGCTTGTACTTGTTCATATCGAATACTAACAAAATGCAGACTAACTAACTTTTTTTTTTAAATGGCCGCCCGACACATCTTAATTCGAGTCATGTAGTGAACATGTCACACCCTATCTTCCAATTTAAAATTGAAACATGGTTCACCCACGATTAAAAATCAAAATTCATGTGGGTCGATCATGTATGCACCGTACACGACTACACGTCACACTCTAGCCTTCCTTTTACAACAAAAATATTTCCAGAGCATGTACACAGTGATGCTAAAGTCTAAAATACGATCTTAAAATTAATTTTTTTTAATTTTTTTATTTTGCCTTAGTCCCCCATACCTATACACTCCCTAGACAATTGTTACCCAACACACCCCCCCCCCCCCCCCCAAAAAAAAAAAAAAAAATCAAAAGAAACCACAACATTCCGTGAGCACACTGACCACCACAAAGGAGGGGGGGTTCTCTCCATCTCATATATTGCTTCATATGAGACGTGATGTGAATAGACATGGCTGACATCGTGTATGTGATTAATCAATTGCCCCAAATTATTGATAATGATTCACTACTGATAACGATGTGGCCAGATGGGTATTATCTACTAATTTGTCGCCATGCCAACAAATTGCATGTGATGCCAATTAAAATAAGACTTCATCACTCAAACCTAGGGCAAAAAAATAAAATTAAAAAAAATTTAAAAAAAATTGATGAGAAGGGGAATATATATTATAAAGTTTAGAAATTTCACTTCTTCACATCCAAAGTGAAGAGGACAAATTAAAGGTAGGATACACCATTTGTATATCAATTTTTTTTACTACCGATTTATTAAAAAATATCTTACTTATTTGAAAGTAAATAATAATTGTAGGCATCCAGCAAAATGATTACGCTAGATATCCTAAAATATCCTAAAAAAACAACATTCACTGTGAGGCCCAAAGACAAGAAAACCTTTTGTTGAAAAAACCAAAAAAACCTGTGAAAAGTAAAAAATAGGCCCCATTGTCACTTTTTGTGATTGGGGTGGGTGGTACTGAAAATCTAAAGATTGTTTTGACCGAGCCTAAAGATCTTAATAGTCCGGCAGCACAATGGCTATATTTTCAGCAGTTATTTTTGAAAGGAGACTAATTGTTTTCTGCAGTTCCTAGTATAACGGGAAATCATTGTCTTGGGAATTCAAATAACGAGTAATCCAAAGCAGGTGCGTTACGTAAGGGGGCTTATAGAAAGCGGTTTAAATAGGTCAGCAAGTGCATTGTGTAGTCAGTTCTAGGGAGCACACACACAGAGACAGAGACGCACATTATACAAATATTTTGTATGAGTTTATAAATGTATAAAGATGTTTATTATGATTTCCATTCAGGGTGAAGTCCAACATCCAACACAGAGAAGGCGCCGACAGTTTTGGGCACAGGATTCAAGAGCATTTTTAAAAATTTTATCTCTGGATTTTACTGGACGTCATGTTCTCCAAATAAGTATCATCAAGCATTTGATGACAGTTATTTTTTTCATTAAAGGATTACAGAAATAGAAAAATAAAAATTACTTATATAATATAAAACATAGGTTACAGTATCAATACACCCAATAAAACAAATTGTGTGTGATTTTAGGGTTATTTGAGCCATTACAAATTTCAAATTTCTCTTCGATCGCCCCGCCCAGAAAAATTCCTCCTGTCGAAGTCGTGACGTCACGTAAAGAATAGTTTTCTTCGCGATTGATCGCGATCGCGTGCGTACATACGTAACCATGCAATCGCAATCAATCGCGAATAAAGCTATTCTTTACGTGACGTCACGACTTCGACATCCAGGCATTCTGTCAAAGGAGGAATTTTTCTGGGCGGGGCGATCGAAGAGAAATTTGAAATTTGTAATGGCTCAAATAACCCTAAAATCACACACAATTTTTTGTATTGGGTGTAGTAATACTGAAACCTATGTTTTATATCATATAAGTACTTTTTATTTTCTATTTCTGTGATCCTTTAAAGGTAGGATACACCATTGGTAATTGCTCGAATTATCATGAATACATGTAGGTAGATTTGGGGGGTTGTATTTTACAGTAAATATCGTTTAACTGACCTGTCCAAAGTTTTACAATCATGGATTGTAAACGGGCGTCGAGCAGTTATTCTTATGTTATTTTTGTTTTTTCGCGATAGCCGGCCGGCGATCACAAATTTTTCTTTATAAAATTCTACTTTTCAGAATAAATACAGGATATCTAGCGCAATCATTTTGCTGAATGCCTAGAATCATTATTTACTTTCAAATGAGTAAGATATTTCTTAATAATTCGGTAGTAAATATTTTTGATATCTGCAAATGGTGTATCCTACCTTTAAAGGATCACAGAAATAAAAAATAAAAAGTACTTATATGATATAAAACATAGGTTACAGTATTAATACACCCAATAAAAAAAATTGTGTGTGATTTTAGGGTTATTTGAGCCATTACAAATTTCAAATTTCTCTTCGATCGCCCCGCCCAGAAAAATTCCTCCTTTGACAGAATGCCTGGATGTCGAAGTCGTGACGTCACGTAAAGAATAGCTTTCTTCGCGATTGATTGCAATCGCGTGGTTACGTATGTACGCACGCGATCGCGATCAATCGCGAAGAAAGCTATTCTTTACGTGACGTCACGACTTCGACAGGAGGAATTTTTTTGGGCGGGGCGTTCGAAGAGAAATTTGAAATTTGTAATGGCTCAATTAACCCTAAAATCACACACAATTTTTTTTATTGGGTGTATTGATACTGTAACCTATGTTTTATATCATATAAGTACTTTTTATTTTTCTATTTCTGTAATCCTTTAAGTCAAGATATGCATTGTAAATATGCATTGTAAATACTGGATAAAATAATCACTGTTATGTGTAGAAAGAGAGTAAACTTGACTTGAGTAGAAAATATAATTTAAATGAATGTTGATTTCAAAATTTTACTAATAAAAGGCGAAAAACAAGTGTCACTCCTGTGCTGCACTATCGCCAAAGCAAGAAAGTTGAGTTTGGTTGTTTTTTGAGTGGGAGAAAAGATAAGACCTGTAAATTCTTGTGGTATATTTCAACACTACCATCTTTACGGCCGAAATGTTCATGTCATCTGGTCTAATTGTATTATTTTTTGTCAGTAAAATCTCACTCACATGAGATAATCAGAGGAGTGTCCGTTTTAGGTGGAAAAACTAGTATTTTAGGGTATAATAGTAGCCATTTTGCATTGTTACTATATTCTTTTAATTATTCAGTCACTTACTGAAGTAAGAATGTGCGAGTAGAATCACTAAAAAAATTTAAAAAAATTAAAAATAAAAAAAATAAAAAATATGCACAAATATGGAAACAAATGAAATAATGTTACTTGGCAGGTATTTCAAATAATCGATATCTCAAAGTGCTCAACCCTGAGACAGTCACCATTCAGATTCTTTGAAAGTATTAGAAACATTGTATATCAAACATAACAATGTTTACCTTTCTGACTGGGGACTATACATTTAGAGGGGGGGGGGGGGGGGGGCTCCATGTGGCATAAACATTAAGAATTTAAATAAGCTGCCAGACTCATCATTTTTATGCGAGTTATTTGTAGCTAAACAAACAAACAAACAAACAAACAAAGCAAAGCAAAACTAAAGTTGAAATTAAAGTATACAACACTCTATCCTCTAAAAGGAACTAGTATGACTGACACAATTTAAAAGCAACTATTTTTACTTAATGTTTCATGAATAATGCCTGCAAAGAAAAAAAAAGCAATCAATTTAAAGAAATACATTTTCCGTTGGATAGGCGCATTTAATAATCGAAAGAGCTGAAAAGTTTAATTTCTGTCCGCTGCCGTTTTTATCGGTTTTGCGTGACATCCACTCGAACACTTCAAAACCAATGGACCGATAACTTACCACGACGAAGATCTTGGCGAATGCTCATCCCATTCTATAGAGACACGGTGTTTATCAGAGGAAAATACAAAACCGCAGCCTCCTCCTATAGCAATCTCAGAAAACTGCCAATCACCTTGGACAATACGGAGAACAATTCCTCGGGCAATCGACCAGCGGAACAAGCGATAAACACAAGTAGTTTACAAATATGACAATCGGATTTGGTTAGACCGCAAGCACTAATTCTGTCCGGACTGAAAGCGAGCGCCGCATGCACTGCGGTCTATTCATCGTTAGTGGGTCGATTTATATTGGCTTTCCAAATCGTGCAATCGCCCGCTGTTTGAAGAAACTAACGGTTCACCGTTAGCAGGCTTCCCGACGCGAACTGCTGACAAAAGCTTAGTTGATTTTACGGAGCGTTCAAGCATGACGTACCACGTTTACTTAGCCCACTGATTGGTAAACATTATCGTCTAGCCACGTGCTTACCGCACCTCATCGCCAAGCGCGCGCAAGCCGAATTAACTGCACGGTCAATTTACGTAGCGCCCTCTTGTGGGTTAAATACCGTTTCATTAATCGACGGTTCCACAAACTTTAAAAGTTTGTGTAAGTCGTGCTCTTCAATAAGTTTGGTTCTCTTTAACATCATCAACCCCCCCCCCCAACCCAAAAATACCTTTATTTTGAACGTCTGTAACCATCTGGAAAAAATATGTTTGTTTTGGGGTAACCATTTCAGGCCGGAGGACGTATATACATGCAAAGTTTTCCCCAGATTTAAAACAGATGACGCATAAACATGTCACGAGCAAGGCCGGAAATGTCTGTCAGCAGCGAGCAAGGCCGGAAATGCGTGGGTGTGCTTCCCAGTACCATCGGCCTGAACCCGCTTCGGATCGAGTTTCGTTAAAAATAATCTCGCGCCTCGGCTCAGTGATGTTTAAATAATCCCAGCGCGAACTGGTTAAAAATGTCGGCACATCAGGTGCCATAATTTTACAGGATGCTTTAGACTGTCATTCACCAATAGTCCAGTAAGGCATCTTATAATAATTTGTTTTTTTCACGCAAATGTTGTATATTCCTTTAAGGACACACCATTGGTAATTGCTTGCTTTTTCAGGAATGAGTTGATTTTTTTTTTGAGGAAGGGGGGTTGTATTTTATAGAAAATATCGTTTAACTGACCTGTCTGAAGTTTAACTATCATAGATGCCGAGAACCAAAAAAATAAAACGGCATTTGTTTTTAACCTGTGTTGGGCAGTTATTCTTGTTTTTCTTTTTTGCGATTGCCATCTATCGATCTTAATTTTTTTTTAATAAAATAAAATATCCGGAACATTTACAGGATATCTAGCGCAATCATTTTTCTGGATGCCTAGAATCATTATTTAATATCAAATAAGTAAGATATTTATTTTTGCAAAACTTGCACTCCACATATTAAAGGGATCGTATACGTTTGGTAATTACTCAAAAAATGAATGGCAATAAAAAATTACTTGGTAAGAAGTACAGCAGCTTTGGATAGATTTCTCAGATTGTGTATTCCAATGCAGATTATTCTTCCTGCGTGGACATAACCGCTCCAGATTTTCGGCAATATCTCAAAATCGCTACCACCTTTTACAGGTTAGTTTTATGGTATATATCTATAATTATATAGGATTGAAACAAACAGTGGGTTCCAATTACCAAACGTATACGATCCCTTTAAAGCTGAGTGGCTCAGATGAAGAAATAAGGCAAAATTATATAAATGGCCCCATTAATGCTTCTACATTGATTTATATTTTATGAAAAACCCTCAAATACAGCAACAAACATTATTGTATTTGTGTAAAATATTAACATAATGGCTTTTAAGCCTAGTATGAACTGGTTGCCAACTGAACACAATAAGATTATTAAAAAATGTCTTTAAAGAAGGATATTGGCTAATATTTCAGGAAAGAATGTAGTATTCTCACAATACTCCAGCGGTTATGGTGCGAAATAAGGTACCCTCTGGAGACATGAACACAATGTGTACAATGGAGACAAAACGTCTCCGGAGGGTAAATTTCTATAGATGAATAGGTCTCCACTGGGAATTTCACGAATTAGATTTTTGGATTTTACTTAAATTACTCAAAAACTAGGATTAGGATGTGGGTTAGGGTTAGTGTTTGGGTTAGGGTATAATATAGGGTATATTGGGTCGAAATTTCAACCCCGGAAAAAAATTATGGTTAAAATGGGAGCATTTTGAAAAACGTGCTCGACTTTCTAACCATTTTGTACACGAGAACAAAGCCATGTCTCCACAGTGATACAAAAATGCGAATGTATGTACAAAGTCTATGGAGAGCCACACACATTTTCTAAGTATTTTCTCAGTCCCAGGTTGGTGTATTTTCAACATTTTTGCACTGATGATCTTCATTAAGATAAGGACAAAAAACAGCGTCAGGTTGCAACATTCTTTCCATATTTTGTTTGGTCATATTATTCCTACTCAGTGCGAAACGTTTGGAAAAGTGTTTTCTTCTTTTTGCTACGTATGCATAACTCTCTCTGTAAAATATATATTCAGGAGATTGGAATTTTTGTTTTCAAAAGTGAAGTAGAAAAAGGTTTAGCCTTATTGTTAGACAAGATTTAAAAAACAGAAAAGATCTATTTGGAGAAAAATATGGGTTGAAACGTTGCTGTTATTTCGCAAAAGACGAGTTCTGCGACAAGTTTGGTTATTAGATTAACTTATTTTCGTAACTATTGTTCACTTGATGATCCAAAACAGTCGGGGTCACTCAAATTCACGAGTATTCCGAATGTTTTGGATTAAGTTGTGAAAGAACAGTATTGCACGAGCGTTCATTTCTCATTGGTCAATCCCCCAAAACAGCTTACGTCCTGACCAATCACATAACTCGACTCTGCAAAGGCTGTCAGCTGACCTGATCAGGCGATCTGTGTATTAAGCATTGTTGTTCATCTTGTTGACGCGTACACGTTGTTTGTTTTGAATAAAAGCATGCAAACGTTGACATGCGATACATCCACGAATATGTAAACACGTGTATTTCAGACAGGAAAGTGTGTAATTTTGCCGTATTTCGCATCTAAATAAAAGCTTGCTTGTCAAACCGGCAGAGATGTGGTAGACTTCGAAAGCGTAACTCCTCAACTTTCTAACAAAAAACAAATGTTTGCTTTAACTTTCTTGCAACAGTCAGGGTCACTCAAAACATAAAGGGGTTGTTTTTCACAAGGCTAACTAATCAGAAATAATCATTAAAAATTGGCATCAATCGACATAGATATTATCGAATTTCACTCACTGTTCAATTTTATTCTTAAACTTCCACTTTATGTTATGTCTGTTTTTCGAGGGGTAATACTGAACTCCCGTTAAAACCTCGTAAATTCTCTAAACGGCTGAGACTGCCAACGTGCACCTCATTATGGGCAGCGCTGCACACTGACTATACTTCTTGAATACCCGAAAGAGTTAAGCTATTCCCATTGGTCGAGAAACTGTCACATGCTGATAAAACACCAACCAGTTTTAATCACTTTTTCCTGTGTCGCATAAAGTTTGGTCCCTTATGACATTTATTGGTTGAACCCTTACATGATATGGGCAATATTGGAAGTGCCGTGGCCTAGTGGTCTTGAGCATTTAATTTGTGGGGTGTGGGTAGTTTGGGGTGTGGGTAGTTCTGCGGGTTGGGGGTTTGAACCCAGCCTGGGCTATGACAAATTTGTGAAAACCTTGTGGCGCTGGTGTGGCGCTGGTGTGGCGCTGGTGTGGCGCTGGTGTGGCGCTGGTGTGGCGCTGGTGTGGCGATTGAAAAATGTAAGTGTGCCTAATGTGCTAATGTAAAAAGCAAAAAAAAACAAACAAGAAAACAAAAAATTACCGGCCAAAGACACCTTAACTCCTCTTTTTTTACCTCATAAAATTAATGATGTCTGTAGTGTCGTAGATACAGGCAACAGAAGTACATGATGAGAAAACACTGTTGATTAACTGTGTAATCCACTGCTACGTTACACTCGCTGAAGCTTCAGTGTTACGATTCCTTATCTTACTGTCAATGTCTCGCAGGATCCACTCGTAATGGTAGCCCTGTAGACTGCTGGTACCCACTGCCGGGTTACCCATCAAGAAGTCGAAGGCCATCCAGGCGCCTGACAGAGATCGAAATTGGCCCTTGCTGTTAACCTGGTGCAAAATATTAACAAATTGGAATAACGTGAACATTTGAAAAGCATCTAAAAATTGCATGATTGGTTATACGGTATCCGATTACTTAGCATACAGTTCTGACACCCAGTTCTGACCCCCCCCCCCCCCCAACACCCCCCAAACAAATTAAAACAACACAAAAAAACAAACCAGTTGCTACTATGTCTCCATTTGATTTAATTTTGTCATTCCACAGAAGTCGTGGTAGATTGACCCCAATAATGTATGGAAACACAGCTGATAATAATGTAGAATGTTTAACCCTTGCTCTTGTTTATACTCCAAAACACTTCAGTCGTCACCTAAAAAAAAGCCCTATGTTTTATACATGGCACTTCAAATCACTCTAAGAAATGCCATAGGAAACAGAAGATCAACTAGGTCATGCTATGAGGCCACAACATATGACACTATATAAACAAAGCCAAATGCCCATTTAATAACTACAGAGGAAACGGGAGGTCAACTAGGTCATGCTATGAGGCCACTATATAAGCAAAGCCATATGCCCATTTAATAGCTACAGAAGTGCTCTTCATTGTACATGCAAAGAAACGTTCAAAGCACTGCAGCTGGAGTGAATTGACATGTGCCACTGCCATACGGTGATCTGCCCTCATAGAAGAAGGGTAAGAAGGGTTAAGGTCATTGCTGGAATAAATTCCAGCCGGCCTAAATCAACATGGTCAACTTTACCTCTAATAGATTCTCTACTCTGATGCCGTTCTCTCCGGGAAGCAGTGTTCTTGCAATGGGCTCCGACTTCAGCCGATGGACACCTACAACAGGCAAAATATTTGCAACATTGTAACAAATCACATGGTTACTAGAGGGACAAGCTTGGGGGCCAAGTTTTATCAAGGACCAATGGTCAAAGACCAAAGCGTGCATCGAAGTCATTGAAGTCCTATAGTCATTTATTAAATCATGGGGGTGATTAAACTTGCCCCAGTTGTCCCATTAATACCTATCTGATGGACTGCATCAATATGACCTACACAAGCCGACAGGTTATTCGCGATAACAATCGCTGACGTGCTGTTGAGCGATGTTTAATATGCGAACGCCTAATCTGTTTGTAATTAACGTGCGAGCGTTGTGCGTTCATACGCGTGTATTCGTTTATCCTGAACGAACAATGACCAATATGATTGTGCACATGTGCAGCTGAAATTCCGAACTTTGTGCACTATTGGAACAGATTTCTAGCCTTGCCTTGTTAACCTTCGTCTCTATGGACTCTGTGCACAAGTACCCCCTCAACAGTAAGGAAGAGTTTGCAGGCTTTTAAGCAAACTTGGATGAAAAAGGAGAAAAGTTGGATAATAATTTTCCGCCAAAATTGACAGAAGAAAGACGTTAACCAGTTCGCGCGGGATTGTTGTAACATTCACCGAACCGAGGTGCAGGATTATTTTTAACAAAACTCGATCCGAGGCGGGTTCAGGCTGATGGTACCGGGAAGCACACACATGCATTTCCGGCCTTGCTCACTGCTGACAGACATTTCCAGCCTTGCCTCTGACGTGTTTATGCGTCATCCGTTTTGAATCTCGGAAAAACTGTGCGTGTATATACCTCCTCCGGCGCAAACTGGTTAAATGACAAAATTATGATAAAATCTTTGTTGATACTCACCCGTGTCCACAGTATCATAAGCCTCATTTGGCAGGTTTTGTACACATTTTGTTTTTAACACAGGTGCTCTGTTTTCATCTAAGCCCTTGGAAGTAGAGTTGCAGTACTCCTGCACCCAAATACATTCACTGTGTCTTACATGACAGTGTGTAACACTGTTATGAGCAATATTAATACAATTTCATTTTTCAGAGTCGTGGGACAAAAATTAGGGGGGGGGGGGGAGGGAGAAGCCACACAAAAAAAGTAGGAAATTCCAGAAAACAGTAAGAAAAGATGAAGTAGAAATACTCGAAAGCTCGCAAAATTCCTTAAAGTCTGTGGTCACCGCTTGCAACACGATACATCCGTGGTATTGTTCAATGAGACAAGCTCTCATCGTCTCAGAATTGACATTTGATGCACTGATATTGGTGCATCTATGGAGCAAGGTCCTGCAGACTTTTACACCTGATGCACTGGTGTTGCATCTGGAAGGTTATATAGGAATCTAGGGAAAAAAGGTCTCAAAACCTGGAAAGTTGAGAGCCTGTCGGTTCAAGCTCCTCCTCTTCTTGGCTTCCTTGAGTGTCAGGCTGAACTGTCGGAGTTTCTTGCTAACACACTGCCAGTAGGTCTTGTTGAAGTAGACCCTTTGGAGACTGATGCCGCTGGTCTGGGAACACACAGCCATAAAATCACACCAAGGGGCCTCACAAATAGCCATCTGGCCCTGGATCTAAATAAAACAAAAGACACTTATTTGTGACTCATCATCACAAAAAAACACATAAAGTCCGAGTTTTGAAGAGTCAGAATCATTTTATTTCTGGATTTTGTCGAATAAGAGCTTTCTTATGGTATATAACATTAGGAGGTAATGCATTCACTAGTGGAAATACCAGTGGACCTGTGGTGAATTCCTCCTTTTAGTTAAACGGTCCCAAGTATGCGACCAGTATTCAACAATAAAAGAGTTCGTGCGTGCAAAAGACGCATGTGTTTCTTTTCTATTTTTTTGAATTGGCCCTTACGTAACGGTATAAGAGCATGAAGTGCTACGTGAAAGCTACCAGTTCACTCCACTCCAGAGACGAAAACTTCACTTGAGTGGGCACGACTGGCACAGCACGTCGACCATTATAAAATATATAGTAACCTTTAATATCAACTGTGTGGGTTCCGATACTGGCTAGGTGGTGTTTGCCCCTCACAGAGGACGAGTCCACATAGTTGTCTATACTTATAAAACGGACGTTTCCCTTGGAGTCTTCATTCTTTTTTTGTTGTAAGCCTTGGCAGTTGCGGGCAAGTCCTGTATTTATAAGTCCTGCAAGTCCTTCGAAATCAACGAGCAAGTATTATATATTATTCTAGTACGCCTAGCTCGGCAGGCGACTTATTTATTTTCTTATAATTTTAGTATGAACCTTGGTAGTGTTTGGTGTATCATCAAATTACCCCAAACCACCAAAGACCTCAAATTAAGTTGTTTAAAAAAAATTGGCATTTAAAGATTCCACTGCTGTATGAAGGCCAGTTTATACTCGTGATGTCGGGGCAAACTTTCCAACTACAAATTCGCAAAAGTTTGAACACACTTCAACTCCCTTGCGATTTGTTTGACAAATTACATTTCAACTAAGGTGAATTTCACAGCGAATGTGATCGCATTCGTGTTAGGTATAAACCGGCCTTTTAGAGCGAATGAACAGTCAACTAATGAAAAGGTTGTAAAGATTTAGTTAAAAAAGGTTCAAGTTGAACAAGACTTACAGACTGAGGTTCACCCAAAACCCCCACCTCACCCTTTAACTAGTTCGCGCCGAAATTATTTTAACCTTGACGGGGCCCGTTTTTCACAAACCTCATTCCGAGGCGGGTTCAGGCCGGCATCTGTGGGTAGCACACCCAGCCTCGCTCACTGAGAGCCGGTCGTTGACAGTTATTTTCGGCCTTGCTTGTGACGTGTTTATCCATCATACGTTTTGAATCCCGTCAAAACTTTGCGTGTATACACGGCATGCGACACAAACTGGTTACATTTTGGCTCATTTTCAAGGTATCGAAAAATGGCAATTTCTCCCAGTAATGTCTTTTTTCTTGTCACAAAATTAAAGCCGACCTTGTATTTCAATTCATGGGGAAAGACCAAAATGTGAAAAGAAAATTTTGGAAAAGCTCCACAGAATCACATCCATTCTTCATCTAGTTCATCAATTCGATTCCATTTCCCATCATTTCCAGTTGTTTGTTTTTGCTGAAGACTGTCAACTATATACTATTTTAGCCTAGTCTAAAAACGTGGGACTCTTGATACCTACGGTACAAGAAAATGGCACATGAGACAACTAGTCCAACACACCTTTAGTACCAAGTCAAAATCTCTCCATAGTCTACCGTCAGACTACTGAAGAGATCAGTCTTTTCAAACATATGGTCGTGCGCCAATCTAGTCTTAGGCCCCAAAATAAAATCCCGTGGCTTCACTCTCAGGTTCAAAAATGTTGAAGAAAACTCTCCTTTACAAACATTAATTTGCAACTTGAAACTTAATTGGCTGGAGAAATAACAAGAACCTCTTCTTTGCCTCATAAACCTTTTTGAATTTTTGTTTTTGCATTTTGTGGCAAAAAAGTGAGAAAATTGGCCTGAATTTATTTTGCATGTTTTTCAGCACTCACAGGGCTGTTTTTTATTTATTTATTTTTATTTATTTATTATTTACCCTGGGGTAACCTCTCAGTGAAACACTGTTTTTCAGAGGGGCCCAGCAGTTATACAATTCGAATTGCGAAGGACGCGGCTACAACGTAGTCGAGCCGCTGGCACGTAAAGGCGCCTCTGGCAGCCGGCCACATCGACTCATATATGACTACGGAGCACAGCCTGAGATAGAAAGTGATTTTATATATATTTTTATTTATTTTTCCCAATTGAGCCAGGAACACCGGGGCGAACCCCTTCTCTTAGCGATAAGTGTTACTGGGTTCTTTTACGTGCATTATAATGATTATTATTATACAATACCCGGGACCTACAGCTTTACGTCTCATCCGAAAGACGAAGCAATAGTGGTTTCAGTGCCTTGCTTAAGGACACAGGTGTCGAGACCGAGATTCGAACTCACGCTCTGCGGAACAGAAAACCGGGTTCTTAACCGCTCGGCCACGACACTCCAAACTTTAAGTTTAGGCTTTGTCTTCGTCTCTGTCTTCGGCTCTATCCTGATTGCCAAACTGCATGAATGAAGACAAAGACAGAGACAAAGCTGGGATTTTGAAAATGGCCCAGATCCCTGTCAGCCAGTATTAGCCCTAACCTGTGCCATGTAGTGTCTAGGTATGCCGTGTGGATGCTTGGACGGGTCATACATCTGATAGAAAGGAGCTTTATATTCTACAAGCCCCAAAACCTTGGCTGGCTCATCACTTGACAGAATCTGAAAAAAGCAATACAAGAACATTTCACTGAACACTGGGGTGGAAATAAACGCTCGTAGAAACATTGATGATTGCTTGGAAATGCACTAACTGATCTCACAAGGCCATGGAGTGGATTGCCATGGCCTCGTGGTCTTGAGCATTGAATTTGTGCTCTGTGGGGTGACCCCTATGCATGGGTGTCTCAAAAAGAATGAATATTCATAACCATAATCCAGTATACACACACTGCATCTAGTACACGTAGTCAGGGTCAGGTGTGTAATCGGGGTTAGGTGTGTAACGAGGACGTCCTCGATTGAGGACAAAAAAGAAAATCGTCGAGAGGAACAAGGGAAATCCTTAAATCCACCATAAACAAATAAGTGTGTCTCGGTGTGTCCGACAAAAAAAAAAAATTCTGCTAAAAGTGTTTGTCCGCTTATAACTCAATTGTTGTGCAGAGTTTTGCACCTCCGGCTGTTCTTCAGCACGCTGTTTTTCCAATTCTGAGACACGTGTAACAATCTTTGTCTGATTGACACTCAAACTATTTAACTTATCTACAATATCGTCCAGTCTTTGGGTCACTTTTTCTTTGAATTCGAGCGGCATGTTTGCCAATGATCTGTCGACGGAGACGCACCAAACAAGACAACTTGATGTCAGCACCCTCTTGTGGTCGCTGACAGAAAAGCATTTATGCACAATAGATTTCCCCTGACTACAGGCATACATGTACTAGGAACCAGAATAGTGAACTGTAGGTCACATTCCATTTTTAGGGAGACACGCTGTCAAACCAACAAATCTTCTTCACTTTGTACTTGCGGTATCGCCCCTTATCACATTCAATAACACGGGGAGCCCCAAAATAGACACAGTGCATGTGTGTTCGCGGTATTAAAAAAACCTCTTTTTTAAACCCTAACCCTCCAGGGTATTTTGGCTAGAAACCCTGCCAGACGCAACAGATTGCATACTTTGTCACATTGACTTGTGTGCAGAGTCCAGCAAGGTCAAGCAGTCACCTGACAGGGTTAGGGTTATTGCACTGTGGTAAAGTGATGCACGCGCTGTTTAACAACACGAACACGAGACACGCATGCGTGAAGGACTATAAGGGATACCGGTAATGCTCATGACATTGGGAAAAAAAACTTTTTTATTGCGCTAAGCTGACTATAAAGGAAATGCATTACAGACGAGCGAACTGAACTTTTCGTTCATTTTCTCGGGCAACGCCAGATACTCCAGCTATTATATTATAGTCATAAATACCTACGGTAAGACAGTTGACCTATTTCTATTGGTCGAGAGCTCGTCATGTGGTCGGTTATAAACAAATGATAAAGACCGACTGGATGGTTTTAAACACTTTTCTAGTGTCACATGAAATTTGGACGCCGGTGAAACCTTGTCGCTTTACGATTTGATTGGTTGAAACCTCACAAGGCATGCGCAATACTACAAACGAGTCCGTATTTCATAGTCCTTAATTCACGCTGTACTGGTAATTTGCGTTCTGCGTAACATCGTGCAGTACGCGGGATTCATGCGCCAATGTTCATATTAGAAGTTAGCTAACCTCCTGGACCGATCACAAGAGCAAGGACATTTGAGGGGTGTTTCGCAAAACACGAAGTAGATAGTTGTTTAACAAAATAGTTGGAAACTTATTGTTTTGCCTTGTTTTGATGTATTATACCGAAAAGATATTTATAAATGGGAATAAATATGTGGTTGGCCGGTATTAAACGTACGTTTAAAACCATGGGCCTGGACGCATTAACGCCCTCGCCTTCGGCTCGGTAATTGACCTGTCCAGTGATCCATGAGCCGGTTCTAAACGTAGGTTTAAAACCTGCCGACCAAATATTTATTGCCTTAAACAGTTTGCGCCGGGATTATTTTAACATCACCCTGCCAACGCGCGGGATCATTTTTAACAAAGCTTGATCCGAAGCGGGTTTAGGCCGATAGTACTGGGAAGCACACCCACGCATTTCCGGCCTTGCTCGCTGCTGACAGACATTTCCGGCCTTGCTCGTGGCGTGTTTATGCGTCATCTGTTTTGAATCTTTGCGTTTATATGCGTCCTCCGGCGCAAACTGGTTAACAATGTTTCTTCAATGTCTTGTACTTTGCCATCAGGTGTTGCTCCACACAGGCCATGCAGTATGCTGCCTCCTGGTGGTTGCCAGAAGCCAGTTGCACAGGTTGTGTTTCCTGTCAAGAGCTGATAAGCTTCATCTATGATGGGTTCCATTTGCGTGCCGTGCCTTATAGGTTCGCTGTCTTCGTTTGCCTGTTGGAGTGTAAAGAGGGGTCTTCAGAAAAAATGACCTCAGACTAAAGACTGGTTTAAACTCGGCGTGGAAGCTAGCACGAACGCAAATTTGTAACATCTGGACAAGTTTTTCTCCCCACTGTCAAATTCAAACTGTTTTCGCATGGGTCATTCCATGATTTTGGGACATGGCGCGACGTGGTGTCGCTATTATGTCCAGAGTCTGATGTGAGGAAATTTCAGTACGTTTAAATTTTACTACACAGTATTTGGGCATGTTTAAAAGTAGGATACACCATTTGCAGATATCGAAAATATTTACTACCGAATTATTAAGAAATATCTTACTTATTTGAAAGTAAATTATGATTCTAGGCATCCAGCCAAATGATCGCGCTTGATATCCTGTAATTATTCAAAAAAATATATTTTTATAAAACAAAATTCACCGGACGGCGATCGCGAAAAAACAATAATAACATAAGAATATTCAACTGCCCAACGGCAGTTTTTCGTGATTTGCTCGCCATCTATAATTGTAAAACTTTGGTTAGTTAAACGAGATTTACTACAAAATACAACCCCCCAAATCCACCCATTCATGATAATTCAAGCAATTACCAATGGTGTATCCTACCTTTAAGTACAACAAACAGAATGGACCCCATACAAGCTTAAAAGTAATAGTTTCATGTGACATTTGTTATGCCCTATTTTTCAACATATCTCTTGTAACAATAACTTTACAGAAATACGTCTGATTCCATTTTGTGGTCATAAAAAGTTAGTGTAATGCAGAGACAAAAACATGTATTACAGAGACGCAGTGTCCCCTGTTACGGGTACTAAATTTGTCCTTAAATGTCAAATTTCACCAGAATTTTTTTTCTCGAATGGTACAGAATCTGACTAATTCTGTCCATAAGATAAGTAGTTTGTGGTAACACCATGGTAATACTCTTTAGTGAGATGTGTGGTTCTGAAAGGAACCAGCAGGAACTCAATGTTTTGGAGAGTATGCTCTGCCGGTTGTCAGGATACTGAGAGATTCCTGAAGCGGGTTTATATGGATTATATAATTCTGTCCAACATTCAAGACAAATATCAGGAATGAATATTTTAATAATTTTAAAAGTAGACACACGGCATACAATAAAAAGTGTAGCAAAATGTCACACTTTGTGTCTCAACTTCATACATAGAATGACCTAGCTTGAGAAACTCCAGCTCTAAATAACCCATTTGCTTGAAATATGAACCAATTCGGTTCTGCCCTTTTTAAATATTTCAGTATTAACACTCAACTCCAGCACAAAGTGCGAAAGAGTGTCAAAGAGTCAGCTGTCGATGTGCAGTGATGACAAACAGCCAAGTGGGTATTTTTACAATGTCGGAAAACAAAATTCTCGTAAATTTTACTTTTTCGTTTTAAATTTCATTTCAGGCAATTAAACCCAGACTGGGTCTAGCCACATATAGTTCATATAAAATACCTGGGCCAATTTTTTTTGTTACAAGAGAATTATATTTGTTATCAAAAGAAACTGAAAATTGTCTATCGCAGCAAGTTCAATAAAGCCATTTGTGCGTGAGCCCGAGTTAAATTAGCAAACATCTGGTACACTGACTTGCTCACTCAGTCGTGAACCACATAACGACCGAGGATCGATATTGTGTTTTCCTTTGTTCCTTTACTATACCCTAACCCCATTACCTAGCGCTTGCCCCAACGATCGAGGACCGATTTCGGACAAGCAAACCGTCCTTCGAGGATCCTTTGTTCCCTTTGTTTTTTTGTGTGTTTCGATCCTCGATCGTAATACGATACAAGAACACACAGCTTGGCATAAACTTTGAATTCTCCAGACCAAAGACACTGTTGCTATATCACGTGATTCGGGGCAAGCCTTACGCTAGCAACCCCCGGGTCTGGAATGGTCTGGTGTCTTTGTGCCATTCTAAACCATTGTGAACAATGTATTGGTGCTGAACGTCTGTTTACGTAACTATGCAAGAGCTTGCCCCGAATCATGTGATATGGCAACAGTGTCTTTGGTCTGGAGAATCCAAAGTTCAACAGTGCCAAGCTATGTGATTAAGTCAGTGTATCAGATGTTATTCAAATTTAACTCGGGGTCAGTCACGCGCAAATGGCTTATTGGTCCGAGTGTAATTTGTTTTAAATAAAGTTGTGAAAGTATTAGGAAGTCCATCTATGGTTCATAATATACAAAGTTCACTTCCACTAAGTAGAATGGCATGGCCCAGCGGTTACGGTGTTCGACTCGACTCGTGTTGATGGTGCGTGGGCTTGAACCCAATCAGGAACATGGTGTTTGTGCCCTTGGGCAAGACACTTAACTACAATTAACTACCTCTCTCCACCCAGGAGTATAAATGGGTACCTGTGAGGGTCAAGGCGTGTAAGGATAATTAGCCCCCATTATTTGTATTACTACTTACCCGCGAGCGGGCATCTTCTGACAGCAGAGATACGAAGAAATCATACGGCCGTCCCTGCCCTACACCGATTGCGTCTCCAAACTTGGAAGCAGTAAGCTGCATGCACTGCCTCAGCTCAAACCACTCCGGACTTCTTTGGGCCACTAAAGTCTCCGGCATTGTCTGGTTGCTACATATAGGTGGTGTCTGTGCGCACTATCATCTGGCCCGTTTTGCTGTTTAGAACAATATATCAGAACTGATTAGCTTAATTAACCCCCTTCTTATTCCTCCATGATTAACCCTAACTCCTTTTGGTGATTTACTAGGAACCTTCCTCATCCTTGCAAATCCCAACACCCTGTGCTATTAAACTGTGCACTAAACAGCAGGACTCCACCAAACCTTGGCTTTGTGTTGAAGTTTGGCTGGATGGGGATCGTTAGGATAGAGGAAATACAACATTTACAGCTAGTTTGGGAATCGGACTACCCGATTTAGAAAAAAACCACGGGTACCCGGGTAGGCCTTCATAATAAAGAAAGTTCAAATTAAAATTTCAATTTCAGAAGTTCTTCTTCAGCTTGTTCATAAAGATCGCACTATAAAACTGCGGGCACAACAGTGAGCTAAATACAGCAAGATATAAATGTTTAACCTAATCCTCCCAAATCCTCTATGCAAATTGTAGGATTTTGCAGGATTATAAAGGTCACTTTAAGTTGATGCATCGAAAAATTTGCAGGATTGAGGGCGTTTGAGATTTTGCCACTGAAGGCAAATGCAGGATCCAGGTCATGAGGTCATCCTATGTATGTGTAGCTGCAATTGGCCAATTTGGCTGCCGTGTTTTTGTAACATAACATTAACAACGGGTAACGGAAGACGCGATAGAAAGCGCCTGCTGAATGGATAGAAATTTGCTGTCATGTAAAAAACAATTGTAGCAACGAGTAACAAAAGACGCGATATCGTGGTACAAAGCGCCTGCTGAATAGACATAATCTTGAGGTCAAGATGCAGTCTTGTTTTGCATAGTTAATCACCAAATATGCTCACATATCATAGACGCTCGTCCAACGAGCAGATATTCCATAGACTACACAACTACAACAAGGTGGTTGAAACAAAAATGCTAATGTTAGGAGTAGGACTAGTTTATTTGTTTTATAATTATGCCTATGGCCTTGTACAAAAAAGGCTTGTCCAGCTACATTATAATTTTTATAAGAAGTCTCCCGTGGATGGACAAGACATTTTTCAGGATTATTTTTAAATACCCTACTCATCAACACTAAATAAACACAAATTCTCTAGAATTGTGGGAGGTGGGTGAAAAATCACCTTAACCTAATGTAATGAAGTTGAAGTTGGCGGGCATTCATGAGTTCGAGTGCGCAATCGATTTATTGCAATGCTGCCGCCGCCGATATCCGATCCATTCCGCATTCGTATAATCACGTATACTGTGTACACAACTTCCTGAAAGCACGTGGTTCAAAGGTCACATCGTACCAAGGTCACCGCCCAGAAGGCTTTCTCGCGCAATGGAGACCGCAAGCTGACAAGAATCTCACCAAAAGTGTTTAATTTCGATCATTTATGATCAAACTTGAACATTTACGATGCCTAGAATGATCGTTCAAGACCGCGTCCTCTTCGTACCGCATTTAGATCGTCAGATGGCGGTGAAATAGCGGCATTTTATGGAGCAAACCGCGGTCGCCGCTGCGCCGATCGTTGATGAACACACGTACACATCCGGGAAATTTGTGACTTTCCCAAAATGGCGGCTTCGGAAGGGGGTGGAAGGGACGAAGTCAAGACCCAGTTTGGGACTCGGGAGGGCACGTATAAATTGATGACTCTGTCTGAATATTCCTGGCCGTCTAGAGCTCCGTATAATGTTCAGTGCTGCCACCCAGTCAGAGTGTCATTCACGAGCGTGGAGGATGGATCAGGGTGCAATGACAAAATCTGTTTCAATGTGGGCCGGGAACTTTATTTTTACCCGTACAAAGGTGTACGGAAGGTGAGTTGCGAAAACGCCGCGAATACCCATGGCTGGCCAATACTAGCTTGAGTAACTCCAGCTTAATACATAGCCCCACACACCACACTGTGTGACACCGGCTGCTGGCTGATTGATTGAAAAGTCCTAGGCCGAACTTGTTTTTCCGCGTTATGATTGCTGTTCAAAGAACTGTACCGGTACATGTAGTAGTACAGTTGGCAAATGTCTCTCAGCTTTTACTATCTGGATTAATGCTATAATCTTACCTCACAATTTTCCAGAAATGTTGGTATCTATTTTTTTGTTGAACTGCACCGTACAGCTTTCAATGGCAACTGCCATTTCATATGACGTATTGATTCTATTTGACCTGTGACTGTACAAGTTATTGTAATTCCTATAAATGTTACATTATCTAAAACTAAAAGAGTTCGGAAAAAGGAAAAAAATGCGGGGTTAATGACCTCAATAGGGTAAGTTATGGATTTTTTAGTGTTCATGTTTTTGTTTTTTTGGAGGTCCAAAATAAGCCTAAAAGTTGTGACCAATACACGCGACAATCAGCCTAGAGCAACAGAAGAACTGAATTGGGAACACAAAAGTTGCCCAAAACATGCCAAATACTTAACAAAATATCTTGGAAAGCGCATACTGGCTTCTATACATGTTAAAGATGAATTACCTGGGCTTCAATAGTACTCGCGGTTTTTCCAGAAAAATCCACAATTTGAAAACGCCCCAATTATTGGGTCTAAGCATGGAGGAATAAGAAGGAAAGTATTCACATGATCCGATACGTGTGGTGCGGCTGATGATAGAACCTAGTGCTGCATCTACATCAGTACATGTACCCTGGCCTGTTGCGTAATTTGATGGTGTCGTCTAACCGTGACTTTTATGTTGAATATTTATTCTTGCCAAATTAAACTTGCACAAGAACTATACAGGAATTTACCCTATGAATTACAAGCCATTTTTATGTGCCGGCGCAAAATATGACTTTCTAAATTCTATATATCCATGTCGGGCAGGCCTACAGGGCATAATTTTCACAATTCCAATATGGGGCCGGTTCATACCGAATGTGAATTTTGTGACGTTAGGGCAAGATTTTGCGCTGCAAATTCTCAAAAGTTGAACACGTTTCTGAGCTCATTTTGCAACTTACGCCGTAAAACCGATTCGGAGACAGACATACATAATAAGCACAACTCGTAGGCAGAATTTGGTTATGATCAACCGTATAATGAATACCGGGTACAGCGTTAAAGCGTTTATGATTTTACCAAATTCTCACTACATTCATAGTTGGTGCCTTGTGCGTGCCAATCGTGATCTACTGTAGTAACCACGCCTAGATTCATTTTGATGTAATGTACATACCGGTATGTATCTTCTACATGGACACTTTTTATTGGTTGATAACGATGCATTCATGATGCATATCGCACCCATGAGGCACATCAAGTCTAGTCCACGTACTTCTTCGCAACTGTTTTTTGTTTTTGCAACAAACATCATCAATGAGCCATTCATATTGTAGTTTTCAGACTATATTTTCCCATAAAAAAAACATCAAACCACAAATTAAGAGCAAAAATGTTCAAAAAGACTAAAAAAACTTCTTTTAAAAGATTTGTTTTTATATAAAAAAAGATACAAAAATAAAAAATTGAACACACAACCTCCAAGGATGGCTAGTGATTTCGAAACAAAACAATTTAGATTCAGACAAAATTTACACAAAATTATCATTAATTTATTATTATTTATTCAGCCATTAATTAAATGATAAAAAATAATATAAATAAATATGACAATGTAACTCAACAGAAGACCAATTTACAAGTAATTAAGAGCTGAAATCAACAGGATACTTAAAGGTAGAATACACCATTTGCAGATATCAAAAATATTTACTACCGAATTATTAAGAAATATCTTACTCGTTTGTGGGTATTCTTAATCTTTAAAGGTAGGATACACCATTGGTAATTGCTTAAATTAACAGAAATGGGTGGATTTGGGGTTGTATTTTATAGTAAATATCGTTTAACTGACCTGTCTGAAGTTTTACAATCATGGATGCCGAAAAAAAAGCAAGAAAAACTGTATTCGTTTTTAACCAGCATCGGGCAGTTGTTCTTGTTATTTTTAGTTTTTTTCGTGATCGCCATCTGGAACATTTACAGGATATTTAGCGCAATCATTATGCTGGATACACCATTTGCAGATAGCGAACAATTTTACTACAGAATTATTAAGAAATATTTTACTTATTTGAAGATGAATAATGATCCTAGGCATCCAGCAAAATGGTCGCGCTAGATATTTTGTAATTATTCCGAAAAATAGAATTGTATAGAAAAAATATATATTTTTCAGAATAATTACAGAATATCTAATTTGGTATTAAATTTTTTTTTAAATAACATAAGAATAAGCTCGACGCCGGTTGAAAACAAATGCTGTTTTTTTGTGCTTTTCTCGGCATCAATGACTGTAAAACTTCGGACAGGTCAGTTAAATGGCATTTACTATAAAATACAACCCCCCAAATCCTCCCATTCATGATAATTCAAGCAATTACCAATGGTGTATACTACCTTTAAACTAAAACAGTACAATTTGTCCAACTAAATGTTTATGTCGAATAATTATAAAAACAAAACTCGGAAACCTTAAAATATAAAATGGTATTCATAGGGCTTGAACAGTTAAAAGTGCAGAAGAAGGTTGGGGGGAGGGGGGGGGGGGGGGGGTGGGCAGCAGCGATGTTGTACTTCTATGGACAGGCGGCCGCCCGTGCGAGCTTATTGTACATGAAACAGCCGTCGCATTGCAACTCGTGGTCACACACCGGGTCAGACGGGATTTGCAAAACTCTATCACGATCACAGGTCAAATGGAGTCAGTACGTCATACAAAATGGCAGTTACCATTGAAAGCTGTACGGTGTAGAATAGATGCCAAGATTTCTGGAAAATTGTGATAGCATTAGATAGTAAAAACTGAGAGATTATAAAAGACATCTAGTACAATTGCAAACTGCTACAGTTCCTTGGACAGCATAACGCGGAAAAACTAACGCGGAAAAACAAGTTCAATCTGGGACTATTCAACCAATCAGCCGTTTTCACACGGTGTGGCGTTAGTATAGCGCAGCATACAGGGGCCACAGTAGTGGCACTACATCTTACAATGTACATACATGATAACAATTCTCATGACATCGGGAGATTCGTATACGTGTAGTGCTGGATTCATTCACAAAGCCAATCATTCACTTGAAACAGTGATTTCGGTGGCTACTTTACAAGAAACGCGCGTCCACTGTGTAGTTCCGCTGTACCGTGTAGCTACGTGGAGCCCGGATTTAAATACATACGCTGTGTCTACAGCAGTACAACATGCGAATCTCACGATGTCATGAGCATTGTAAGCTAGATTTAGTCAAGTTAACTGCCAGTGCCAGGATTATTGCCTGCAGCCGGCTGCTGGGTGATTTCTGTTTCTCTCAGCTGTTTAGTTGTTGACCGGGCATTAATATAAATTCCTATGAAAATGGGCATTGGTTAAGGCATCGATACTAATATAGGCCCCTACATGTACATTAACACGCAATTACAGTAGACCTAGCCTTAGACCCAGGAACGTGGCCTGTGATTCGTGTGAACGATAAAAACGCCATATCTTTTTCCGCAAACATTTCTTATAACCTTTTAGTCTTTATTACTTACACATTGCTCTTTTACACCAAAAGGCGCGAAAATAGCACCTTCCTTTATTAAAGAAATTTGATGAAAAAAGTTGGAGTCCAATACAAATGTGTTGCCTTTTGGGTTCGCGGGCGATTCAATGGAAGATCTCTGCACGGTGCCCCGAATTCTTCACGTTGAAATGGCGATACCGTAGTATGGCTGAAAAGAGACTTACTGCTATCTAGCTGGGACCAAACTTTGACGTGGTCACGCGATCCATTCAGTGCAAGCGTACAAGATTTATTAGTGTTGTTTTCACAGGTTGACGAAAGTTAAAAAGCTGTTGAAATTTGTGCGCATGCGCTAAATGAAGCGACTAAAAAGTCTGGTCCCGGCTAGATGGTAACGTCTCTCCAGCCATAATACTGTACATACAGTACCACTTTTTCCACGTGAAGGATTCGGGGCACCGCGCTGTCCAAAAAATTTCCGGCAATCACATGCAAACCAAAAAGGCAACACGTTTGTATTGTACTCCAACTTTTTATTTAAAATTTATTCAAATTTATTTAAAAAGGAAGGTGCTTTTTTTCGCGGACTGTGGTGTAAAAGAGCAATGTGTAAGTATCGGGAAAATAGATTGTGTTCGAAATCCATCAGCACGTGGCATTGTAACGGGTCTAGCCTAGCCTTATTTTCAACCCTTCCAAACCAATAGGCTGGCACATGAAACAACCAGTCCAAGTGTTGAGTCAGTAAACCGTGTCAAAAAAAACATACATGTATTGCACGTTGTACCAGAGGTATACACATACAGAGGGAAAAGTACATGTACTGGTACATGTACTAATTGCACCAGTGCACCCATCTACATGTACACCAAACACTGGTCATTCCTTCACTGGGTTAGGCAGGATTGAGGATGGTTCCTAGCCAAAAGGACCCAGGGGTTGGAGTTAACCCTAATTGCCTAGGGTGTGGGAAATTGTATTGAATTTGGAGGATTTGGGACTGATGAGGTTAATAATGGACATTCCTCGGATCTTGGATATGTTGACCTCCAAACTTTGTGAAGAAGTTTTATCTGGAGGTGTAGTTGGAGTGGTCAACTACTTTTAGGGCATCTGTTTGTCTTATTTAACCCTAACTCCCTATTCTCTGTAGAACTTCAGTCAAGGTGTAAGTTACATGTGGGTGTAAAGAATAGGAAACGTTTGCATATCAAGGGTCATGTGTGCAGACCCTTGTTGTAATAGGGCACTTATAGCAGGTGTTTGTTCCATGTTTGGCTGCTTTATAGCTCAATGGTAAACCCACTGCAGGATTATGCAGAATTCAGGCAGTGGTCACCAGTAATAAATATTGGAGGATTTTGCCGGATTCAGGTTATGTGTAAGAAAAATAGGGTAGAAAGTTAGGATCAATGTTCTTGGTTTTTCCAGCTTTTATGAATACAACACATTAAAAATAGTTAAGTGTCACATTATTTACTATAATATAAACACATCTATTAAAAACAGACAAACCAATTACAGACAAACCATGTACCGATACTATCTTTAAATAGATATGTCGTGTACTATCAACCAAGTGATTCTCTCATTCATAATCCATCTTATCAGTCGCCTGACCCCATGAGAACCATGATAGCGCATAAGCTGTCTCTACTCTTATGTCCTTAACATTAGAGGGGGGGGGGGGGGGGGGGGGGGGGGGGGGGGGACGACTTGGTTATTTTGTCTGTTTTATGTTATCTACCAGGTACTGTAAAGTCTTCATACATACTGTACTTTATAGACAGTACATGGGAGATTCTATATGGTAGTGTATTTCCACAAACCGGTCCATGTACATGAATACTTTAAATATATCAGGGTACCATACAGGTACATAACAAGAAATGACAGCAGACCATAAACATTTTATTTTTCGTAATAACTATTTATTTTGTCTGTTTTATCTTATCTACGTGTACATGTACAGTCTTCATACATACTGTACTTTCTAGACAGTACATGGGCGATTCTATATATGGTATATGTACTGTATTTCCACAAACCAGCACATAAGGATGTACATGAATACTTTAAATATATCAGGGTACCTTAAGGGTACATAACAAGAAATGACAGCAGACCATAAACATTTTATTTTTCGGAATAATTACATGATATCTAGCGCAATCATTTTGCTTAATAATTTCTTAATAATTTGGTACGGTAGTAAATATTTTTGATATCTGCAAAAACCTTTAAAACCATTAGACCATTAGACCATTAATCAACGTGTACATGTGCATGTAGTTAAGATATAAAGCACTAGACCAGACACTTGAATCACTCCACACGCTCTACCAGTCTTGTGGATATTTCCAGCCCTGTCTTATGTAGATGTACTAGTACAATGTACATGGACTTGTAATACGTGTATTCAAGCAAAACAAAATGCTTAAACATTAACCACTTCGCGCACAAGATTATTTTTTACAATGACCGGGCCAAGGCGCTGGATTGTTTTTCATGAACCTTGATCCGAGACAGGTTCAGGCCGACATCTTTGGGTAGCACAACCTGATATTTTTGGCCTCGCTCGCTGCGAGCCAGTCGCTGACATGTTTTACCTAACACCCTAGGCCTTACTTTGGGCTAAAGAACTGCGTACTACAGAATACTACTTAGTATTTTGTAGCATTGGGTCTCTTCGTGACTGATGATTGGGTGTGTACTGACAGAGTACAGATACTGCCAACTACAAAATACTAATAGTGGCAATACAGGTCAGTAATACGTACCTGGCAAAAAATGCAGTAGTCCAGCCTTGACCCATTGTGTCCCAAGTGACAATTTTTGCTGTAGAGTTTAGAACACCTTACACAGCATACATGGGCCATGCACACTCGGCAAGCAGAGGGACCCAATGCTAAAAAGTACTACGAGTGCAATAAGGGGTGAAGTACCAAATACTAACAATTACTACAGGCATTGCACACAAGTCAGTGAGAGTACTGCATACTACTTTTTACTACTAGTAGTAAAAAGTAGCATTAGGTAGGGTTAGGGTTAAAGGTTGCCCCTTGCCTGCCAACAACCATGCCCCAACTGTCATCGTCATCCTCGCTATTTCTTGCCTTCCCTTTCCTACAGGCGGCCGATTTGACCAAACCTCTGGATAAGAGGACCTACAAAGGTGGCACCTTACCCACCTGTCATGCCATCAATCAGTTCACAGCCAGCGCTCAGAGCATCTCCTTGTTGGTCGGCTTCTCAGCTGGCCAGGTGCAGCTCATAGATCCCATACGCAAGGACATCAGTAAGATTTACAATGAGGAGGTAGGTTGGTTGGTTGGGAAAGGGTAGATGGTTCAGAGGATCAGAAAATTTTCCTTCTGTAAGCTTCAATGTCTCTTGGAGTTGCAAAAGGTTATTGAATTTGCCATGCCAGTTACAGCATGTTTCAACTGACGTTGTCTGTGGCCTCTTTGCAGTATTTAAAGATGGCACCTTAGGAAAAACTCTCGAAACACAAATGTACATGTAATGTACAAGATTTTCCTTAATGTAATTCTCAGAAATGTATTTGTGGGTTAGTATTTTTAATAGCAAATAATTATTACACGGACTTATTTAAAGTGGTCATAGATGCTGGGAAATCCTTTAATTTTGTATTACTCTGTATGTACTTGTATGTAAGGTTGCTCATCTCCTATAATTACCCTTTCAATCCTCTGTCTTGGATTTCCTAGTATATCTTCAGGTCTCTTAACTTGATATCTTGACTTGATATCTTGATTCAGCTTGGCTTGTGCTGAATGAGTTACAGTCTGGATTAGTCTTGACTAGAAGCATAATGGGAGCCAAGTTTGAATGAGTGCCACTATAGCTCTCATTAAAGAGTGTGACATCATTATGTCTCAGGATTACAGTCGTGAGATTACCAAAGACAAAGAATAATTTTGAATTTCCATCTATTTGCAATTGACAATGCAGAGGCTAATCGACAAGACAAAGGTTACCTGCCTGTCTTGGGTTCCAGGGACGGAGCACATGTTTCTAGCGGCACACTCTAGTGGCCAGATGTACCTGTACAACGAGGGGCTTCCCCCTGTGAACACACCACCCCATTACCAGCTCCTCAAGCAAGGGGACGGGTACCAAGTCCACACCTGCAAGAGCAAGTCTACGCGCAATCCTGTTTTCAGGTGGGTGCTTGGGGAGGGCGCACTCAACGAGTTTGCCTTCTCATCTGATGCCAGGTATATTGCTTGCGTGTCGCAGGACGGATTCCTACGAGTCTTTGATTATGACACCATGGACCTGCATGGCAGTATGAAGAGCTACTTTGGGGGTCTGTCATGTGTGTGTTGGAGCCCCGATAATAAGTACATGGTTGTCGGTGGGGAGGACGATCTAGTGACGGTGTGGTCGTTTCACGAAAAGAAAGTGGTGGCCCGCGGTCACGGCCACGGCTCGTGGGTCAGTGTGGTCAACTTTGACCCCTTCACAACTGCTGTACTCCAAAACGAAGCGGCGTTCTACGGCAGCGACGATGACTTCAATGGGATAAACAGCCTGGAACGGACGTACAGCAGCCACTCAAGAACTTCTATGATCAGCAGCGCGGAGAATAGTGTCCCGCAGGTGTCATACCGCTTTGGATCCGTTGGACAGGACACAAACCTCTGTCTATGGGAGTTCACAGAGGACACCCTACGCATGTTCCAGCCTCCTATACGGGTACGGACCAACACCGCACTGTCGGTGGGACAGACGTCCATGTCACAGTCAAACAACATCGCCTCTCATAAATCCCTGGGTAATGCCACAGGGCACCATGCAGACACCGGCAGCATCAGCAGCAAGTTCTCTAACCTGTCGCTGTCGGACAAGCACAAGGACAAACACAAGAAGGACAGCGTGAGCAGCAAGAGCAGCATGCACTCTCACGGCAGTAAGATGCACCTACGATTGCTAGAGGAGAGCTGTCGCGTGGGCAGTCAGGCCTGCCCACGGCTGGACGAGGTGTTGATGTTGGAGCCACTAGTGGCCAAGAAGATTGCCCAGGAGCGACTGACTGCCTTGGTCTTCAGGGAGGACTGTTTAGTCACAGCCTGCCAAGAAGGGTTTGTTAGTACGTGGGCACGGCCAGGGAAAGTGGTGAGTATCCAGGACTGTACATTAACCTGCCGGATCAATTAACCCATTCCTTACCAATGTTGAGTTAACTTGACCGTTTTAAGCATAGTGTTAAACATTACTGGTTTTTGTTTGTGATTCACATTGTGTTTGGTGATTCACATTTAAAATGCAATCCAGGCATTTATGAGAACAAAAAATTGCCGAAAAGATATGCTGTACGTACGTACGTACGTACGTACATGTACCTGCTCTGACAACTTGACTGGTGGGACAACTTGACTCGGGACAACTGAAGCGGTAGAACAACTCGGTGCGCAACTGTGCGCGGTGCGCAACTGTGCGCGGTGCGCAACTGTGCGCGGTGCGCAACTGTGCGCGGTGCGCAACTGTGCGCGGTGCGCAACTGTGCGCGGTGCGCAACTGTGCGCGGTGCGCAACTGTGCGCGGTGCGCAACTGTGCGCGGTGCGCAACTGTGCGCGGTGCGCAACTGTGCGCGGTGCGCAACTGTGCGCGGTGCGCAACTGTGCGCGGTGCGCACCGCAAAACAGTCTAACATTCAGGCTAATTATGCTTCATCGATTGCATGCTGTTCCAGAAATTAATGTTGGGCCTACACGTTACACAGTATTATTTGCGCAAAACATTCCTTTTTAAAGCCCACTATTACTTTTTATTGTTGAACTTAACCCAAAGTAAATTTGGTAACTCTTGTGCGGCAAAACACAACATTTTGTTTGAGCACTTTCATGTCCAAACATCATGTCTGAATACTGGGTGCATAATAGGCGCATTGTAAATAGTGCCCTCGCGTTTGATTTTTTCTTTTTTCCTGACACCGACGGTCCCAAGGACACAAAATAATCCGTAATCCAAGAACAAAACAACTCAAAACGGACTAAGGAAAGGGTTAACCCTTACACTCCAGGATTCTGTAGATTGTTGTATGTTATAAAACATGACAGTGAAATAAACTGTTGAAAAATGCTTACTGACAGGAGTCACCTGAAATATACAAATCAACAAAATTGGACGGCTTGATGTTTTAATTTCTTTGAGGACCTTATTCGGACGCAAAATGTCCCAGTGGTACAGAAACAAGCAAGTATGGGACCGCCTACATGTTTGTTTCTGTACCACTGTCAAGGCTGGTTCATACAGTCTGAATGCGAATTGGTGATGGCAGGCAAGTTTTTGCAAAAGATGAAGACATTTCAACGGAAAATCCTCATCGATTGTTTTTTAGATCAAATTCGCATTGAATAATTTGCACTTAATAATTTGAAGTATGAGCCAGCCTGTATTTTGCCTTTGAGAAAGGTCGTGAAATGTTTGAAATGTTAAGGCCGTCTAATTTTATTTATTTTGTTGTTTTGTTATGTAACACTGTTGTTTTCTTGTTTCAACACTCAGGGAGTTGTACATTCAGCGACGGGCGGGACTGTTGTATGAAGCTGCTAGACACGCGTAGGTACCCGTACATGTACTTCATGTTTGATACAGAGACAGTTTAGACTACAAGCATCAAGGTAGGGAACCCCAAGCAGCGACGCCAAGCAGACAGACCAGATGACCAATGAAATAACCACATTCAGGCAGTGAGAGGGATGGTCAGCCGGCAACCAAAACTTCCATCAGATCAAAATGCAACAGTGAAAGGAATGATTAAATACATGGGATCAGTTACAGACAAGTTTAACCGCTACCAGGCCAACTTTTTTGGGGGCGTTACTAGTTGCACAAATTCTTAACTTCCTTCGGAATCTTCTAGCAATGAAGTTACGGCATTGTTTGGATACTGATGACTTGATTTCAGTAGAATTCCAACCGGTTCATTGTGGATAAACTTGTCAGAAAATCTTCCCAGGTATTTAATGAGATGACTCTCAAGTTCGGCGGGTCAGTTGAATAATAGGGTTTGTGTTAAGAGTATCTCCGATGATTGAATGATTAATTAATTTTTTTTTTGCACGAGTGTTTTGCCATCACATAATGTGCATGTAGAATTCGTCGTCTGACGGCTATAAGGTCCCAACTGAACAATTCAGACAAAAGGTCGTTATTTGCAAAATGTTGTTAAAATACTAAATATATGGCAAAACCTAAAAATAAATTGTTACGGGGGGGGGGGGGGGGGTTAACAAATTATAAATCCTTGAATAAAATCCTTGTCATCTGATTGGTTAGAGTGCGACCAATGGTGTGACCGTGCAATAAAAACAAACGTTGAACTTCTATTTTTGCTGTGTGGCTGTGCCATGCATTGGGATGAATAATTCAATGCATGTGATCAACGATCCACCAATCAGATGACGGGGATTTGTTCAGGTTGTTGTATAACATAGATTTTGCGTCTCTACATGTACAGCGAGAAGTCAAATTGTTACTGACATTTTAGCCACTTATACCAATGCCACTAGCGGATCCAGCAAGGGGAACAGCCCCCCCCCCCCCCCCCCCCCCCCCCCTTTCCGGCAATTTGATTTTGTTTATGCTGCTGTGATCGTATGAATATTAACATCTTTGCGGTCACCTATATAGCCCTCCCCCCTCCCCCGGCAAATAGCAGTCTGGATCTGCCCCTGAGTGCTAATTACACTTGAAGCGACTACAAATTTGATCAAACTCGAGACGAAACAAAAATGGGAATCCCGAATTTCCCGGTTTAATTGAAGGCATCCACCAGACATTTGTTAAGCCTTGTCAGAAGCGCATGTTTGGCGATTCACATTCTGTGATAATGAAGATCACTGGTCATTGATTTGCTGTATTTAAAGATGTACATGTACTAGACATGCCACATGTTACATGCTGTTTGTTTGTCAGTACACATGTTATTCATTTTCTCATGAGACACGTGGGTCATTTCGTACCAAATCAGCTACATTTATGAAAAGTTGTCAGGGGTCCGACTCGGTTTGGGTTGAAATCTTTTCTTGAATACACCTTTGTATGTATCGTGAACACACACACAATGTTTAAAGGGATCGTATACATTAGGTAATTGGAACCCATTGTTTGTTTCAATCCTATATATCCTTTTTACAGGTTAGTTTTATGGTATATATCTTTAACTACATGTATACATGTAGTTATAGATATATACCATAAAACTAACCTGTAAAAATTTCAATTTAAAAGGTGGTAGCGATTTTGAGATATTGCCGAAAATCTGGAGCAGTTGCATGTATGTCCACGCAGGAAGAATAATCTGCATTGGAATACACAATATGAGAAACGTCACTGCAGTAACGCTTCTCAGATTCAAATTTTTGGGGATAAAAAATGTGATATCTTTTTCCATAATCGCAGTACTTCGAAGTAAAAAAATTCTAAAAATGCATTATACTATCCAAAGCTGCTGTACTTCTTACCAAGTAAGTTTTTATTGCCATTAATTTTTGGAGTAATTACCAAACGTATACGATCCCTTTAACCTAGTCTTGGTTGCAAGACGTCTTAATCGCGGTATGCAGCGGTCGCCGATGCGGGCGACCTTTAACGTACATGTACACCATAGAGCATGCCATGACCTTCGAATAGGTCGTCTTGGCTATTTCATAATCGCTTGAAACATTTCGAGCAGAATTATGTCCGTTTGTCGCATTTGCATTTTGCATGCGCGTGTGACGTTGCGTGCATAATTACGTGACGTAACAGAAACTTGACCAATGAGTCGGCGATTATAAATGTTACGTCACGCAGGGTGGGGGTGGGGGTTGGGGGGGGGGGGGGGGGGGTGTTGGGGGCGGGAAAGGAAGTTAGACAGGACACTAAGTTGTAAGCCAAATCCCAGGCTACTGAAATGAACCATGACAAAGGATATTAATTGTTCATCCCCTGCTATGTGGCATGACTTATGAGGAAAAAAAACTGACTTGTGAAAAAAAAAATCGGCAATAATGTGGCATTCATTAGTAACTTAATGTGCAAACAAATTTATATACCTGTACAAAATGTGAATTTATTAATTTTATATATTGGTGTGATATCAAAGATGTAGAGAATTCATTATTTTATGTTTCCATAGTTGGATATAGGATACTTGGCTAGAAAGTTGTTGTTTTTTTTGTCATTTTTTTCTGCATAATTACGATAATCTAACAGTGCCTGTGATTGGTTATTTAAATGGAATATAAGACAATAGCAGTTAATATGTTGTAACATTTCTATGTGATTTATTCCAATGAAATGAATTGAATATGTTTTTGTAATTGTTTTCTTCTTATTTGGGGTTTTTCTTTTGTGTTTTGGTTACTAAAATCTTACTTTTAACGATTGCGTTAACGTTCAATCTGGGCCTATATGTGACCCACCAGGCCAAAACCAGACAGAAGTCGGCAAATTCCATTTCGAGATATGGCATTGTACAACAAAAAATGTGTTGCCGGTCGATTGGTTTTTTTTCTTCATAAATCGTTAGTTAAAACTCTAATTTATAGGCTGTTCATGTTTAAACCTTTTGAAAAATCCCAGAAAGTGATAATATCGGCCTTCTCCTGATTTTTGTTGTCGTTGCTATTACTCAAATTGAGCAAACTTGTTGCCGCGAATGGCAACAAAATGTCACTTTTTGAAGCGTCGTTACTTTTCATTCCATAGCGGTACTGGTGCATGTGATGTATCATTTTAAAACTTAAAACGCTAGCAATCCAATGATATAAAAATCTCTCATATGAACAATTTTGACTTTAGCCTGGTTTTGGGGTGGTGGGTCACATATTTGTGATTATTGTATACCAACAAAATGGTAATCTCGGTTGCAAACAGTGTTGATTGTCATGTTCATTGAGGCCTATTTACACTATTGTCCCTCTTTATACCCATGTTGAGCTCGCTATACATTACGTGTAGCAACAATGTTACTTTGGTGTTTTTTTAAACCACGTTTAGCTCCACAAGATTTGTTTTAATAGACACTGGGGTGCGAACAATTCAAATGTTCGTCAGCGTTTGCTAAATGTTTGTGCACATCCAATGAGAAATTGTTTGCATGGTTGGCAGATGTTGGCAATGTTCGCTTGATTGGAACGCACCCCAACTTTATGAACATCCAATCGTATGATAAGAGGCATACTTCATAGAATTTCTATTTGGTTAGGAAATTTGTGAGGGGTTCGGACAAAATGAGACGGAACTAGGCAGAGGTTGAAATCGGGGTTTATTGAGTATTAAAAAAGAGGATAAAATTCTCCTTAACCAGTTTGCGCCGGGATTATTTTAACATCACCGAGCCAAGGTGCGAGATTATTTTTAACAAAACTCGATCCGAGGCGGGTTTAGGCCGATGGTACCGGGAAGCACACCCACGCATTTCCGGCCTTGCTCGCTGCTGACGGACATTACCGGCCTTGCTCGTGATGTGTTTGTGTCATCCGTTTTGAATCTGGGAAAAAATTTGCGTTTATATACGTCCTACGGCGCGAACTGGTTAAAATACTTTGTTTTGCTGTTACATGTTGCCAAAGTAAAATGTTAAAGGCCTTAAAGTTTTGAGTTTTGGTAGTATACATAACAAATATTACAAATAGCAATATATCCGAAAATTTATAAGAAAAACACATCACTGACATTATTTTTCTTCACTGTGGCCTGTGCCCAGTTCCGTCTCAGTTTGACAGAACGTCTCGCATTTTATAATGAGTCTGAAATTGTATGGAGACGAAACCCCGGTTTTAAAAACCTCCACACGGTAACTTCCATTTGGACTTTCATACTTGATTGCTTTCCCCAAAGCTTGTAAAATCCCTGGATTTATTCTTGTTTCTTTTGCCTTTCTATCTTGGGTTGTGTTTATAAAAAAAAAATGAATTACAAGTTTTAAATTAAAATCAAGATTTACAAACAAGTATTTCATGTGGTGCGATCAAGCAAAATCAGTCGGAACTTGGCAATTCTTGTTTTGAGATAGGGCCAAAATATGTTCGTAGGGGTGGACAAATCCAAATTGACTTTTTTACAAAAACAGAAGGGGAAAATATTTTTCTTTTACATGAAAATACTCTTTTAACCAAATTCAGAAGGGAAGTGATACAAAAACGATTTTCTCAGTTTCTTTATTTTTATCGTGCTGGTGTTCAAATGGTTGTACTTTTTTTTATAACCAAAGGTCGTATTCACATGGGGTTTCACTGCAATGGAGCCTGAAGTACGCTACAAAAGAATATGTAAAAATCCCCAAAATGACCTGGGCCTACTTTATACTGATTTTGCTTGATCGCATCATATACTTTGTACATGTATGTAGGTATTTTGTTTAACACAAAGAAACACCTCATGTGTGTACATGTTTGTGTTTATACAGCATATAGTTATGCTTATGCAATGTATCAGTATAATTCAGTAGAGCTGCAACAGTCATTTTTAGAAAGCAAATTTTCAGGAAATTTCAACATTGAGTGTGCAGTGTTAATGACACTGTCGATGATAGGGAAACCTCAAGATTGAATTTACCTCGCCCCAACAGACAGGTTTACCTCACATACGGACTGTGGTGATTCCTTTGTCTTCGTGTAGTTTAAAAACGTTGACTAAATACTCACTTTTCTTGCTTCCCCAAAACAAATTTAACCTCAAATGTTGATTCTGGGCCTCTCAGCTGTTCCTCCTATCTTTTCTATATATAACCCTAACCCGTTTTTCCTCTAGCGCTCTTTTTAGGAGACTGAAAAACGGATTGTGGACCTTGCCAAGTCCACAAACCGTAACCTTTTCCCGCATCGTGTGGACCTATATTGTTCGGAGGTCCAGAGGGCGTATGCAAGACTATTTCACACATACTATTGGTTCTAGTTTCTTGTGCTTTGGGGGCAATTTGGGGCTAACATGAATTGTAAAAAGCCCACCAGGGTGTTATTATTAGTTTGTACATTGTAACATACAAATGTATGTGACTTGTCACCATAAGATGAGTCTAAAGTCGGACTTAAACAGGCATGTAACTTTTCCTCGGCATGTAACTTTTCCTCGGATCAGCGGATTTGATTTTTTTTCACTTTGCACTTAGTCTACATGTACAAAGTCTTGACAAAAATTATTATTATTTGTTTTAATTTTTTTTTTTGGGGGGGGATTTTAAGTTGCATGCCTGTTTTTAAGAATTGAGATATTTATACATGTAAATCTGAATTCTGCAGAACGAGCTTTCCAATGGTATACAACATTGAGGGGCACTAAGTTCAGTAATGGAAATGGTCACCACCAACTTGTGGTTAAACTCGGTGAATCTTGAGAAAATGGCATTTAAAATCCTACAGTTGTGGAAAGGCCAGTTTATACTTCATGTGAATATGAATGCAAAGCGAATTTGATGTCACAAAGCATTGACTACAAAATTTGTCAGAGATGAAATGTGTTTAACTTGAGGACGTATATACACGCAAAGTTTTCCCAGATTTAAAACGAATGACGCATAAACACGTCACGAGCAAGGCCAAATCCGGAAATGCGTGGGTGTGCTTGCCGGTACCATCGGCCTGAACCCGCCTCGGATCGTGTTTCGTAAGAGGTAATCCCTGCCTCGGTGCAAACTGGTTAAATTTGCTGCGTGACAGATTTTCCTGATGCCACAAATTTGCAATCGCGTTCAGTATGACGAAATAGATTTCAAAGATGTTTGACCGAACAAAATTAGAGAAAGGTAAAATGAGACCAACCCTTCAAATGTTTGCCCTCTGTTCTGCAGAATGGCAATTCCGACTTTAACCTTATTTTGTAGTGACATGTCACGTATTAAATTAACTTTTAAGGTGTTTTTTTGTCTCTTAATAAAAATCACACCTGAAACAGAGGTATTTTCGTTTTCACTTCATTTGTAACAGGTAATAATTCTACGTAAATTTTGCCATTGTACTTTAATAGGCGTCAACCAATTCTGTATTCTTAATATCACAGCTGACCGTGACATTGTATTTAAATGTAGCAATGTAATTTACTCAACTATTTTTTCAAAAAAGAAAGAAAGATTCAAATGATTATTTTTTAATGTAATGTCAGCTTTAGGGTCTAACTTGCTAAATGGCAACATACTGGATGTGCAGGCTATGTCCCTTAGCTAATATGTACATACTAAATCACTTGGTTGTTATTTAAATTGGGGGGGGGGGGTGGTGGAACAATAAAACTGAAAATATAGAAACAAAATGTGGCCGTTGTGATTTGTGTCGAGTTTTTGCCAAAGACTACAGTAAACGATATATTGTGCATATCGCCCGTAAACAACATGATTATAGACCAGCTCCCCTGCTCATACTATTGTCTTTGCAAATCTGTGAAAATGGGGCATGACCTTTTCATGCAAAAATCGACCATGCATGAATGTACTTTGAATATGCATAGCGGTTTTACCACTGGGCAGCTGATATCAGCACACACTGTTCCATCCATATGTAGGTGGCAGAGAAAACCCCCCCTCTTTTGTGTTGACCATTGTGTTCCCGGAATTTCAGGAATTATGTTTAGGTTTCAGGGGGGTGTGTTAGGTAACAATAGTGTTGAGTGTGTATAAGGTATGGGGATAAGAGGGGGTACCCCTCTGCCACATATCGTGCTGGGTATAATATAGTTCCATCACAGGTATCTATTTCTACTCCTGGGTGAAGAGAGGCTATTGTACTAGTTGAGTGTTTTGCCCTAGGGCACAAACACCATGTTCCTGGCATGGTTGGAGCCCATGCACCATCCTACGAGTCACTGTAACCCACTAGATCTAGCATCTAGACTAGTCCGAGTTACTGGACTCTAGATATAAAGCAATAACTAGAGTCCAGTAACTCTACATCTAGTACATGGCCCAATGGTTACCCATTCAATATAGGGTAATTCTATAGACTATGTGCCCTATACTTACAATTATAACACCTCACTCACAGATTCTGTGTCTTGATTGGCCGAGAGCGCGTGTCACGTGTCACTTGCTATTTTTACTATTTTTTACTTGCACTCCAAAAAAGACTATACCATGCAGCCTCCTTCTGAAAAAGTACTATGCGTATAGCAACACACGTACTATGCGCATAGCAACGAAAGCGCGACTGAAACCATCGCACCCGTTCATCAAGGCAACAAAGTACACGTATGATCGAGAAAAAGGGAACGAAGATACAAATAGTCGGGTGCCCTTTCAAAACGCAAATTTAACGTACATTTCTTTCGTAAACAACGCACTGCTTGCACGTTCAGTTTGATCACTGAATTCGGAGATTTTTTGTCATTACTATACTTTCAGGAAGCTTAAATTGTGCAGAATCTGTGAGCGAGGTGTTATAAAACAAATATTGACTGCTTTATTTCGCGGTATAGTAAAACTAGCCTCCCTCGGTGATCCATGGAGCATTCTATTTTCCCTCGGCTTCGCCTCGGGAAAATAGAATGCTCCATGGATCACCTCGGGAGGCTAGTTTTACTATACCACTCAAAGCAGTCAATATTTGTATACTATATTCAAATATGATGGCAGTACACGCATCGTGTTTTCCCCAAAAAATGGATGGCCTTTGATTTATGTGACCCCTGATCTCCACTAAATTTATGCAAAACACGATGCATGCGCATACTGCCGGGCACATTTGAATATGGATATAAACCGAGGGCACATTCTCTATGTATACCATGTCGTGTTATACAGTATAGACCATGTGCCCTCTGTTTACATCTATATTCAAATGTGCCCGGCAGTATGCGCACGCATCATGTTTTACGAGATACATCGGAGGTCACATAATTCAAAGGCGATCTGACCTGCAACGTCACTCTTTAAGCCAATTGTATGTAAAACACGATGTGTGCGCAGCCATACTGCCGGTCACATTTGAACACAGATGTAAACACGTAACGTCAGAGGGCACATCGTCTATAGATGACATTACGCACTGTTTACCACAATGCATTATAGAGAAAGTAGGGGTCACCCATAAAGCTATATTAAATTACTAGAGCGCTAACTCTACATTCTTATGCGCATAAATATCTTGAATTCATGTGCGTGCCTATAGAACATAATACAAATACAGTAGATGAATTGAATTTTGAAAGTGTACTCGAAATGCAACGCGCGTGCAAGTAGAACAGACGCAAACAACTTACACGCGTCATGTCAGTTTAACAAAGTCACGGCAACTGCATCGTGCGGATACGCACGCGTTTTGGTAACACACTGTATAGAATACAAACGCAGATATGCAAATAGCCGTACAAAATGTTGAGGTTTCCATAAGTTTGTGCACAAACATGGATGCGCCCAGCTCGCATCACCTTGTACCGGTACATCGAGCCAGCTCTCTAGTAATTTAATATAGCTCCCGAGAAAAAATCTGTTGCAACAAAACTAGTAATGCACTGAAATTTGGTAATGATGTCAGCTCACAAGATTCGTCTACGGGCGATTTAAAGGTAGTATACACCATTGGTAATTGCTTGAATTATCATGAATGGATGGATTTGGGGGGTTGTATTTCATAGTAAATATCGTTTAACTGACTTTTCTGAAGTTTTACAATCACGGATGCCGAGGAAAGCACGAAAAACAGCGTTTGTTTTCAACCGCGGTCGAGCCGTTATTCTTATGTTATCTTTGTTTGCGATCGCCGGGATATCTAGCGCAATCCTTTTGCTGAATGCCTAGAATCAGTTTACTTTCAATTGAGTAAGATATTTCTTAATAATTCGGTAGTAAATATTTTCGATATCTGCAAATGGTGTATCCTACCTTTAACATTTAGAGATATCTCTAAACCAATTCGAGATATCTTTAATTGTTTAGAGATATCTCTAAATACCATCTCTGCTCCCTGGGAAGTATACAGATTCATAGCTGCTGTTTCGGTGCAAAGCAGCTATTAATAACACCCATTTACTCCCAGGTGGAGAGAAGCAATGAGTGACCAAGTGCCATGCCTTGCCCAAGGGCAGACACACCATACTCCCAGGCATGAATGGAAGACCAACTCACAAACGCTTATAAGCATGAAACAATGTTCAAATAATGCCTGCACTGGTTTTATTGATATAAAAATTGAGATTATTGGGAAAACAAGTCATTCTATACAAACATTGTACAGCTATAACGTGTATAAATGCTACAGTAATCGACCCATAGAGAGCTAGATAATAATGTCCCAATACCGATATATCATTGGTAAAAAACAGTCAATTCTTAAAATAGTCTCTTTTTCATTCTTTTTAATTGTAAACAGGTTTTTCTTCAAATTCTTTCCATTTTCTCTAGTCTCAGACTGTTATCGAAATACAATTGCTGAAACAATGTGAATAAACTCTTATTTAAAATACAATATGAATATTTCCAGAAAAAACACTATTTACAAATACATAAACAAAAATTCGGATTTAAGCCAATTAGTGAAATTTCTTAATCTTTGAATATCATAAAAAATTACACTGAATACTGTTCATTTATTTAAAAAAAGAAATAGAATATATTACACACGGATCAACCATTAGGTAACGCAAAACAATCTTGAAATCTCAACGAAATCATACAGAGAAGAATGTTTGTATTCCATTAATTCTCGGATTACATGTACTGGTTTTTATATTTGGTCGAAGTAAAATTATTATTTTTAAATATAACTTGGATAAATAACACTCTACTGAATTTTAAATACACAAAAATGTATGCATTAACACACTTTCTGTAACATGCTGAAATGAACTCTAAAACAAATATCATTCTAACCAATAACATGAACAATGGAATAAACAAATTGACCTTCACGAGTTCACGTCAATGCACCTTTTCTCTGAATTGGACTTAATTGTTGTATCAGTCAAAGATAAATGTACTCTAGTATAAGTCGAGTTGAGTTGCAGTACTTGTATTCAAGGACCCGTTTGTTTCATACACGAGATTATGAATTCCGGCGCCATGCAAAAACAACCACTCTCACACGTCCAAATCTAACACACAAGACCAATGTCGTCTTCTTCCAATTCTGTAAGCAAACGGACTATCTGAAATGGCCGTAAAAAGTAAACCCGTACTATTTTAATCATGAATTTTGCATTCTAAAAGAATATAAAAAGGTTATATTGTCACAAAAGTTCATTTTAATTCTTTATGCTTTAAAATTATCAATTGTTTGTAAAAGGGAATTTCCAAAATGAGCAAGATTTGTTTTGAGAAGTTCTAGTAATTAAAGCATCCCAAAGGACGTTTAGATTTCAAAGCACGGCGGTCTTGGGATAAAATTAGTCACAAGTCATCACAAGTTGTCAAGTCAATTCGCTAGCTGCTCAAATGACCTGCAACAAAGCCACTCAGTTGTCAGAGTTTGTGGGTCCGCTCGTAAGTCGGACACCTCATAGGTACGACGCCTCATACGTGTGACAAAATCTCATCCCCCAACCAAATAAAGGCCCATAAGTTTGACGACCCCTAGGTCCGACGACCCTTAGGTCGAAGACAACAAAGCTGTATCGATAATTTGGTACTTTCTGCAGGTCTTAATTTAGTGCGATACTCAAATTTTAAACCAAGAAGCAACCTCTCATACTTATAGACAGTCCATCATCGTTATCCCAAAAGACTTTTAACCTGAACTTCTTTTCAAATTGGGCTTTAAGCAGGGTTGGAGTCGAGTGCCTGCAAGTCCGTTCACAAGTCCTTTAGTGAAGCCAGTCACAAGTCCCTTTATAAAGGCAGTCACAAGTAACTGGATGAACAATAACAAAGGAATGCCTTTGTCAAAGCTGATTTTAAGAGCTTGTGATTTGAATTGGAACCGAAGGACTTGTGATAGACTTGCAGGGACTTGTGATGAACTTGACTATATGGCTTTAAGCAGTATGTTTCCGACAGAATTTTAGAGGCAATGCTGAGCATGCAGCTCTCTGACATTGGAAGGTAGACTCAGTCATTTATTATTAAGTTTATACCTCTCAGATCAAGTCTTACAAATATAGAAAGAACATGGAGTTTATGTCACTGTGGTACTGCTTCAGTGGGAACACACTTTGAACACACTTAGTTCCATCTCATCACTCAGGGTAAGTGTTCCATTACAGGGTTATATTTCCACTTATAAAGCAAGTATTGCTCATTCATGTCTGGGGGAAAATCCATTAAAACTGTCAAAGACAAAGGTGTCTGCAAGTCCAAGGGAAATCTAAAGAGTGTTTGCCTTTAAAGGCCCGGTCATATTTCACGCAAAGCGAAAACCAAGTGAATTTTATGACGTCAACCACTGTTTGACCTTACACCGATAATTCACATGAAATTTGAGAGATCTTTTTAAGATTACTAGTAGTTTTGCCGAGCAGATTTCATAAAAGCTAGTGAGCCCTCTTCCCAACTTTGGCAATAGAATGCATTAAAAAGAGCAAAGTATCAAAATATAGTACTTAAAAGCAATATAGCTGAATATGCACTATCGAAAATACAATGGATGCTTAAAAAGTGTAACTTGACAGAGTTGTAATTGGGTCAGTTACAAGTCACCACAAGTTCCAAGTCGATGACAAGTCTTTCAGTTACGTGGGGTGCTGTAGTCAAATCGTTACGGTGTTCGACTTGTGTGCCGCAGTATAAAGTATGGTGGGAACCTTGATGGGGAACATGTTGCTTGTGTTCTTGGGCAAGATATTTTACTACATTTGCCTTTCTCAACCCAGGAGTAATTTTGGATAACAGTGAAGATAAAGACCAAATTGAGGTGATCTGAGGTGACGAACTAGATTCAAATGACAATGAGCAAAGGCATTTTTCTCATTAGTCACGCCCTGTTACTGGTGACCCAAATTTAGATTCGGTTTCTGATATAACTTGCGATTGACTTGCGATACAACTTGTAACCGACTTCGGATTCGCTTGCCATTGGCTTGCGATTGACTTGCTTACAACCCTGAAAGAGGAAACACATACTTGTGAGTTGTGATCGACTTGTGATTGACTTGTGATCGATTTGCAATTGGCTTGCGATTGGCTTGTGACTGACTTGCTTACAACCCTCAAAGAGGAAATGCAGCTCAATCAACCTGACCTCAACAAAGTGATGCAAGTACATTGTACTCACACTCTGTAGCTCCAGACTATCAAAAGAAAAACATTTGCAGAGAATGACAATACTCTACATGTACAACAGTTCAAAATTAATTAACCAATGCAGACAATCTATCTGGTGCTACACTTTGTACATAAATTGTGTCAAAATGTTAATTCTATCTGATTTGGGAAAGCTTAGATTACTTGACGGTAGTTAAATATAAGGCACTGGAAGACGTTTGCAAAGGCTACATTTATAATGTATATGGTGTTACTCTTCAACATAAGGAATACATTTTCTTGCAATAATGTGTTTAAAGACCCTGATGGTATACAGTAAAACACCGCTATATCGAACATTCGAATACATTGAAAACGTTTTTTGTGTCCAAACATAATAAACATTGTTGTTGAAAATATGTCAACAGATTTTTAGAAAACCACTGGGTATTTCAAACGCTATTTAGGCCATGCTTAATTCCTGAACCTCAAACGACCAGTGCTTTATGTTAAAGAGTGACGAGTGGCTACTATTTCCAAAATGAATAGAAGGGAAAAGCCAATTTGGTGTAATGAATAAAAAAAGGTTCACATAATTAGGCCATAAGATGGGCACGTAAAAATATGGGCACTTGAACAAATTGGCACGCGATGGTCCAGTGGCCGAAAATCACAATACCAAACGATCGATATACTGAACAAAATCTGTGGATCCCTTGATGTTCGTTATAGCGGCGCTCCACTGTACTAAAAATAATCACAACTTAGGTCACTTTCCACACTTCTCTTTCCTACCCAGAAATTGGCAGGGATGTTGCCGAGTCCCTGCATGTCCATCACAAGTCCTCCAGTCCCAATTCAAATCACAAGCTATTCAAATGAGCTTTGACAAAAGCAGTCCTTGGTCATTGTTCATCCAGTTACTTGTGACTGGCTTCATGAAAGGACTTGCGACTGGCTTCATGAAAGGACTTGCGACTGGCTTTATGAAAGGACTTGCGACTGGCTTTATGAAAGGACTTGCGACTGGCTTTATGAAAGGACTTGCGACTGGCTTTATGAAAGGCCTTGCGACTGACCTTGCGACTGGCCTTGCGACTGGACTTGCGACTGGACTTGCGACTGGACTTGCGACTGGACTTGCGACTGGACTTGCGACTGGACTTGCGACTGGACTTGCGACTGGACTTGCGACTGGACTTGCGACTGGACTTGCGACTGGACTTGCGACTGGACTTGCGACTGGACTTGCGACTGGACTTGCGACTGGACTTGCGACTGGACTTGCGACTGGACTTGCGACTGGACTTGCGACTGGACTTGTGACTGGACTTGTGAAAAGACTTGCAGGGACTCTAATACAACTCTTAAAATAAGCTCAAGATGTAATGCCATCACACTTTATTTGCGCTTTTCTATGAGCGAGTCTGTCCCTACATCGTCTGGCATCCCGACTTTGCTCCCATTAGAAAGCTAATACGACATCATTACGTCTCAGGTCTATTGGCATGGGTCAACCGTGAATGAAACCAGGGCCGTTTTGCAAACCCCAGCTTCATCTCTGTCTTTGGTTTCATTCATGCAGTTTGGCATTGGTAATGGAGTCGGAGACAGAACCTAAGCTTGTCAAACGGCCATGGCCCCATCAAACACACAAGGCAAAGCATTCACAGCTCATGCTTACACCAGGAATTTTGACGGGTCAGCTGTATATTCTGGGTTGTTTACCCATAGAGGAAGGAATTCCTCCATGGTCTACCCGAGTTGGCTGCAAGACCTGTGAAATATATCTAGCATTGAAAGGATTCCTGCAATCTCATGTAGGAACCAAGTCCAACTTGGTGGTTTCAGATCGTGTATGAAGGTCCGATTATTTCTACTACCAAACTATGATCTATAAACGTTTGATTACAAAATTAGATTAAAAAAGTGCTCTTTTCGTGATGCGAAACATTTTGTGGTGTCGGTTTTGATTTTTTCTTTTAAATTTGTGAAGCAAAGGCATACCAAGGCATACAAAGACATACATAGGTGGGTTTCTTATGTACTTGTAGAAATCTTCACAACAAAAACTTACTGTACATGTTTGCAAACTATGGATTAAATTAAAGAAGGATGAGTTGCAATAAATTAGGTTCACCATCGTTGGACCGATTATGAATAGTATTTCATTTATGTACAAATTAAATTGTTTACTGTTTATCAAATAAAATTACATCCGCCAAGAACTCATTACCAAACAAAACAAAAAATGAGATTGTTGAAACTAGGCAAATATGTTGACTGCCAACTGTCTATAGGTGATACATGTACAATAACTTAAAGGTAGGATACACCATTGGTAATTGCTTGAATTATCATAAATGGGTGGATTTGGGGGGTTGTATTTTATAGTAAATATCGTTTAACTGACTATTAACTTTCAAATAAGTAAGATATTTCTTAATAATTTGGTACTAAATTGTTTTCGATATCTGCAAATGGTGTATCCTACCTTTAAAAGTAACAGTTAGGACTACAAAATATTTATTAATGGACATGTACAGATGATGTGAAAATAAGCAAATGACGTCTGTACAAATGTTCGCATGATCAGCCAACAAGCCATTTGCGAGTTAAATTTGAATAACAACTGGGGCCAATTTCACGGCGCTGCTAAGCACTAAAATTTGCTTAGCATGAAAATGTGTCCTTGGCAAAAACAAGGTTACAGACCAAATTTTCACGAGATCTTTACTGTTTTTGATTGATAATCAACTGTTTTTTTGCTTAGCATGAAAAACACGTATAATTTTGGCTGGTAACCTGTTTTTAATGAGCAAGACTTTTTTGTGCTAAGCAAATTTGTGTGCTTAGCAGCTCCGTGAAATTGGCCCCTGGTAAACCGACTTGCGCAAAATGCTTGGCACATTTTAACTTTTAATTCTCCAGTCCAAAGAGACTATATAATGTGATTCGGGGCAAGCCTTACGCTAGCAACCCTCAGCTCCGGAATGGTCTGGTGTCTTTGTACATGTCTCGCTCATTGTGAACCATGTACATGTATTGGTGCTGAGCGTCTCTTACATAACTATGCAAGAGTCTGGTGAATTCAAAGTTAAAATGTGCCAAGCAATTTGATCAAGACAGTGTTAGATGTTAGATCAGGTCTCGATGTTATTCAAATTTAACTCGCAAATGGCTATTCACATCAATAATAGTACCTTCGCAAATGAGCAGTTCATTACTACAACTCAACGTTTGGGCATCGCACTTGAAAAACTGCAAATTTGCAGTTGTTGGAATACCTTCAAGTAACTGAATTATGTTCAAAGGTTTACGAACTATTTTATTTAAAACTATACTGTAACATTTTGGAACAGTGGATATTTACAAAAACCCACTGAAAACATTAGCAGCACAGTATATGGAAGACGATATTGGCACATTTTTATCAAGATCCACACATTTCAATTTTTTCTGTGCAAATTTAAATGTTGATATATGATATAACTATCTGAAAATAGCAACATCATGTTGGCGTAGTGGTTCTTTCCTCGCCTTCCACCACTATGACCTGGGTTCGAATCCGGCCTGGGCCAATGTGGTTTGGGTTTTCAGTCCCTGCCTGACTCCGTCGGTTTTCTCCAGGATATTCTTCTGGGTTTCCACCCCCCCACCTCTAAAACTGTACTTTCTTCTCATTGTCTTCCCTTTACAGGTTTCTTCAGGCTTATGAGCTACAGTGCCAAGGGATACTCGAGGGATCCTTGGTTTCATTACCAGAAATAATAATAATTCCAATGGCAAAGGCCAGGGGTTAACCCGGGTAAAACATGGTGACGACAGGCCTTACACATCTCTCAACAGATAATCTGCTGAATACGAACTTTATAAGGATACTAATAGCCACAACGCATCAGCGAGTTCCCAGCCTCATGTACCAACAAGTTTACGCAGTGTTTTCACGACTTGTTCCAACTCTGAATGCAAGTAAATTATCACGTGCCATTTTATAGTATTTTTTTTTCGTTCAAGGAGTATATCAGAAATGTTTGTAAGGTGGCCACAGTGCTAGACTCTTGAGGGCACAGTGCTAGACTCTTGAGGGCACAGTGCTAGACTCTTGAGGGCACAGTGCTAGACTCTTGAGGGCACAGTGCTAGACTCTTGAGGGCACAGTGCTAGACTCTTGAGGGCACAGTGCTAGACTCTTGAGGGCACAGTGCTAGACTCTTGAGGGCACAGTGCTAGACTCTTGAGGGCACAGTGCTAGACTCTTGAGGGCACAGTGCTAGACTCTTGAGGGCACAGTGCTAGACTCTTGAGGGCACAGTGCTAGACTCTTGAGGGCACAGTGCTAGACTCTTGAGGGCACAGTGCTAGACTCTTGAGGGCACAGTGCTAGACTCTTGAGGGCACAGTGCTAGACTCTTGAGGGCACTCCATTCAGAAACTGTAGAGGGCAGTGTCGAGTTGACTTAGAAGACCACAAGCGAGAAAATCACCATTGCTGATCCATTTCTCAACAGCACATATCAGGAACAGCGTGTACCGCTTGCCAATGACAGAACCATCAGAATTTAAAGTCGTTCTCTGAGCAGAAAGCTTGTCTATTGGTTAACCAGTTTGCGTTAATTGACCAGACGCTTTTCATGAACCTTGATCCGAGGCAGGCTCAGGCTGGCATCTATGGGTAGCACACCCTGATATTTCTGACCTCTCTTGCTGCGAGCCGGTCAAAAGAAATGTGCGTGTATACTTGTCCTCCTACGCAAACTGGTTAAAAAACAGTGTACAGCTGTCGGTGGTTGTCAAACTCCAAAGCTCTGATCACTGGAACAGTTCTATCCTCGCTTTGAGTTGAATTGGGTTTATGGTTTTTTTTAGCTTTCAAGCCATGAGAGTGGTACCCACTGGGGCTCCTGTTGTATTCTGTCAATCTCGTGAACCAGTTCTGTGTAGGCCCTGTCATGATCATAGTGGATAATAACGTAGTCAAAGTAGTGGCCGTAGGTGTCCTCCATGGCACGCCCCGCCTCAATGATTTCCCTCAGCTCCTCCTCCTGTAGAAGATAAATAAATAAGAAAAAACCGACTTGACTAAACTGGAACCCTTAAATTTTGTATTAGAATCTAGGGTCATTCGATGCTAACTTAACAAGGGTTGGTCGGTTGGTCACTGTTTCAGAGTTTACCAATCAAGTGCATGTATATCAAATACATGTACCCATGTATATCATATACATGTACCAGCAAGTCGACAGAACAAGATTCACCCTGTTGTTTCAGAGAACTGAACCCTTTTGGGTCTGACCTTCAAAGTGTATTTTCTTAAAGACCAGAAAGAGTTGGGACCCATTTAAAAAAAAAATATTTATCATTTTGGCTTTAAGTGTCAGAAATGTCACGTTGGCGAGTACATAATTGCCGAACCCACTTGTGAGTTACAGGCTCTTCAACAAATCTGTAGGAACTGTCAATTTATTGTTTTACCTACATTACCTTCACAATCAATACTTAACCGCAGAAAAATTCTGTGCTAAACTTTTTTCGCTAACCTGTGACATACGCTTGCTGTAAGCATGGTTCTTTTCTGCTACAGTAAAGCACACAGTTTCTGTTAATGGTAAGCAGAACTCAGAACCTACCTTCAAGAGTTCCCCAGCTTCTGTTCTCTGCTGTCTAAGCCGGTCCAGCGATGGCGGACAAATAAAGATGAAGTACGGCCTCAGGTCCGAATTTTTAAGGACTTTAAGTGACTGCAATACAAGGTCAAAGGTCAGCAAGTTACAATTGGGAAACAAAGTCAAGGCTGAGGATTTGTTGACAAAATATGGAGAGAGAAAAAAAATCACCGCCAAAGAAACATGATTCAATGTAGAACATTGGGCTGTGAAAATAAAAGTGAGGAAAAAATGTTACTGCAAATGAATTGTTGACATGAACACTTGGGAATGGGCAGCAAAAATCAAAGAGAGATTTGAAGATTTGAATGATGAAAGGCAAAGATGTTTGCGGTAGCACCATGTGGTAATTCTCTTCTGTGAGTTTGTGTGGTTCTAAAAAGAACCGGAAGGAACTCAACGTTTCGCACAGTACGCTCTGTCGTCGTCTCAAGAAATAAAGAAAAACATGACAAGGCAAAAAAGGCCTTTTTGCTAAGACCACTGGGCACTGCATGTGGTCTCCGTTTTAGTCGCATTGACTTGAACTGAATGTTTGTAGTCCCTAGATTTGTTTGGTCCCTGAATTACTAGACCAAAGTCAAGGATATCAAGTAATTCGGTTAGGGACATATACACCTGTACAAATGTCAAAATGTATGCTACATGTATCATGTATGTACAATAGGCCTTTGCAATGGGATGGCATCTTAAAAAGTAGAGGTGGTGGTGGGGGTGTTTTTTGGGTTTCTTTTTTTGTGGGGGGGGGGGGGGGGGGATGGGTGGTGTTTGCGGGTCAAAGAAGATGGATTTGTTTATTATTATAAGGAGATGGACAGAAAGGGTGCTTAAAAAACTGTCTATGTACATTCTTAATAAAAACATACGTGACACGATCAAGCGAAATCAGTCAGATGTCGGCCCCGGTAAAAAAAATGAGTGTTCATGTAGTTTCAAAGAGGGCATCTGTACGTTTTAAAAACTGAAAACCCCATGTTGATACGATGTTTTGTTATTGAGTTATGTAAATTTGTTTAAATACCAACGAAGAATACAGTGCATTTTTGGGATTCGCCGACATCCGACTGATTCGGCTTGATCGTATCACATACATGCATCTGCATTTCAGGCTGCACCCCAGTCTCTTATGTGAAATTGTTTTCCCTTTTTTCCCCTTTTCTGTTTTTGTTGTGTCCTTTGTTTTGGTTCGATATATTGCATTATTTACTGCAAGCAATGTGTGGTTGGGACTAGGACATTCTGCTTCCAGGGAAATGGGCATCATTGCATTAACCATGAATGTGCATTATACACACTTAACTCCAATAAATACAATACATGTAATATTATAACAAAAATCTGACACCAAAAAAGTAAGAAAAAGGAACATTGAATATTTGGTTCTGTTACAACTGATAATGTAGTCACACAACATATGTCACACTGTCACTAACCGATAATGTAACAAAACTGACTGATAGTATTGGAAAAGTGTCAACACTGTCAGTCAATTGTTATAACAATATCGGTCCTGACAGATAACGTACATGTAGAAGAAATTGACAGAGAATGTAGAAAAAGTTCCTACACTTTTGGTAATTTGATGTTACAATATTGATTACAACCGATATTGTTGTAATAGTGATACAGTATCGGTCAATTTGTGTGACATTATCAGTTTTGTTATACATACCGGTACATGTACATTATCAGTTTTAACAGGTTCACAAATCTAATTTTACACGATATCACACAAATTTGACAGAAAATCTACAAGGTAGAACAGCAGTCTGGTGTATTCCAAATATGGCATCTCATTGTTCATTATTCATGAAGAAGTCATTCATCCAATCAGCGAGCTTGAAAATTAAATCACGCGCGCGCTACAGATTACTCCAGTCATGCAGTGTGTGCACAAACAACCGTACGCGACCTCTGATCGTTTTTGCTGTCACTGATTGGTGGTGTAGTACCATGTGACAGGATCTCATGAATATGTAATAGGATGACATATTTTAGAATTACACCAGACTGCCCAGGGTCACACAGCAGCTCATGCATAAATGCAAATCCATACATGTTAAAGTACTAGTGATTGTTATGCAAAGCAGTGCAAGCAGAGTGTTGAATATTAATGAGCTCAAAACACACCCTCAAGAAGGATCTGGCTTTTCGCATGCCATGCTTGAACTCTGCAGCCTAGAGTCGAAGATAAAATAACAATCAACAGTGCAAGGTTAGTGGTATTATTATCTACAGTCAACCAAGCAGTTAAACCACATACATATCTATATTACACTGTGTCACATTTAACAATGGTTGAGTGCTGTGATGTGGAATACAGTATGACATTTTGAACACCCGAGGGTGCTATGCGTCCCTCGGGTGTTCAAAACGTCATATCCCACATCACAGCAGTCAATCATTTGTTATTATACCTCTGTCTTGAAGCTCGGCAGACATTATGAAACATATGAAACGTTCTAGTCAACATTTATTTTACAATGCCAATGAAATCAACTCGAACTTATTACGTACACTCAAAACAGCTGATCGTTTGCTCGCTCGCTGCTTAAAGGTAGGATACACCATTTGCAGATATCGAAAATATTTACTACTGAATTATTAAGAAATATCTTACTCAATTGAAAGTAAATAATGATTCTAGGCATTCAGCAAAAGGATTGCGCTAGATATCCTGTAATTATTCAAAACAAATTGAATTTTATAAAGAAAAATTCACGATCGCCGGATGGCGATCGCGAAAAAACAAAGATAACATAAGAATAACGGCTCGACCACGGTTGAAAACAAATCCTGTTTTTCGTGCTTTTCTCGGCATCCATGATTGTAAAACTTCGGAAAAGTCAGTTAAACTATATTTACTATGAAATACAACCCCCCAAATCTACCCATTCATGATAATTCAAGCAATTACTAATGGTGTATCCTACCTTTAACTACAGTTTACTATCGTCAATAGTGTGTAGGTGAAAATTGCGTGGGTACCAATGATATACAGCTCACAGAACAGCAGACGTGTGATATCACTTTGATATCGATTTGATATCGCACTGGGGGGTGGTATATGAGTTGTGGACACGTGATCGTTTTAGACCAATACAAATACAGTATCCAAGACAGAGGTATAACAATATTTTGTATACAACACCTGAATAAATCTGATTGGTGGATCGTTGATCACGTGCATCAAATTATTCATCCAATGCACGGCACAGCAGCACCACAAAAATAGAAGTTCTATTCAATGGTGAATATAACTTTCATTGCATGGTCACACCATTGGTCGCGCTCTGACCAAATCACATTCATTCAGGCGTTGTATAAAATGCAATGGAAAGAATAATTTCATGAGGTGACAGATGAAAATGCTCTATTCTACTCAGTGAAATTTTCTTGTCACTTCGTGTTATTCTTAACACTGCACTCACAAACATTCATTATTTGTACAGCATTGTATTTCTTCCCCCGAAGAAGTGCTAAGGTGGTTTAGGGTGCTACAGTGAGTAATTGAGAAACTTAGACCTGCCAACCTTTGCAATCACAAAACTGTATTCTAAAATTACAAAAACAAAAACATGGTGTGTTTTTTCTAAAACAGTGTGTGCATAGACGAGCTTAAGAATAATGGTTTAATGTAGCTGCAATGCTTCAACGTTTCAATGTTCTGTGGTTCGTCAGGTTGGCCTCTTGCGGCGATAGGCTTTTCATAAAATCATCGTCAACTCCCCATGGTTTTTCACAAAGAGTTCCCTGAATGTCATTTTGAGATTTAACTAAAATAAATTTACTTTTTGCTTTTGGAAAATGTGCACATTCACCGATGTCTAGAGCAGAAACTGCACAGTCATTTTTATAGTTATAACGAGTGGCATCACGTACATGTATGGATGTACGTGTACTTTCTTTTGGAAGCGTCTGAAGCCACTTGCCTAGCGCTTTTGTATGCAACGTTCCGATTGGTTAATACAATCCCAAATGCATTTGTTTACATCCCATGTACTAATCACGGACGCCCTAGCCTACGAGATCGCAATGTCGAGCCTCGTGGCTGTTTTCAAAACCCCAACTTGCATTCCATTTCGACTCCATCGCCATTGCCAAACTAGAGAAACAAAGCCACAGTTGAGAGGAAGCTGGAGTTTGGTAAACGACCCTTGTCATTTCTAGCATAGTCTACACTCGCAGCCGTTTTTATCTTGCAAAATTTACAGTCACTTTGAATTAGGATTTTTTTCGGTCACGTCAAAATATGGTTAAAACCCATATTTTATGGAAACAAATATACAAATTCCTGTACAAAATACAGCAGAATCGTATTAGTTGGCAGGTCAGAAAACTACAATGCTGGTTAGTTATCCGTTCTGGTGGTGAAGAATTAAAGGTAATATACAACAATATGCGAACATGAATAACAAAACTAACAAACTATTAAGAAATATCTTGCCGAAATGTAATTAGATTCCTGACGACAAAAGGTAAAGAAAGAGTTTAATGCATTAACCAGTCAAACATGACGTGGATGCAAAGATGCATTGGGTTTGTGCACTTTTAGAATCAAACTATTTGTGCGTACTACATGCTAAAAGTGCACTGATTGACCAGTAGATGCTACAGAGTGTGTTCCTCCCACTGGGACTTGTGAAAGTTACAAAACACCATCTACAAATACGTCCAACATAACAAGAAAACCATCAGAGATTCCCTTCCAAAACAATCAGAACAATGAACCCACCTAGCCTGGGACCAATTTCATACAGCTGCTAAGCACACAAATTTGCTTAGCATGAAAATTTGTCCTTGGCAAAAACAAGGTTACAGACCAAATTTTCACGTGATCTTTATTGTTTTCAATTGATAATCAGCTGGTTTTTGGCTTAGCATGAAAAACCCGTAAAATTTTGGCTGGTAACCTATTTTTAATAAGCAAGACTTTTTTGTGCTAAGCAAATTTTTGTGCTTAGCAGCTCAATGAACCCACCTAGCCTGGCCTATAGCCAGCAAACCTACCTGGGGATGGAGATTTAACACACATATCTTGGCCTCGTCTACCACGCTGCGTATGGCCTCCAGGCTAGTGCCGTAGATGTTCTTCTCATACTCGCCGTGTTCCACAAACTTCTCCACCTGGATGTCCTGCTCAAAGCGTTGCCTTGTGGTGAAGTAGTAATCCACACCGTGAACCTCGTGGTCCTTCTTTGGTCTACTCGTGTCTGTGAGAAAACATTGTTTTTACAAAAGGTCTTTTAAAGATGATATGTGACCTGGCACCACGAAATAAGCAGAAAGTAGCACATTGCCAAAGCGAGTTATTGGCCAAAACGTCAATTTTCCAAGTGGGAGGTCGGTTTCGAGTTTGTAACGTTTTTACATACATAAAACCATTCTTTATCATATTCCAAAATTGTATAGCTCAATTAAAACTCTAAAGTGTGTTTTTTGCGGCTGAATTGCACTGAGTGATAGTATAGTTGGCACGGTTGACAGACTTTGAACACCGTTTTCTCAAAACAAGGGAGCATGACTTCAGCCATTTTAAAAGAGTTTAGCAGCGGCTAGGAATAAGCTACAGCAACACACAATACATGATTTGAAAGCTAAGGACTTCTTTCTAGAATGGTAATAATGTCATTTTTTTTTATTTTGCGACTTTCCACTCATTTCGTGGTGCCAGGTCACATATGCCATACAGATTTAAGGCCTGTTTACACTTTACGCAAAAGCATATACGATGCGATTTTAGACGTCATAAAGCATTCACTGCGAAAATTTGCCGAAATTGAAATGTGTTCAACTTTTGCGAATTTGCAGTACGAAAACTCCCGCGACGTCACGAATTCGTCACGAATTCGCGTTCGTGGCAAGTTTCCCAGCACTGTATGATATCAAAAGTGCCGAGTTCACATCGATTTTCCGCTGAGAATTTCAAAAATTATATGATAAACAGAACCAAGAACTATTTAGTTCAAACGCAGCCCTGATAATACACAGTCTTGTCATGCATCAGGGGGCCAAATTGCTTAGCATGAACACTCTTTCTTTAAAAAGACAGGGTATAAACCGTTTTTGTTGTAACCTTATTTCATTTTTAAAAATACCAACAAATGACTTCTCTCTTTCATTGTCTTTGAAACTAATTTGTAAAGTTGGTTACGGTTACATCAACGGTCGGGTACTTGGGTAGCCGGTTCACCCCCAGCGCACTGATTGGTGTTACGGGGTAATCCAATACAATTGCACTGCCCGGCTCACAATTGCCAGATCAGGCCTTGCCCTCTGGAACCCAGAATGATAACTACAACCTACGTGGTACTGCAGCTGCAAATCTGGCTTCCGACTCCAACAATCTCTGTCTGAGCTCGTGACGGCCAACCTTTGGCGGCCCTATCAGCACGACGGGTCTCCTCTTGTCTTGGTTGGGGGTGTAAAGACCCACTTCCTCGTAGGTCAGGATCTCATCGCTACTTTGATCTGACAGGGTGAAAACGAAAAACGTCCGGTGATAGAGGCATATAAGATGTTTGCTTTATGGGCATAAATGTTGCATTAGCAAGTGATCCGCAGAGTGCATGTGTTGCCTTTTCCCACGGTCAATCACTATGTTTTGTGTTCTTAATTTGTTGTTGCATTTTAAACCAGTTTGTAATGGGGGACGTATATACACGCAAAGTTTTCCCCAGATTAAAAATGGATGACGCATAAACACATCACGAGCAAGGCCGGAAATGTCTGTCAGCAGCGAGCAAGGCCGGAAATGTCTGTCAGCAGCGAGCAAGGCCAGAAATGCGTAGGTGTGCTTCCCGGTACAACCAGCCTAAACCCGCCTCGGATCAAGTTTCGTTAAAAATAATCACGCGCTTCGGCTCTGTGATACTAAAATAATCCCGGCACGAACTGGTTAAATGACAACCTCAAATAGTTGTGATGAAATTCCACCCAAGGATCACCTCCATCCAAGTTATATTAAAATCCATCACATGTGTAGATTAAAAAATATATATTGAAGCATATTTGAAAAATGACCTCTAATGACCCTACATGACCTTTGACCTCAGTAATCCGATAAAGAATTGTGTCTTCCCACTCAAGGGTCACTGCATCCAAGTTAAATTTTAAAAAAACCTGAAACTTTAACACACGTACATTGTACGTCTGCGGTCCGAAGTGGCTTTTAAAACTGTTTATGTGACACAAAAACAAGAGCTTTGATAAAAGTCCTTACGTTTCAGCAGTCTGGAATTCTAGCTTGAGATTGGGCATTGGTTTCAAAAGCAACATTCTTTTTCCCTTTTTTCACTACCAAACCAAATCTTGAAGATTTGTGGTTTACCATTTCCGTTTGCATTGTAGAGCTTTTTCTTTTTCTTCTTTTTCTTAGATTTGCCTCCGCAGAAAAGCTTTTTCTTGGGTTCGTCATCCTCAGGCATTGTCTGCTTCATGGCCTCACGTCTGCCAAGTTCAAAAGAAAAAAAAATCACAGAATGGTGCTTAATGATTGGGAGCAATAAAAAGGCCCATGGAATTATAAATCAACACTTTTTGTATAGCGCATTAAACAAGTGTGTCTTGAGCTGTGATTCACAACAATAACTATTGTTAGTCAGATTTGGGGTCCTACAATTATGAAACAAGTGTCAATGCATCAGCAGTGGTTAAGGCCCTGTCACAAGAAACCGAATTGCATTACCGTTCATGTGCCGTACTGATTGATGTGGAATCGGTATTGATAAGTGATCGGTAAGTGGTCGTTTCTCTATCGTTACTGATAAGTTATTGACACTGGCTGTCTCGGGGTTACAAGGACAGCACGGAATTGCTGAAAAAAAGTTTTAAACATGTTCAAAAATTGCCACCGAACTGGAGCACGTTAACGGGTCGTTACTTGCACGCTATCAGCTCGGTATTGGATCTGTTTTGCCGTTTATAAGCCGTTACTGATACGGCAAGGTTTGATATCAGCGTACCAGTACCGGATCACGAACGATTGGATAGCGTTCTGATACAGAGCCGATACCGCACTTCACCTTACCTTCCCCGTTCGCTCCGTTCCTTACAACGTCGTAAACTTATTACTACCGTGTATCTACCGCCTATCACGCACTAATCACGACCGTTCTCCGAACAATCCGTGCATGACACACATGTAGTATAAATATGACCAAATTGTGATGAGAAGCTCAGTTCAGATCCAGATCCCACTAGAATTCCAAGATGAACCCTGCAGAAGATGCCGCGAGAATCCTTAGCGATAAGCGCGACTGGGTTCTTTTACGTGCGTGTCCAGGTTCAATATATACACGATACACACACACGGGACCAACGGCTTTACGTCCCATCCGAAGGACGAAGCAATAGTGGTTTAATTGCCTTGCTTAAGGACACACGTGTCGACGGCCGGGATTCGAACTCACGCTCTGTGGAACAGAAAACACGCTCTTAACCACTCGGCCACGACACTCCATGAGGGGTTGAGTGAGAGGACCGCTAAACATTTTCAATTTGGTTACAAAATACTTTTTAAATGTGCACACGAGTCTCCGTGGATTTTAATACACTACTGATGTGGCTTTTGGATACTACATTCTTTCCTTAAAAAAAATAGTTAAAAAAACGAAATTTGGAATTGTAGCAACCTAATGGCAACCTTATCCATTCATTCAAGAAGGAGGCCTTCCTAGGTTCACAGGGTTTAAAGGTCAAAGGCCACTCACTGCTGTTGGAAGTTCCTGCTAGGAATCAGACCAGCCAGCGTCTGGTCCTCCTCCCCCTCACGATAGGCCTGCCACCAGTTGGAATCATCCTGCGCTATGATGTGTAGGACGTCCCCCTTGTGGAAGGATAGACCCAGCTCCCGACACGGGATGTACATGTCGTCCTCGGGATCGTAATCAAAGTGCGCCCTCATGTGAATCTGTGAACAGATAGAGGTGCGTGAACAGTTAAAGATAGGATACACCATTGGTAATTGCTTGAATTAGCAGGAATAGGTGGATTTGGGGTGTTTGTACGTATTTTATAGTAAATATTGTTTAACTGAGCTGTACGGAATTTTACAATCTTGGATGCTGAGCAAAGCAAGAAAAAAATGCTTGGTTATGTTTGGACACGAAATTGGGAGCTACATGTAAGGACAACAATAAACGCTATATTTTTTGTTTAACCGAATGTTCGGTATAGCGAGGTTCAGTATAGCGGCGTTCCAATGTCATAATAAACTGCTTGCTGTGTACTTACCAGGACAGTGTCTTTATGCTGTTTCCTGATGTTATTCTGCTTGGTAGGAACTATGAGGAATGTGAGTGTTCCTGAGAGAGTACTCTGTAGAGGCCCGAATGAGAAAAAGAAGAAAACATCTCTCAGTAATAATGCACAAATGATCATTTAACAAACGCAGAGAGAGAAGATGATCATTATGTACATGTATGCCGTTAACCAGTTCGCATCGGATACTGTGTATACACGCATAGTTTTTCTGGAATTCAAAACGGATGACAGATAAATACGTAGCAAGCAAGGCCGGATATATCTGTCAGTGACCGGCTCGCAACGAGCAAGGCCAGAAATATCAGGATGTGCTACCCACAGATGCCAGCCTGAGCTTGTCTTAGCCTGAGCTTGTTAAACGGGGCAAATCATCAGGATTCCCTCATTTCCACTAAAATCTGACAACTATGACAAACTACCATATTAAAAAAGTTGCATTTCAAAAGGCTTATTTACTGACTAAAAGTCTACAGATATTTAATAAATGTAAAAGAAAAAAAATGTGCAGTAAGAATACAAAATTGTGTTTAATTATTGATCATTACATGTACATGTATGTATTTAAGTTGTATTACATTTGTATCCTTGTGGAGACATCTCTTTGTTCTCATGTACAACTTTCTTGTAACGTTGAGGGCCATTTTCAAAGTGGTCCTATTCAACTTGGGTTAATTTCCTGGCCTATAACCCTAACCCAATATCCTTTAGACCTCAAAGATCAGTTTGCGACATGGCTTAAAAAAGTTTTTGAGTAAAACTCCAGGAATCTATTTTGTAAAACCTTGTGGAGACCTATTCACTTATAGAAATTTTCCTGGGGAGACCTTTTTACTACCATTGTGTTCAGGTCTGCACAGAGTACCTAAATTAGAATCACGGTTACCCCCTCAGCAATTACAAGAAGTAGTTTAGGGGTGAACACTTGGATTCAAACAGATTGCTGACCAATGCTCATGCCAAGATGCCGAGGGTCTGATAACAAAATAATGCAGTTGAGCGTACATGTATTTCAAGCCATAGGCATGAGAACCAGTGTACACAAGCGCCGTGGCTTCCCCCAATCGAGATCTAGCCATTTTGACAATACAGAGTGCATAACAGTGTCTGGCATTCATGTGGGAGTACTTCCCTTACCATTAAATCGCAGATTTCATTGACTGATTTGCCTCGCACGTCCTGCCCGTTGATCTCCAGTATCTCATCCCCTTCGTGTAGCATCCCGCTGCGTTCAGCCATGCCACCCTTGATGATGCGACCGATGATAACGGCTTCACCGTCATTCAAAATGGTTGCTCCCTGTCGCATACACATAAAAAGTGTAGTGTTAAATAGAATATACAACATTCGCAAACATCCATAAAGAAAACTACCAAATTATTAGGAAATACCTTACTTGACTGTTGGTGAATGACAGTTTAAAGCATCCTGTAAAAATTATGGCACATGGTTTGCCGTCATGTTTAGGAAAAGTGGTATTTTATTTTCATTTCCATCACTGGACAAAAATGGCTTCTTTCAAATACTACCCCATACCATGGTACAAGCCAGCTAGACTGGTTCCCTAACCATACAATTCCCCAACGTTTACAAATTGCTTGTTTCATCTTTAGTGGCATCTGGGAACCAGACTTCGAGAACAAGATTGTTTTCTTGGTTTTTCCAGCATCTACAGAAACAACCCTTCCAACAAGTCAATGCAATAATATTTGCTATACAATACTAACCCCAAAAATCCATTTATTTCTGAAAATTACGGCAAAAGCAATACAATACTAACCCCCCAAATTAGAATATTCAAAGAGCATCGTAGAACAGCCGTGAACATTTGAAGTGATTCGTGATAAAAATAAACCACTATCGGCCAAGGAAGGTCACGAATGTCTACAAGATAGCACGATTAAGTTCCAATCGCACTACAGTTTGAAAAAAATCGTAGCACCGCCACGACGGTTCAAAATTGTCGGGGGAGTTTGCCAACCAATCAGGATTCACCAAGATGCCGCTACGAGTATGTCCACAAATCACCAGGATTTTGTTAATCGTGGGCTAAATCGTCAGTCAAATTGTGGTAGTGTGACCTACATGTAGGCTTAACAAAGCATTTGTTTTGCAATTTGTACTGCCCCAAACCACCCTGCATAAAGGGTTAACAGCCTGTACTGCCCTAAACCACCCTGCCTGTTACTCCATGTACATTGTAATTCCCTAAACGACCCTGCCTGTTACTCCATGTACATTGTAATTCCCTAAACGACCCTGCCTGTTACTCCCTTGTACTGCCCTAAACCACCCTGCCCGTTACTCCCTGTACTGCCCTAAACGACCCTGCCTGTTACTCCCTTGTACTGCCCTAAACCACCCTGCCTGTTACTTCCTGTACTGCCCAAAACCTCATGATCTACAAAATGTAACTAGTTGGTGGTTGATCACATATCATCAAATTATTTGTTCCAACCTGGCACGGTCCTAGCCTCACCCCCAAAATATAGAAGTTTCATTCCACAGAAAATATGTAGAACACCCCTTGGACAGTCAACCTACATGTACCTATATTACCAAGCAATCGGATGACAAGGATTTATTTAGGCTTGAATAACACAACTAATGAATGTTTCACATTCGTGCGATGGAAACAATGCTCTAATGAGGTGACAGGATGACGGAATGCTCCATTTCACTCATGAAATGCAACATTCCATCTGTCATCTCATTAAAAAATTACTCCTTCAACTGCACACATCACTAGTCATAAACAGTCATTATTTGTTTTCTCGGTCTTGGATCTCCGAACTCAGGAATGACTAGTGCAGTGCCCGTTTAAAATGTGCCGTTTAGAAGACGTGAATTACAGTGATCAAAACACTTTGACAAGTTTAATACTAAGTGTAAAAAAACAAACAGTGCCCTTAAAAGGTAGGATACACCATTTGCAGATATCAAAAATATTTACTACCAAATTATTAAGAAATATCTTACTCATTTGAAAGTAAATGTTGATTCTAGGCATCCAGCAAAAGGATTGCGTTAGATATCCTGTAATTATTCTGAAAAATAAAATTTTATAATGAAAACCGATTGCCGGACGGCAATCGCGAAAAAACAAAGATAACATAAGAATAAGTGCTCGACGCCGGTTAAACAAACCCATTGTTTTTCGTGCTTTTCTCGGCATCTATGATTGCAAAACTTCGGACAGCTCAGTTACACGATATTTACTATAAAATACAACCCCCAAAATCTACTCATTCATGATAATTCAAGCAATGGCCAATGGTGTATACTACCTTTAAGCGATATAGAACCTATCTTTGTTTGGATCTGTATACCGTTGCACAGGCTGTCCCTAATTAGTATTTTTGTTGGCCATTTAATCATCCCTAATTACATATTTAAAAAATTTGGCCCCGTCGATGTCTGCTTGGGATCCCTGGGTGGCACCGTACAGAGATAAAAGGTTTGCTCATTTATGTATCAGATTAAACACAAAATAAAGACACTTTTGTCATTTGAGGCATACCAGAGGCTCGTTGGACTTGTCAATGCGGACTATTTTGACCGAGTCCTCGTCTACCATGTCGTTATCTTGTTCCAAGTCTTCAGGTCCAAGCATCAACGTGGGATCCCTGGATGCGATCCTATCGTGCGCCGACAACAACGTCTGTAGATTCAGAATGAGAAAAGAAAATGGCAAAGAAACACTCAATTAGCACGATGACTACATGTAGGTGGTCTCAAGAGAACCAGATACCCAAGTACCCAACCATTGATGTCAGGAACCAGTTCCAGATTATGGAATCGAGTACCTGAACTTTACAAATTACATAGTAACTTTTCGGTCAATGAAAAAGAAATTATTTTTTTATTTTTTTCAATCTGCAATGATCCCCTTTATAACCCTAACCACCCAAAGTCCATCAAAATCCATTTCCTGTTTTGGAGGATTTTAGCGGGTTCAGGATACCTTCATATTGAACAAACTGGAGGAGTGTGATGGATTGAGGTTTTTAAGCCAAGCGTTACTGCAGGAGTTTGATGGATTCAGGATTCAGAAATTTAGGTGATGGACTCTATGGAGAAACACACTGCAATTTTTTGTATGCCACCTAGGTATCCTGAATCCGCCAGAGTCCATCAACTTTTGCAGGTGGATTATTGATGGACTCAGGATATCTCCAGTATGCATACTGGTGGAGTCTGATAGACTCAGGACACCAGCAGTTTTTGCAAACCAAACTTGGTGGATTGTAGCGGATTCAGGATACTTTCTAGAAAAAGCAGTGAGGGGGTTTAGGGTTAAAAACCACTAACAGCTTGTTGCATGTTTGTTGGAGGTTCACAGCTTAATAATACATGTACCGTATGTCCATTGGCCCCTGCAAATAAAGAATCGTTATCTACGTCTTTCCGATGTTTCTATTCAAAAATAAATAACCCAAACAGCGCCAACTTACTCAAGTTCATCGGTATTGTTTGGTCTTTACAAATACCGTTACAATACAACTGAGCAACATCTTCCAAGATGTGAATTTTGAAGGTGGGTTTCTTTGATGGTAACCTTATTGTTTTCAATGGCGTACCCGGTTCCCTTTAACCTTTTCATGTACATCCCTAGTCGTGTTGGTGACAAGTTGGAAGATATCTTATATCGCCATGTACATGTACATGTAGGTAGCACATCTAGAACTATAAAGGGGAAACTGACTGTTATGTCGTTTAAGAACAGTTACCACTCTATAATCTGATCATGGTTTACTCTAAGTACAAGGGAAGTCAATTTGTAAATAGCAAAATTACATTAAAATTCCAATTCAGTGAGCTAAATTCAATAATGTGTCTGGTGATAATTACATTCACAGTGACTGAGACCTTGCAAAGGTTGAAGGGTTTATAAGATATTAGATATTAGTAGTTTGCGGTAACACCACGGTAATTTTCTTTTGTGAGATGTGTGGTTCTGAATAGAACCGGAGGGAACTCAATGTTTCGGACAGTATGCTCTGCCCGTTGTCAGGAGACTGTGATTCCAACAGTGAAGCGGGTTTATCTGGAGCCTGGAAGCGATAAAGCACTCCATAGTGCTTCTGTCTTTTGATCCCCAATAAACGAACTCAGACAAAACGTATTAACCGAGTTCCAAATTTCGAGCGCGACTTTATTACTGAAAATAATCGAAGAAGAAAAACATTGCCCGTTTAAACATTTGTTTAAATGCAGAAGAATGATATTTGGCAGGCTGACTTGCATGTAATCTCAGAGAGATACATTGTAGTGACTGCATGTAACACATTCTTTAAAAAAAATTCAGATAAGTAAAGTACGATGATCCAACACAACAACAGGCAATATCTGTTGTGAATACCAACATGTGAATACCAACATGTGATTTCCCTTGGTGAATTTTGCAGTGCAGCTATCTTAGATGGTTTCCTGTCCATATCAGGGAAAACTACCAGTGCTATCCAACTCCATCAATATCAACTGTCAAGATGAGTCAGAGAGCAAAAGCAGAGCTAACAAAGGCCAAAGATCGTAACAAACAACACATTTCTTTAAAACTCTAGAGAAAACATGAAATCAAACATAAATTCCCTATAGATGCATAACTTCCGCAGCTGAAGTCATAACCAGCATTTGTACTTTTATGCACACGAACTTCGAACTCTCATTTTTCAGATAACATGCACCACAGATACTGGTGTTTGTAGTAATCAAATATTTATGTTTGCATCAATAACCACTTGATATAGAACACAATAATATTTAGATCTCCGACTGCGTTATTTGACATAAATTAAACAAGACTTTGCGTTTCTTGGAACATCCTTAAGAATTTTGTGAGACCCTTGTCTAAAACCCATAGGGCAGTGGCTGAACTATACATAAACACTACACATGCTACACTAAAGTTGTTACTACTGAAGTCTATAACACTATACATGTACACATTTGCTACATACATCTGCATACACCTGCCTTTGCATGTACAACAAATATGATCTAAATATCCCAAAGCCTTCAAACAGCAATAACACACAAACTATCCATGCAAACATTTATCATATTTTAATACTACAGATGATCTTTAAAATCCGCATAAGTGCAAACTTTTGATGTCACTTCATTTTGTTCAAGCTTTTCCGCTGCAAATACACAAACGTTTACTGCATATATATCAAGTCCGACAAATTTCACAGCAAATGTTTTGTTGAACCACAGTACAGTGTATAGAATGAAAAACCCAACTGCCTTTACAAATGAGCACCTACAAAAATACAAGTAGTTGTACTGTACATATGTCAAGTTCACTTTCACAAGTTAGTTGACTACATGTATTCTGGTGAGTCTGCTCAAGTGGCTGATAACTAGTGCACAGACGAAGAAGCAGAAGTACACATCTACAGTACATTCTGAACTTCCTGAAGTCTACAGTACCCACAGGACAGGACTTGTAGCATCCTATTAGTAACACAGTCCGTCTCGACACTTTAGGACCACACCCTAGACTAGAGTAGAGTAGAAGACAAAACCTTACCTGCAGCCTAAAAACCAACAAGCTAATTTATTCCATCATGTCTAGTCAACAGGATACAGTGCAGGCAGGGCAGAACAATTCACAGACAAAATAAAACCACAGACTTGTGTGGATGACACTGGACAACCAATACCTGAGCAAGGGCAGAGATGAAAATAAACAGAGGAACCTGTACCCAGCCTGGATTGTCAACCTCTGCCCTTTGCGTCCAAAACCACCACCTTAGCTGGAGACTGCTGGAGTATGTGCACACACAAATTCTTGGCTGAATTTTGCCCAAGGAATCAAATAATCATTGTGTGAGAGCTCACTTGACCTGAGTGACCCTGAAATGCCAAACTTAGTAGGTCTGGTGTTGTGGGTCTTTTTCCCTGCTTTTTAATAGCTTTGGCCCTCAATCCCCCCAGGGCATTGCTTCAATTTTTTGATCACTTTGTAATAGTGTAATGTTACATACAGAGTAATGAATATCTATTAGTGCATGAAGGTCTAAAATATGTAGAGCCTACCTCCATGGTACAAGTACATGTGTGGACCATAATTAAAGTAAAAAGTCTGGAATAATGCGCCCAGGAGTTCAGAAAATGACCTGGTTTCGGCATCTGTGCAAGTTCATTCATGTTGATCACACAGACATCACAAAATAAGCTGTTTAAAGATTAGGCATGTTCCGATGATAAAATGGTTTGTGTGATATTAATTATTTTGCTCTTGTACCAGAACCACACCCAGTATAACAATTATACTGTGTGTAGGAGGGGGGGCTTTTTAAATCCACCCATTTATGATAATTCAAGCAATTACCAATGGACATCCTACCTTTAACTCAACCAAAAAAAGTGCAATTTGCATGTGAAAACAAGATGCCAAAATATACAATCTATGTAATTTCAGCCGACAAACAATTAATTTTTTTTACCCCCAAAAATTTAAGGTTGCGAAGATTGGAGTTTTGCAGATTCATAAATGTGACCTGCTTCAACGAAACCCGGACAAAGTTGACAATTTCTTGTTTTTTCGATTTTGCTTTTTCAAATTCTCTAGGTTCTCAGCTTGATGTATCATTTCATGTACTTCCACCCTATCTCCTCAGGGGGGGGGGGGGGGGGGGGGGGAGGACTGAGTGATAAAACCCTGACAACCTACATGTAATTATGAGATAAACAGAAAAGAGTATTAAGTTCAGAAAAGCGTATTATTCCTATACACAATTAATTCACAAAATTGACAAAAAACACACTTCTGGGTGACGAATTATGTTCAAATTTGGGGTAATTGTAGATTAATAGATTCAGACAAACCTAAAACCACAAAATAGTGAAATCCCCCCAAATGACTCGACGAGTACTTTGTAATAAAACACATTGTGCGACTTTGTCCGGGTTTCGTTGCAACAGGGGCCAATTTCATAGAGCTGCTAAGCACAAAAATTTGCTTAGCATGACAATTTGTCCTTGGCAAAAACAAGGTTACAGACCAAATTTTCACCTAATCTTTATTGTTCTGGATTGATAATCAGCTGTTTTTTTGCTTAGCATGAAAAACACGTATAATTTTGGCTGGTAACCTGTTTTTAATGAGCAAGACTTTTTGTGCTAAGCAAATTTTTTGCTTAGCAGCTCTATGAAATTGGCCCCAGGTCACAAATGTTCCACTTTTCAGCCATGTCTACCGGTACGCTCAGTGGAATTGCCCAATACAGTGTACGAAGAAGCCGCCTTCTAAACCAATTTGCTTGGTTTCTATCTCTTTGCTGTATTAGTCTGGCAGATTGATGTAAACATTGTTCAATCAAATGACAAAAGCATAAAATTATAGCCACACAGTCATTGTACATGTACAATGTATGTCATGAGAAAGATTGGCTACAGTACAGGGCCATCGCAGATATGTCTTTTTCAAAATCGATTTCGTATCAGGGTTCTAGCCACGGTGGGCGGCGCCGGGCGGTACCACCCGGCACTGCAAATTTACGCCCGGCACTTGGGTTTAAATTGGCTGTGCCACCCGGCACAATTTTGTTAATTTTTTTTTAAAATCAAATTATGGGCACAAAAGAAAGAGAGGAAATACAAAGTCACATTAATCATGTTCATGTACATGTAGTAATTTATTTTATTAACTTAGCTAGATTTTCACAGAAACATGCAAAAATGAACTGGACCCCAGGCCGTGAGACGCGAGAGCTCCGCTCGCTGCGCTCGCAACGCTTCGCAATCTGATAATTTGCCCGGCACTAAAAAGGTCCTAGCTAGAACCCTGTTTCGTATATTTTTTCAAATAAAAAATCTGTGATGGCCTTTATACTGTATAGCCAAACATATCTTTTTCATGACATACTGTGTGCAAAAATGCATGCTTATATCATCAAGTAAACAATGTTTAAATCATATTTGGCACCAATCTGTCTTACTACTCTCTACACACTCACCAGCTGAGCAATATAATGAACTTGTCTCCCGTGCTCCAAAGATGGAGATCCACTGACTAATCCTTTGCTTTGAATACTGCAATTCCCCCCTCCCCCCCTCCCCTCTCTCTCACCCAAGTATCCTCCATAACTGAGGCTTCCTCAGGATGCCAATTATGCCGAGTTATCTAATGCAGGCAGTTGCGTCCATCACATACAATTTTCTACTCTCCAAACGGACTGACTACTAGGGTCAAGCCTGCTGGACTCTCCTGACCCTTGAAATTAACTTCCCGGCATGCACGTTCAGCTTGGCGGGTAGTCCACATGTGTACACCGTTGCGAGTTCAAATACCATGCATCATTTTATATCTGTAATTCTAATTTGTCACGTTCTTCATTCTTCGTCAAGAATGTTCATCCATGTGCACAAAAGAATTAACTGCCTTAATGTACAATGTACATTTATTCTTGGTGTAGTTATACCATTTGTCAGTTGCGCATTTTTATCGTGTGAAGTAGCAAAGGTTCTCAATAGCTACAGAATGGTACACAATGTATCCGACCTGACAAAGTTTTTTAGCTCTGTGAATGTTGTTTATTCCGAGAAAATAAAATTCTAAGAAGTTGATTTACTTGGAACCAACTACTATTCATTATTTTCTTTAGCATGACAGAAACAATATTTTCACAGGGAGTTTCTAGTCATTAACTTTATTGCATGTTTACATTTTACAATTGTTGGTAATTGTTTGCCTGGAGTTATTTCGTCATAGCACATACACCTATTGCATTTTACAGACATTTCTCCGTGAAGCAAAATTATACCGGCCAACCTCCAATAAGTCACTGATTAACCATCTTGAAAACATGTATAAGGAAGAAGCAATCTTGAAAGTTGCCAGATTTTATAGCGGAAACGTTTATATTTTACATCGTTTTAAACTGTTAGCATGACATTTTTTCTTTCCTAAATACTTCATTGCAAAACTTCGTCTACATTGTAGCAAGTGAGCATCAATCGGTCAATGACATCCCGCAAAGGGCAAGCTTCCATTATATTGTACATGTACATGGGTACAGCCTTCAAGTTCGATTCTATGTATTCTCCAAAATCAACACTTTTGCCCTTCAGCCTCAATCCTTCAAAACTGCAAGGAGGATTTTAGAGGATTGAGGAAGGTTAGGGTTAATTAATGACACTCAAGGTTTTTATTAATGCAAATCGCCCATCACAAGGCCACTCGAGATGTGGGCTACAGAAGAAAGTGTGAAAACCAGTCCTTCACACTGAAACAAGACAATCTGATCTCTTCACAGTATGAATAGGGTTGGGATGGGTAACTACATGTAGTCCACTGCAAGGCAATAATAATGTCATAGCCCAGGCTGGGCTCGAACCCCCAACCTGCAGAAATACCCGCAGACCACAAATTCAATGCTCCAGACCACTAGAAGCAGGATAAATGTCCAATCCTAAATTTATATAATGGACCAGATATGAATATTTGTGACCCGCTCTCCAAAAATGAGTCTGAGGTCGGAAAATACGTTTTTACATAAAGGGCCGTTTATTGTCTCCGAGGTGAGTTTTCTTAATATTTTTGTTTTAAGGCATTTTGGTTTCTCCGACACCTATATTTTCAGATCTGATCAATTGAAAAGATTGTTTTGATTCCTAAATTAAATTTAATACAGGTTTTGTCATTCTCTTACCATAGCATCTAATGAAGCACTACAATTGTAAATCTTCATTTCTTTTCAAAGACATTTTGAATATATCTGAGAAAAACTTCCCAAAATTGTAAGAGACCGATGCAAACTACAGAGTTGTGCCTTATATCAAATGAAAGCTTATTTCCTGCTTTTTCTGACCAACTGTAAAATTGAAATTTTTTTTTTTAACACATCAGACTCATTTTTGCAGAGTGGGTCACATTTTTGTACCATCTTTACCCGGCTTGATGTGTTCTTTTTTTCCCCGACAGTATTTTAAGTTTTTTTAAATCCCACTGTCGAAACCCAAAGATATTCCTTACCCTAAATTCCGGAGTGTCAAGTATCCTGATGAGTTCCTCTACTTCACCACTCTCATTGGCTTTAGTCTCAGCTTTCACCTGGAATGCAACAAAGACAAACGAGGTATGATACAAGAAAGAGCGATAATGAGATATGATTAATGATCAAAGGCACCAGTCCCAAGTCATCCATCATGCAATTTTTTGTAGACAATTTCAATTCTGTCACGATATGGGAGGAGGGGGGGGGGGGGGGGCGGGTTTACACAACACATGAACACACGATCTGATTGGTGGGCTGTAGATCACATGTCATTGATAGTCAGGCAGATTGGTGCAAAATATTATATAATTGTTCACTTGATTTTGAAAATTGCCTGTTATTATACCTACAGTATATTGTTTCAAAGGTCAAATCTGCTATGGCCAAAAATCTTTCTCATGACATACGGTACTACCTGGTACTATTGTGTGCCAAATTCTGTGACTTCTGACTAGCACCCTCGACCAAAGATAATGACAATTTGGGAGACCGCCAACAAAGGGCAAGGTTCAAGTCCCGCCTTGTCAATTTCTTTGTTCACTTCAAAATAGGAGAGAGAGGGGGGGGGGGGGGGAAGAATGAATGTACGATCCATATGGGACTTAAACTCGCAGCTTTTGAATTTTTTAATGGTTTGTGCAACACTGTGTTTTGTGTATTGCGCAATACGTGGAGTTAAAACATTGCAACATGCGGAGTTTGATAAGGGCCGTGCAATACAGTCTCATATCACACTGGTTGTTGCCATGGATCAACCAATCAGGATCGAGGATTGAAGTTTGCTTGAAGATGAAGACATTTGACTGGAGTAAGGCAGGGTTAGAACATGCGACCTCTAGATCACCATACCGGTGCTCTAACAACTGAGCTATCAAGCCTCCTTATATTTTCTTGTGAATAAACATTGGGAATATGTGCCACTGCTTTACTATGCCAGACTTAAACAGCAAGATGTTACAGTTTACATACATTTGAAGTACATTTTACCCTGCCCAATACTCAAACAACAGCCGAACGATGCGCTCATAAACGGCTAGAGGGGGGGAGGGTTTGTGTAACAATTTTACTATTGAAGGGCAAACTTTGATCCAAGGCTTAGTGAGATGGATACTTCCACTCCAGCCAGACAACAGGATTTGCCAAGAAAAAAAACAGGTTTACAAACCAAATGTTCAGGTGATGTATATTGTTTGTGACTGGTGTTTAGCCGGTTTTTGCTTAGCATAAAAGGGACATGGAGTTTTGGCTGTTAACCTGTTTTTACTTAGTAAGACTTGTTGTGCTTAATACCAGTAGCAGCTTAATGAAATTGGCCCCTATGGAAGGGGACTTGCATGTATTTACCCAATTTCTTGTATATTTAAAAAATAAATAAAAATTTATATTATATAAATAATTTATATTTAATTTATATTTTAAAATTCAACTGGCTTTCCAAACCAATCAAAACTGACGGCAGTATCCTCCTAGATTTATCCGAATATAAACCACACGAAGGAATTTTTATTGGGGATTTCCCTAGTCATAACACATGTCATGCATGACAGTGTTAGACCAATAAAACAAGACAGCCGTTTGTCAAAAGTAGATTCCCAAATAATCAAACCTTATGTTAACCAGTTTGCGCTAGGATTATTTTAACATCACCGAGCCGACGCGCGAGATTATTTTTAACGAAACTCGATCCGAGACAGACATTTCCGGCTTTGCTCCTGGCGTGTTTATGCGTCATCCGTTTTGAATCTGGGGAAAACTTTGCATTTATATTCGTCATCCGGCGCGAACTGGTTAAACAAACAGCAGATCCATCCAATTGTCTGATTAGTACTTGTACTAATACATGAACTGGTACCGGTACATACACATCTATATCTATTGTAACCACCAGTACCATATGAATTCAGCATATGAAGCACGATATGTGGCAGAGAAACCGCCCCCCCCCCCCCCCCCCTCTTTTGTGTTGACCATTGTGTTCCCCGAATCTCAGGAATTTTTTTAAGTTTCAAGGGGGGATGGGTTAGGTAACAATAGTGTTTAGTGTGTATAAGGTATAGGAATAAGAGGGGGGTAGAATTCAGAAAAACCATACCATGTTTTGCCTTTTGGCTCAATGTAAATTTTAATTTAAAGATTATTATTTAAATTTGTCAATTTTGATAACTTACGCTGGGTGAATTTGTTGACCCTTTCCATTTTTCTGTTTTTTGTTCAACAGTGCTAAAAACGGTAGAGTAAACTCGACATTGGTAGCGTTAAATATTGTGCAACAAAACTAAACAATGAAATTTTGTTTGAGCACTTTTGTTTTTCAATATCGCATTTGAACACTGGGTGCACCAATATGGGCCTGCTGGAAAGGACGCCCCCACATAAAAAGAGCCCAAAAATCTGTAATCCGAGTTAAACAAAAATAGCCTAACTAATAAGGAGTATTTGTGACCCACTTTTCAAAAATGAGTTCGATGTGGTAAAAATGTGGTGTTTTTTTCCAATTTTGTTGGTAACATTTATCAATGTTCAAACTAGCGATAGATTTATGTACCGTAGGTCCATACCTTTTGAGGAAACTGTGAAAATGCCACTTTTTTTTTCTAGATGCAAAAAAAAAAAATATATTGAGTCTCACCCTCTTGTCGTATGATCGCATTTTGTCCCATTTTTAAAAAGGGAAACTAGGACCGAGTTATTGGGACATCCTGCCTGTCCCCATAACGTTTGTTGGTGCCCATAATAGCTATTCAACAACTATGTCCGCACAACTATGGAACAACAATGTTAACCCGGTTAAAAAATATAAAGTATCACTTGTCAACCTGCATTCCACGATAGCCGGTTACGCTCACGATGGACAGATGTTGGTTTCAACTCGTGCGTAAAAACGCTGACGGAGATTTTAAGGAGTGTGAAAAAACGAAGAGCCTTCTATAGTGTACTTGTGCCTTGAATCAATTTATCTTCCGTATTCTCACCTCGGCTACGATCTGCTGCAGAGTGTTACTGACCGGCAGAGGCACCTGGCTTCGCTGGTGGACCCCCGTCACCTGGTTGTGCACCTTGAGCGCTTGCTGGAATTCCGGATTCTGAAAGAGACTTCCCAGGAAGTTCACTGTCTCCGCGTTCGCCGAGTCTCCCAGTTTGGCCTGCATCTGCTCAAAGTTGGCGTGTAGTTTGGATAATTCTATAGAGACGGTCAAATAGAACCAAAACAATAGGATTAGTTCTAGAGAATTACTACATTTTGACCATTTGAAGTGTTTTAGCTAAAACCAATCACACACCGTGTTAAAAAATAAAACGGTCAGAGTTTTAGCTAGACCCTCCCTTCGAGGTGTTTTATATCACCGTTTTAGCAGCGAGATAAAACCGTTCAGACATCGTTTTAGCTAAAACTTTTTACCAAATCGAGTTCAACTAGTGTTTTAACCCTAACCACCCTGAGTTCATCAAAATCCATTTCCTGTTTTGGAGGATTTTAGCAGATTCAGGATACCTCCATATTGAACAACTGGAGGAGTGTGATGGATTGAGGATTTTAAGCCTAGCGTTACTGCAGGAGTTTGATGGATTCAGGATACAGAAATTTAGGTGATGGACTGTGATGGACTCTATGGAGAAACGCACTCAATTGTTTGTATGCCACCTAGGTATCCTGAATCCGTCACAGTCCATCAAACTTTTGCTGGTGGATTATGATGGACTCGGGATATCTCCAGAATGCATACTGGTGGAGTCTGATGGACTCAGGACACCAGCAGTTTTTGCAAACCAAAATTGGTGGACTGTGGTGGATTCAGGATACTTTCTAGTAAAAGCCGTGAGGGAGTTAGGGTTAATCGAATTTAAAACGGTGTGTGAACGCATCCTTTGTTGGTTTCAATCCGAGGTGGTTTAACGAAAGGAAACCAATACAGGCTGAATTGTACTTCTTAAAATATCAGTGCAAAGCAAATTCGTTGGGGTATAAACACCAAATGTCACAATGAATTATGAAACTTCAATTGTTGTCGTGCAATTCATTTTACTTCATTTGAAGTTCAAGATTGTGTCGTGTGATTGAATTTTTGTGTCGTGTGATTGAATTTCTGCCTGTTTCACAAAGTAACGTACATGTACATGTAGAGTACAAGAAACAAAGTCTTAATTTGGATGAGTAAACTTCAGGTTGAAAACAACTCCTTTCCAACTGCCACGATGGCTATGCCATAATGTATAGTTTATCCGAGGTATAAACCGTGTAATAGTAAAAACATGAACTCTGAACAAGTAACAAGCTGTTAGTGGTTGTTTTATTTATTTTCTTCATCAAAATCTCTTTTTTTTTAATTGTCTTTTTCTCACTGTCTGAGAAGTTAAATGTACTACATGTATGTAATTTGTAAAGTTGGTTATGGGGCCTTGATTCAATAATCTGGAACCGGTTCCTGGCATCAATGGTCGGGTACTTGGGTGGTCAGGTGGTCGAGTTGTCAGGTACCTGGTAACGATGCACACCTCTACTCAAGTGTATAATGCTGGTCTTCTTTCATGTAAAACATGGGGTGCATAATATTTACGATGCCTTTCATAAAACATGTTCAAAAAATCAAGTTTAATGCTCGCCCAAGAATTCACCCACAGAGTCAGCACAGTTTGCTTGTTTAGTGTGACCTGTGTGTGTGATGCGAAAAACATACAAATAAAATTTAGTCCAATGCAAACATGACTTAAAGGTAGTATACACCATTGGTAATTTGTCGAATTATCATGAATGGGTGGATTTGGGGGGTTGTATTTTATAGTAAATATCGTTTAACTGACCTGTCCGAATTTTTACATTCATGGATGCCGAGAAAAGCATGAAAAACAGCGTTTGTTTTCCACCGGCGTCGAGCAGTTATTCTTATGTTATCTTAGTTTTTTCGCGCTCGACGGACGGCGAGAATGAATTTTGGTTTATACAATTCAATTTTTTGGAACAATTACATGATATCTAGGGCCCTTATTTTGCTGGATGCCTACAATCATTAATTACTTTTAAATATGTAAGATATTTCTTAATAATTCGGTAGTAAATTTTTTCGATATCTGCAAATGGTGTATACTACCTTTAATTCAGCACAACCTAGTTTTTGTACAGTAGTTAAATATGATAAAGGATTCCACTAGAGCCAACACTCTTTCTTCTACATGTAAATCGGTATTTAAAATGAGGTCAACCTTCCTCATCATCATGTGTTGCCAATCCAATACTTCAGGGTATTTTATGAAATAGGAGGAAAATGTATAGTGAACATCTATTGTTTGATTAAAGATTCACGAACAAATGCACGTAGAACTAAACACCCTCGCCAAAAGTAAGTCCCCCTCTCAACAATTCGTCATAACATCGTCAGATAAAACATTCAAACTTAGTTAGAAATAATCCTTTGACTGTTTCCTAAGTGTTGTTTAAAAATAAAAGATGTCCATGACTTCATGGCTAAATGAGCTCAAATTAATGACAAAAACTGCCCTTCTCAAAAGTCACAAAAATTGATCTGCCACCTGCTTTACAGGGGTATAGTCTGTAAAAGACCAATGGCAATGGCCCTGTCTGACAGTCTGGGCATAATGCCTAATTTAAGAACACGAACAAAATCAGTAGGCCTATGCTGCGCTTGTCAACTGCAAGGTGTATTGGGACAAGAAATGGGACTGATCACCTAACATCTCACTGTTCTAAGCTCTGGGCCAAGAAAGGGATTTGCATGGTTGAATGATCCTGAATTGATTACAGATTAGAGTAATGTACGCTTGGTGGGCATTTTAAACTGCATTCAACCAAAGGTGTGTTTTCCATTAGTAAGAAGCCATTCATAAACTTTTGTGACTTTTGAGAAGGGCAGTTTTTGTCATTAATTTGAGCTCATTCAGCCATGAAGTCATGGACATCTTTTATTTTCAAACAACATTTAGGAAACAGTCATAGGATTATTTTTAACTAAGTTTGATTGGTAAAATGTTTTACCTGACGATGTTATGACGAACTGTTGAGAGGGGGACTTACTTTTGGTGAGGTGTTTATTTATAGAGAAATTATTCATGTTACAGATTTGGAAGGGTAATTAATTTTTGGCTATGTGGATCATGTAATCCAACAGAAAACCCAAAACCTGGCTGCTTTAATTGGCTGTTTCCAGAAATAACACTGAACCAGTAAAAGCCTACAATGTATTTCTAGCAAAAGTGCATTGCAACTGTTGTATTGATCATCATGATAGATGATATGACTTTAGCCCAATTGGGGTGGCATGTGACAAAAACATCATCCGGCTAATGTGAATTTCCCACCCAGCAGATATTCCGGTCCCATTCCAAGCTCCCAACGGTCGGAAACTTTTCATCAATTGATTTTAATCGCTGACTTCCCGCATTTGCACTGTATCCCAAAGGAATTAATGTACACGCTTCCGGCACACTTACGGTACATTTACTTGCGCCTGGGTGGGAAACCTAACACTGGGGATTTGAATTGGCAAAGCCACTTCTAACCCCCCCTTCCCTCTTCTTCCCTCCTTTCATCTTAACTTCCGAACATTGAGTGTCTCTAAGAAGATACTAATCAAGAACCTGGGGCAGATTTCACAAAGCACGTCTTATCTTGCGACTCATCTGAGGACTCCATAGGACGGACGAATGTCCGCTCTAAGATCGATCTTGGCTAGGATGTATCCTTAGATCAATTTTATTAAACCCATCTTACGAATGACGCATCACAACTACCAATTTGATGGCTGTTTTAGGTTTGTTTGTAACGATAGAAGAAACAATCGATAAAAAGAAACAGTCGTTGAAAAGAAACGCACAAACAAACTTCCTGTGTTTGCGTGCATAGAACACAAACTACCCGGTAGTACCAGAAAATTATTTTACGTAATACATTTCAAACATAACGTACGGTAGTTCTGCACATTCTGTGCTTGCGTGCATAGAACACAAACTTGTACCAGAAAACTACTCTACGTAATACAATTCAAACATTTATAGTTCTGCAAATTCTACACAAGATGCGACAGAGTCAACTACCGTAATTTCCTGCGGTAAAGCCGCGGCTTATCTGACTTTCTAGACCACAAAAACATCGCCGCGCCTTATCTTTCGGTGCGCCTTATATGATGTCGCTTGATTTCAAAGTGACGGTCTTTGTGTGAAGAATTCTTTGAATGCCGTAATCTTACTCAATAATGCGGTCAACCAATTAGCTCAACTCTTCGGACATTGTGACCGTGTTTCCATTCTAACAATGCCGTGATGTGTTGATCCCCTATGAATGTGCTTACCCTCCAACAATGCCACGATGTGTTGATTCCCCCCCCCCCCCCCCCCCCCCCCCCCCACGACCGTGCTTTTATTCCAACAATGCCGCAATGTGTCGACCCCCTTTTTCTTTCTGGTCGTTTTCTTTCATTCCGAAAATGCTGCAACAGAATTACTTAAACGTTTGGAATTCGCATTCACCCAACCTCTATTGTGTGAACGTTGAGGGTGTTTTATTATATCTTCATTTTAGATGTTTGTTTGAGAAAGTATTATAAGAATTTAACGTAATATTATCTTATTATTCAGGGTGACTGAGTGATGAGCCGACCAAGTTTCTTGAAAAGACCAACATCAAAGCCCTCAGCACCGCTCACTACTTCCCCAGTGACAAAATCGTTATCCAACCCTGAAGTCCAGTTAAAAAAATCTTCATTACCATTGGGTGTTGACGTTCTCTCAACACAAACTGTTTCTCAATAAATGTTGTCCCGGCCCGCTTATCTCCAACAAAGATACATTGTATTTACTTACACTAACCCTCGCCTGGCAGTTATTTAATTTATTTAAAAGGCGTTTGTCAATGTATTTCTCGAGCGAATTGATTTATTTCGCCATAATCGTTCCCCTATACGAATCTGGCGATAATTAAGGGCGCCCTCAATAAGCCACCTGACATATAGCTTCCAATAAATGTTGAAGAGTCCAACAAAACAAACCGTCCTTATCAGGACGACCAAACGGGAAAAGAGATGGTTCATGTGTCTGTTTCGTTTATTTTATTTGTAAGATATTAAATAAGTTTAATGATCTTCAAAACAAAACTAACACTAAAAGTAGTGATGTATTAAACAAATATCTTATGAACGTGATTAACAAATTATAGGTTTGAAATAAAGGAAAAGAACTTTATTTAAAAACAAATCCCCTCTAAAAATCCCTTCCATATATTAAGTCAACTCTATGTTGTCTGATTACGTTGTCTGGAAAGAAACTATAATCACTGACTGACTGAACTTACCGGTACTACCGGTACTGAATTAATTTATAATCCCACGGACCAAAACATTAAACGTGGTTTTGAAACCCGATATCTGTGGGAGAGGCACGTGTATCGGCTTCCATTGTATAAACTCTGCGGTCAGGAACATCTGGTGTTTGCGATTGTTGATACATTTCGTGTCGGCTCACTCAATGGTTTTAGTTCATTGAACCTTATTTCTTTTGGAAAAAGACGCACCATTGCAGGGTCAGAAACCGCAATCACGCACAGCTAGCTTTGGCTCGATGGATAATTAAAGGTACTTTGGATTTTTTCTTCATGGGACCAGCCCATGGGGTTACGGTTTAATTCATGCTTGGAATAATGGGATCGTTCTAAGGCAACAAAATGACCCCTTTCTGGCGATGTACCTACACCGGGTGGCGCCTGGTGTTCTTTTGGGTGCGTTCAAGCATGCGCCTTATTCGGCAGTGCGCCTTATCTGTTGGCGTTTGAATTTTTTTGGGGTGATTTTAGGGACCTGCGCCTTATCCGCCGTGCGGCTTTACCGCAGGAAATTACGGTATACGGTAATTGAATTTTGAAAATAATTTATGTTTTTAAAACTATAGACACGTATCAAAAGTGTTTTTTAATTTGTTTCTTCTTCGAAGCTAACTCTAGGCTGCCATTCTTTCACCAGTTCGCGCCGTTTTTTTACTTTTATTTACCGGACCAAGGCGCGGGATTAATTGTCACGAACATTGACCCCAGCAGGCCAAGTATGTGGGCAGCAGGCCAAGTACATGAGCAGCACACCCACACATATGCCAATATTTCCGGCCTTGCTCAGAGTTGCTCTTGGCGTGTTTATTCGTCATCCGTTTTGATTTTCGGAAAAATGTTGCGTATATACACGTCGTCCGGCGGGAACTTCTTAATGAGAAGATAATGCAATGATCTCCAGACGATATACAAATTAACACATGAGATAAGACGACCCTCTGACTGATCTTAAGTGCCGATGAGTTCAGTTGCGTTGCTGAGAAAGTTAGGACTTGTTCAACGCATGTCTACTTTGGTAAAATCGATCCTAGGACGAGTCACGAGTTATTTAGAAAAGTCACGAGTTAAAGACGAGTTACATTTTATAAGACGTCTTGGCATTTCATGAAATCTGCCTCTAGAGACTGAAGATGAATTAACTTACAATCCCTGGTGCCAAGTACTCACCAACTGTTCTCCTGTTGTTTGTTGGGGCAGCCACACTGGCTTTAGGTTCTTCGTCCAAAAGGGCCTTGGAGGAAACTGTTTGGAATGCAAGCGTAGCACCCTGGCTGTTGTTCTGACTTGCATTCTGCTGTAGAAACGATAAAAGAAGGGCAACAAGTCTCTTCGAGGAATGAAAGCAATTACACAGCACTTCTACATAAACATGTACATGTACTGTATGTGTACAAGGAAATTAACCTTCATTCAGATTTTCTAGAGTATAGATCAGAAAGAATCAATAAGGCAATCCCAAAAGATTTATGAGTATACATATACAAAAACTTCAGGTTACTTTTGAGGTACGTCGTAACCATACGTGGCATCGCATCGACTTGTACCAGTACATTATATTGTGGAATGCCTTGGCATCCTGATTGAGTTCATTGTCTAAGAGCACCAAGCTCATGATCTGTAGGTAATTCTACAGGTTGGGGGTTCAAGTACAGCTTTGGGTTATGGTGCATGTGCCCTTGGGCAAGGCTTTTTGTCACTCTTCAGCTTCTCCCCACCCAGTAGTAAATTAAAATGAGTATCTGTGAGGGTACTGGTAGAGATGGTTATTGTGGTTGATTTTAGCTGCTTAGGCTTGAAAATTATTTAACACCAATGGGAAGGGGAGACGCAAAGGGAAAGATGCCGCACCCAAACTTTAATTGACACAGGAAAAACGGGCATGCATTTTTAATGGACTTTTGACTAACCCTAACCACCCTGAGTCCATCAAAATTCATTTCCATGTTTTGGAGGATTTTAGCGGATTCAGGATACCTCCATATTGTACAAACTGGAGGAGTGTGATGGATTGAAGATTTTAAGCCTAGCGTTACTGCAGGAGTTAGATGGATTAAGAATTCAAAAATTTAGGTGATGGACTGTGATGGACTATGGAGAAACACACTGCAATTTTTTGTATGCCACCATGGTATCCTGAATCCGCCAGAGTCCATCAACTTTTGCTGGTGGATTATTGATGGACTCAGGATCTCTCCAGAATGCATACTGGTGGAGTCTGATGGACCCAGGACACCAGGATACTTTATAGAAAAAGCAGCGAGGGGGTTAGGGTTAGCTAAACTCGTTATTGCCTTGTTAGACAAATAAACCTTTCTTTGTAACAATGCATACTGATAGCTCAAAACGTCGCCTATGAGCTACCGGTACATGTATGAGACCGAATACCATCAGTCTGAGAATTAAAAACTTATGAGGCGTCAGACTTATAAGGCGTCAAACATACGAGGAGTTGGACTATGTATGATACAGCCACAATTGACCCAAGGGTGGGGCTTACTCGTTTGACCAATGGTCATCGGCCAATTATCAATAAGGGGTAGGGTGGAGGTGTTTTCTGGGAGGTGGAATGGGGGCTCACTAATGTGGTATGAAATGCGAGGGCTTTCAATTGAATTGCAAATGTTTCATCTGTGCTCCAGCAAACAAGATCCAGATCCAGGGAAACTTGTTATGCCACATAGTACAGGTATTGAATAGTGGACCTAATGAATGCTCAACTCTTACACCCCTCCCCTAACACATGAGGTACGCATACAATCCCTATCACATGATAAACATTTACTCCATGGAAAACAAAACATTTTCCCTCATGAAAAAAACCACCTTTCCCTCATTTAAAAAAACTCCCTCTCCCCACGAATAAAAACTCCACATACATGTACTAACCCACAGTTTGTTCCCCATAAATTTGTATAATTTACCGGTATTCCAATATTTACTATTGTTTAGTACAAAAACACAAACCTGTTGTTCTATCCCCCTGTCCTCTTCCATCCCCTGCTTCTTCGAACTGCTTTTTTTCTTCCCATTGGGCACATTGTCCGTCCCGTTCCGCACCACAGCCGAGCCGCCGTTCTGATGGGGTGCGCTGGCGCCGGTGTGGTTGTACTGCGGCGGAGGATTTTTCATTCCGCTGGCTGCCACAAAGCCGGGCGGGCAGTCCACAGCCACCTCCCGATGCATGCCTCTCTCCTGCTTCACTGGTTGGAGGTCCGCCTGCACCACCATCTCGCTCACCGTCTCCTCGGGCCGTTCAGAGGAGGACTGGCCGGGGTCTCCGAGTTTCTCAAGAGCCAGTGGCGGCAACTCTACCGGCGAAACAAAGCTGCAGTCCAACGCAGGCTCCACAACCACCGCTCCTTGTCCGTTATAATCTGGATACTCGTACGACCTTACGCTCTCCGTGTCCTCGAGGTTAGTAAACAGCTCAACGTCAGCACTGGAAGTCAAGACATTGACACCATGATTCTGCAGCCCTAGATCCGGAAGGCTGTCCGTACTACTGCTGTAGGCCTTGTTGTGAACACCGTTATACGCACTGAATTCCACTCCTGATTCTTCCCCGTTAAGTTTCACGGCTTCAGTTTCGGGCTCGTGGATGTAGCCACCGTTCACAAAGGGCACCCCTGTGTCGGGGGGCAAGATGTCCTCTTCTTCATCTGCGATTTCGCTAGAGAAACCGTCCGGTGTGGTATAAGTGGGCTCCGTGTAACCATTGATGACATGGCCGGAAGCATTGGTGAGGGGTGGTAGATGGGACAGGTCCACAGTATTGACAGAGTTGTTGGTTGAAAATTTGGCTATCTTGTCCTTAGCCTGTTGCTCCACTGCAATAACGTAGGCTTCCTGTACTCTCTTCTCTTGGTCTGGCTCGCCTGTAGACAGTAGACAAAAAAAAAGAAGGGATGGATTGTTGTTTTAACAAAGATTATGTAATTCTTAACAATCGAGGTGTGGGCTACTAGAGGAAAGTGTGGAAGAACCAGGCCCTCAAACTGAAATAAGACAATTTTATCCCTTCACAGTATGAATAAGGTTGGGAGGGGTAACTAGTTTACTGCAAGGCATTAATAATACCTCTTCTCATATTAGGCGTTTTAGTGTCACAGCCAAGGCTGGACTCGAACCCACAACCTGCAGAACTACCCACACACCACAAATGCAATGCTCCAGACCACTAAGGCCATGGCATTACCACCTGTACCCAGATACAGAAAACCTCATTCTACAATTAGTTGGTGACATTTTCAAGTACCGGCACTACGTGTAGTTTGTACACTATACAATACAGGTAAAAATATCACTGTCACTGGGAATGTTACGTGTACACTTAGCTGCATAGTCATACAAACCTGTAACATACATGTACCGGTACATGTACTGTAGTACTGTATATCTACTCCAATGACGACAGTGACTGTATGCACCAACCAAAACGTAAAGCGCAGTAACGGTTGTGGACATCCCAACACATGTGGGCCAAGCCGCCACCTAAATCACATCAATTCATCTGAAATCGTGTAGAAAGTGCAACTGACAAAACTCCAATTCACCGGAATCTCTTACCAGTAGGGAGCAGAGCGTGAATGCCAACATTGAACGGACCACACAGCCAGGACTCTTGAAGCCCTGAGACCCATCTCTATCCAACAGGCTCAAACCCTCAAGATATTTAACTCTCAAAGAATCCAGTCTACAACATGCATTACAGTACAGACAAGTTTCCAAGTGTCCGACCTTGCCCCACAGAGGACAGAGAGATGTTTTGGCCAAACTAAAGGCCACTGTGGAAAGTGCAACTGACAGAACTCCAATTCATCGGAATCTCTTACCAGTAGGGAGCGGAGCGCGAACGCTAACATTGAACCACACAGCCAGGACTCTCGAAGCCTCGAGACCCATCTTACCCAACAGGCTCAAACCCTCAAGATATTAACTCTCAAAGATTTGAGTCTACAACATACATTACAGTACAGACAAGTTTCCGATCTCTCCCCACAGAGGGCAGAGAGATGTTTAGGCCAAGCTAGCAGCCGCTTGACTGCCTTTGGGGTGTTCAAAGCCCTGGGATTTTAATCCAGATTTAGTACCAGATCATGAGTAAGGATGCGTGACAGCAGTCTCCAATTTTGTTGTATTTGTCTGTGTCACGTGACTTGTGATGTACGAGTTGGTGGACTAGAAAAGTGCATGAATCTGTAGGAAACCAGCAGGACGTGAGTCAGTGACTAGCCTGAAATTCCAGGCGGCCAAAACAAACACAGCCAGACAGACAGCATGTGTAGCGACTACATGAACATGTAGGGTACAATCTCTTAATATTATCACAGAACCATCTCCTCCCTCATATCAATTTGAAATATGACAAGAGTGACAAAATACATGAACAGAACAAAACAAGTTTACAAGATGCCAGATACAATTGTAATATACACATGTTAAAGTAAAACTTGGGAACAACTGTAACCTGAGGATTGGGGATTATTGATAACAATGAACCCGAGGACCTGAGCAGAGTCATCGGGATAATGTTGTGCACAAACTTTATGGGAGCTGTTGAGAAAAAGTTTGAGTACAAACAAGGAGAACAAAAGAAGGGAACAAGAACGAGACTTAAAGGTAGTATACACCATTGGTCATTGCTTGAATTATCATGAATGAGTAGATTTGGGGGGTTGTATTTTATAGTAAATATCGTTTAACTGACCTGTCCGAAGTTTTACAATCATGGATGCCGAGAAAAGCACGAAAAACAGCGGGTTTTTTCAACCGGCGTCGAGCAGTTATTCTTATGTTATCTTTGTTTTTTCGCGATCGCCGTCCGGCGATCGCGAATTTTTCATTATAAAATTCTATTTTTCAGAATAATTGCAGGATATCTAGCGCAATCATTTTGCTGGATGCCCAGAATCAACATTTACTTTCAGATGAGTAGGATATTTCTTAATAATTCGGTAGTAAATATTTTTGATATCTGCAAATGGTGTATACTACCTTTAATAAGGACAGCTAGATACAACTGTATGAACTAAAGCTGTGTTCGGCTCGATCCATTACCAGCGGTCATCCCCCAACCCGGTCATTATCACGCAGTAATAACCGGGTCCTCGCACTGTTATTACCTAATTAGTGCAATCATTTTGCTGGATGCCAACAATATTATTTACTTTCAAATAATCAGGATATTTGCTAATAATTCGGTAGCAAACGGCGTTTCCTACCTTGAAGCGAAAACTAAACATTTACAGACAACCAGGAATTACAAAATTAGTGACTCAGAAAGCTGCTAGATCAGGACAAACATGGAACAATAGAATTATCCAGTATCCCTTGCTTCATAAACACACCTTATAGTTTCTATCAGGATGCATCTGATTTATGGCTTCAATTACCTGCTCTACCAGTTTAGTGATTTCTTGAAAGAAAAATAATCTCTGACCCTTACATGAAACTCTATTGTGAGTGGGTCACATGGATGTGTACTTGGGCTATACTTGCCATGTGTGGTGTCACCTTAGCTAAACACTCAATGCAGGTGGCAATGACTACAAGACTATAAAATGGTGCTTCCGAAATCAGGGTTTTATTTATTTATTTATTTCTTTTTTACCCTGGGTGATCCATTCAGTTAGAAAAAACTCACTGATCTCCCATGGATCCCAGCTTACACAAACTACTATAATACTGTTAAAATAGTAAAATACAATTATGAAATAGAATTAATTAAAATTCATTTAAAAATACTAAAAAAACAGCAGCAATAAGAAACAGCAGATAAACAATACAATACAGTGTAAAAACATTACTGGATAGTGGATCAATTAACTGAACTGTTTAAGTTGTGTGACAAAGTGTTTAAAACTTGTTGAATGAGGAGATTTTAAATGTTTTGGCAAGTTGTTCCAAGCCTGGGCACCCCTGAATTTAAACGTCCTTTTTCCACTTTCTGTTCTAGGGTTAGGAAGAACCACATTGCCAACAGTGCTATTTCTAGTTCGATGACCATGTAATTCACTGACTGGAATAAAAACATCACTAAGATAACTCGGAACATTGGCTGTTAGACATTTAAAAACCATGGTTTTAATATGAATATCTCTTAAGCTTGACTCTAGCGTTTCCCAACCTAGTTCACTACGTACAGCAGATGCTGATGTTCTAGATGGGACCTTTAGAATAGTCCGTCCTGCTCTATTTAAAAGTACATCAAGCCGTTGTAACAGGGTTTTGGAAGCACTACTCCAAACAAGATCACAATAATCAAACTGGGAAAAAATAAGACTTCTCACAATAAGATTAAGGGTTTGTGTAGGTAAGACATGTTTAAGTCTATTTTCAAGGGGGGAGGGGAGGGGTATCTGGGTGTCTTTCGGACACCCTATCTATAATGTAGAAATGAGCGAAAGCTTATAAATTACATGTTGGTAAATTCATTGATTGTGTAAAAAATAACATTTTCCCAAATGTACAAAGCGAAATTACACAATTCTTATAGGCTAGTGTAGTAGGAGTATTGCATACTACATTTGTTGTGTAGCATTACAGATGACATTAGGGTTAATGTGTGTTTGATGAACCATGGAATCTTTAATAGGATTATTAAATTGTCCAAGGAACAGGATGAATACAGATTCTTAATTTAGGAGGAAGCACCTGGGCTTTACTACCTACTGTATACCAGTAGCTGACTGGTGGCCTTGGTTGCTACGGTAACCAAATTGCACCCTGTCACTTTGACATGGTACAAGGCAACTGTTTATACACACACATGCAGTGTCATAAATAGCTATATGTACATGTAATATACATGTACAATAAATGTACTGTACAATGTTGACCTGCAATTTAACGCCCATGATGAGTTGGCCATTTTAAATGTACCGGTACACTGTACCCTACCTGTACACATGCATTTTGTACTTATTTTAAAAAAACCAATAAGCATGTCTTTACAGTCCTTTACAGAAAACAAACAGGTACATGTACACCTTGGGTAATTGCTTGAATTATCATGAATGGGTGGATTTGGAGAGCTTTATTTTATAGTAAATATCGTTTAACTGACCTGTCCGAAGTTTTACAATCATGGGTGCCAAGAAAAGCAAGAAAAACGGCGTTCTTTTTTAACCGGCAAATAAGGCAGTGGTTCTTACAAATGTACCGGTATGGTTTTTTGGGGTTTTTTTGCGATCGTATTTTTTGTTATCAAATTTTTAGGAGCAATTACAGGATATCCAGCAAAATTCTTTTGCTGAATGCCTACAATTTCAATTAAGTAAGTATTTCTTAATATTCGGTAGTAAACATTTTCCATATCTGCAAATGGTGTGTCCTACCTTTCAGTTTTGTCTCACCTTCAAAAATAGGGGACAAACCACAAAATGGTTCTAATCCTCAATGTACCTTTTTAGAATTTACATAAATTTACTGCACAGTATGGTAATACATGTACTACAAAATACTGTACATGTACTCTTACTAGACTGTACACTGTTGGTGTAGTATTTTTCATGTGCATGTACGGTACCTGTATTAGACCAATGCTGAAGATGGACAAATAAGTCTAGTCTTGGTTTTCAAAATGAAACCATGTGCCGTGATGTGGCTTTACTCAAAGGTGCAAAATATTGAAAAAAAACAACGTCCCTTTAAAATTCTGAGGATCCCTTCTTTAGCCTCATGAAATGTTTGGAGAAAAAAAAAATCAGCTAAAAAGTGAGTAAAAGTGCCTTTAACTTTTTTTGCATGATTCTCAGCACCCTGGTGTACCCTACCTTTAACAAATGTTGCCAACATTAAATATCAAAAAGCCTTTGGTTGGACTTAATTGTTGTTTATTTTATATTTTTAACAATCTTGTTTGGCAACATGAAAAACTACTCTATTTTGCAACATTGGCCTTCCATATTTTACCAACCTGTGGTTGGCAGGGTTTATACTTCCATGAACTTAGTAGACCCAGACCAAACAACTCACCTGTGATTAAATGCCATTGCCCTGACACTCTCCCCTCAGGAATGTTACTGGTACATGTACATAAACACTAACCTCAAACTATTCAGGCAATTCTAAACTTTAAACAAATACCATTAGAACAAACGGCTCTCTGGTAGTCAGACAAGCCTTGTTAAAAATTGTATAAATATATTCCTTCATGGAATAAGCTTCACTCTATACTTTTGTACATATTCATGTTTTAAAGGTACGATACACAATACATGTACGGTAGGATACACCATTGGTTGATTGAATTATCAGAAACAGGTGGATTTGGGGGGTTGTATTTTATAGTGAATATTGTTTAACCGACGTGTCCAAAGTTTTACAATCATTGATGCCGAGGAAAGCAAGAAAAAATGGCATTTGTTTTTAACCGGCGTCGGGCAGTCGTACTTGCGTTGTTCTGGTTACAGGATATCTAGCGCAATCATTTTGCTGGATGCCTACTAAGTAATCATTAGTTATTTTCAAATAAGTAAGATATTTCAAAAAAAAATTGTCGGTATCTGCAAATGGTATCCTATCTTTAAGATAAAGGATAAGACAATAATTAATTTTCTGTTAGAAAAACCTCAGTGATGTCAGTTTACATGTACAACATTTGGCCATGAACTTTGTTGATTTTACACTGTTTTCAATGGGGTTGAATTTAGGGAGGTGCACACATAATTTTGTACATGTATGGTACATACTGGTGCGAAATACGGTACCCTCTAGAGACATTGAACACAATGTGTACAATGGAGACAAAACGTCTCCTGAGGGTAAATTTCTATAGATGAATAGGTCTCCATTGGGAATTTCACGAATTAGATTTTTGGATTTTACTTAAATTAATCAAAAACTAGGATTAGGATGTGGGTTAGGGTTAGTGTTTGGGTTAGGGTATAATATATTGGGTCAAAATTTCAACCCAGGAAAAAAATTATGGTTAAAATGGGAGCATTTTTAAAAACGTGCTCGACTTTCTAACCATTTTGTACACGAGAACAAAGCCATGTCTCAGTGATACAAAAATGCGAATGCACATCTTTACATGTACACTATGCGAAAGAATTTGTTTTTCACTTCCTGACTTTAATAGTGTACTCTGCTCTAAAGTATTGTTAAACTTTACTGATACATGTATTCAATTTTTAGAAAACCATAATAAAAGTTGAAGAGTTATTACATGTGTACATGAGGATTTACACATCAGTAACTGTGAACAATTAACAATGGATTTTCATTGTTAGTTACATGTACATGTACCACAGTTAGTTAGATGTTCATGAGTCATTTGATATTGCAATTGTATACCAGAAGTGAAACCCTCATAATAACCTCATAATGCATGTTTTATTGGTGTCTAATCAGTTCGTTTCAGAGGGCGTGGATACACGCAATGATTTTCTGGAATTCAGAAACGAATGACTGATAAACACGAGCAAGGCCGGGAACAAGAGCAAGGCCAGAAAAATTGGTCAAAAACCAGCACGCAGCGAGGCGGAAATATCAGTACAGTTGACAATTCTGAAGTTATGGTCAGAGTACTTTGAGGTTTAGGATTTGATGCTTTTACACCAGATGTGTAAATTTTGTCTGGCAATGTACATGTTTATTCATAGGGGTGGGCGGCTAGGTAAATAGGTAAATCTTTAAGATTTTTGACCAAGTTTCAAGCAGCCAGTGGTTCCTATTGATTTTGGTACACATTCGTTGTTGAACTTGAACTTGAACACGGCCACTTTTGGCCAGTGTACACAGCCTGCCCCCGATTTCACTAAACGTTGCAATGCGTCGCATCTCGCGACGCGCCTCGCGACGCGCCGTATAATGCAGATCTATTTCACTAAAGTTACGATGCGTTTGATGCATTAAATGCGTCGCAAATACCTTGACAACGATATACATGTAGTCGTAAGTTACAACGTGTATGGTCGTCGTAAAATAAGATGCGTATTTTAATAGCCAGTTTTATGCCATAAAAATGAAATAAACGAGACTACATGTAGAATACTCGGACAATGTGTGGGAAGTTGTATATGAAACATTCATCGCAGTCATAAATAAACCTTGAATAGTCCACAGCAAGCTTGTTTTTCGTTAAAACTGCATCATACGTCCGCCATTTTAATTTACATTTGTTAAGCTTTCCGAGAAGAAATTTGACGACTCTGCTAAATACCAGACGGCTATTTACTGTTCGTTGAATAGGTACATACAACAGTCACTTTTTGGTGCTATAAATACACCTACGATGCGTCGCACATACATTGTACGATGTGTTTCGTGAAATAGATTTAACGACGCGTCGTAGTTACGACGCATCGCAGGGCTACGATGCATTGTAAGTTACGAAGAGTGAAATCGGGTGCAGGTGTCATGGCAAATATATTCTTCTGTGGCAGGTCCCAGAAGTGTTGCCAAATTACGATGACAAGTACATACTGTATGTATTGTACAAACATTTGACATGCTATACAAATGAGTCTGGATAGTTTATGTTTGTGGTGTTTGACTTGATTTTAAAATTTGGTCAACAAATTTTGTTTAAATAAAATCCCATCGTCAAATTTGGAATTTTGGAATTAAAAAGGCAATTACAACAACAAAACACTTAACAAAAGATATAAAAATAGATGGTGTCATTGTAATGACCTGTGAATGCACAACTGCTTTGCATCAACTGCATGACATGACAGTGTGTACATATATACAATCCAATCAGTACATGTAAGAATATACAGTAATTGCTTTTCTAGTTTCTACCGCCCAAAAAGAAAAATCCAATCTGTATTAAAGATTAGTAAAATAACAAAAACCTTCCCCATTCAATTAGAGGTTGTATATACACCATTGGTATTGTAATTGCTTCAAATTATGAGGAATACCGTAGGTGGACTCTGAGGGTTGTATTTTACAGTAAATAAAAACTGACCTGTCCAAAGTTTTACAATCATAGATGACAAGAAAAAAGCAAGAAAAAATGTCGTTTTCAACTGGCATCTGGCAGTTGTTCTTGTTCTATTTTTTCCCCCGAACAATGATAGGATACCTAGAGCAATCGTTTGCTGGATGCCTACATGTACCGTAGTATTATTATTTACTTTCAAATAAAATAAGTAAGATATAATTCGGTAATAATATTTTGTTGATGTCTGCAAATGGTATACGACCTGTAAGGTGGTTGAGATACATTTGACATGAATCATCCATGTATGTAGTACGAGGTACAATGATGTGTGCACATTATGATCATTGTGTGCATGATAATGCCATAACAGGTGTTGTCATGTGGGTGCATGGTACTGGGGTACATGTACATACTGCATACAATGTATACAATGTACATATTGTTACATACATAATGACCTTCACACATGAATGACATGAACACAAACAAGACTAGTGAATAGAAAGATGCAGGTTTTACTTTATTTTCCTTGCTAATTTTACAAGCAAAATGTTTATTGAAGTATTTTGGAGCGTGTAGTAAAGCAGGGGATATTGTATATAGGCAGAGCCAACAGTTTAATGGTTAATTTAACACTCAGAATTCAAAATGGTCTCTCACTCAGTAACATTACTATGCTTACATGTACCGCTACATTAGGGATCAACCCTGGCTTTAGTTAAAACGGTGATTGTGTATACAGGCCCCATTTCTGTATGACTATTAGAGAACAAAATTTAGGTAAGTGGACTTGCCAAACTACCACTTGCAACATTAAAAAAAAACAGGGGCACCTACATGTATGTTGCAGAGGATTGGGTTTTGATTTTTTGTGGTAAATTTTGGGGTAAAATGATGACACGAAGACGAAAAAATGCAACACGAAATAAGAAATAGTTATAACCGAGCACGCATAGTGAACACGCCAAAAACGCGTTGTTAGGCAAGAAACCAACTGCGAAATGCATAAGAAAATCACATTTTCTACCACCACAAACTTGGCTATCAGTACGGCAGTTGACGGTCTAATTCTCCGACATGCCCAGCTCGCGCTGGGGGACATCCACACACAGTTTTCCCCAGATTCAAAACGGATGACGCATACACACACCACGAGCAAGGCCGGAAATGTCTGTCCGCAGCGAGCAAGGCCGGAAATGTGTGGGTGTGCCTCCCGGTACCATCGGCCTAAACCCGCCTCGGATCGAGTTTCGTTAAAATTAATCCCGCGCCTCGGCTCGGTGATGTTTACCAAAAAATTAAGTTTCACTCTTGGAACCCGACTATTATTAGGTCAACCAGTCTGGTTCCAAGACTGATTGTTCTTGTGAGGTTAGGTACAATGTAGTCATGTAACCAGATCACTGGCTGTCGTAACGATAGCCACTTTAAAAAAAAAATTGTGTCATTAACGTTACAGTTGAGAGTAGTCTAGGAAAGAATGTGGTATCCTGACACCACATCAGCAGTCGTGTACAAAGTCTATGGAAAGTCCCCCAAAAAATGTATTTCCTAACAGAAGTCCCAGATTAATATATTTTCAACATTTTTGCCCCGATTCAATTTTTGTGTAATTGCCTTCATGGAGATGATTGATCTAGCCAGAAAAAGTGGCATCAGGTCAGGAAGGTCAGGTTGCAGTATTCATTGATGAAGTCACTCAAATTGAACCAGAATTATAAAGCGGGGCTAATTTTTACACAATCGCCCAGTATAGCTCCATGGTTCAACCATGGAGGAATAAGAACCATGGAGGAATAAGAACCATGGAGGAATAGTTTAACTCACCAATCCGAATGTTTAAAGTGATCCCTCCAGACCCACAGAGCTATATTCCAACCGTCGCCATTTAGACCACCAGCACATGTAATTCCAAAAAAACACTTAACGCAGAACTGTCACACAATTACACTGTATACAACCATGATACAATCCTCTAATTCCACCACAGGCTACACAAAAACAGCTCAAAACACATCTGTGCAACAGGCAGTCCAACTGGTCCCTAGCTACTTCACATATCTCTGGCCGGCCTTCAATGTATGTACCATACATCCTTTTGCACACAGTAGGAATATCAGTGTCCCAACAATGCAGTGCATGCAGTGGTTGGCAGCTCTTTTCACCCTCCCTAATCACAAAGTGCAATGGGCAGCTGACCCCTTTTTGCACACTATAACATTCCTGGAATTCCCGACCTCTTGGGTGATACCATTTTACAAAGAGGTTGCACACAATGGCCCTTGGTTGATGAGTAAACATACAGAGGGGCAGTGAACCATGATGTTGTGGTGCTGGGATGAAAAGTGGTTTTGATAAAGGGGAATGGAAGCAGTGTTCAGGACACTGCCAAACTGTACACAATAGAACAGTTTCCTAAAAAATTCAAATTCATGCACATAAATACATTTAGGCTGAGAGGCAAGAAGCGAAATTGGCCTATTGAAAATGTACAGAGGTCCAAAAAGATGTCTTTTTCTCTTGCTTTCTCCAGGATTTGTCCTACTTGAAATAGCAAATGTGCCTGAAATCATCATAGGTATTGCTATCTGGTGTGGTTTTTTTGGGGTACCAAAAAAAAACTTAAACAAATGATTTAAATTTGTGCGCACGAGGTCGATGAAAATCAGTGGGGCTCCTTTTCCCTTCGAGCCCCCAAAATACTGTGACTTTTGGAGGGTACCGGTACCATCCACCACATTTTGGTAAAAATTGCCTACACTGAATCACAGCGCAAACCACAGCTGGCACAAACACTGGCACAAGGCCTGTGATTCTGTCTGCATTGTGGTGGATGTACCCCCCAAAAAGTTACAGTATCTTTTGCATTTGTGTGGAAAAGGAGCCACGATAATTTCCCTCGACCTCGGGAACGGGACGAAATCATTTTGTACATTTTGTACCCCCAAAAAACCCACTTAGCCAAAAAAGTACATGTACCTATGACGATTTTAGAAACGTCTCATATTTTAAATATGACAAATCCTGCAGAAATTGAAAAAAAAGACCAATCTTTTTGGACCCCTGTACATTTTCAATGGGCCGATTCAACTTCTTGCCTCCCGGCCTATTTATGGGTATGTGTGCATGAATTTGAATTTATTAGTAAACTGGTTTATATTGTTGGTGCCAGGGGGGCGGAGGGGGGGCCCTTCGAGGCTGTGATTGCGAAACGCTGTGGTACCGTCCATTCTCAAAATAGGGGGGAACAATTTTCTCACTCGAAAAATAAAGAGTTTTTGGCATCCAATCTTAACATCTTGTCTTTTGTAGTTGTACAAGGTTGTTATTTACCTTAATGTTTATCATCCAATGACAAAAATTGTATTGAAAATGAAAAAAGCAGTCGAAAAAATTAAGCGTTGACGTACCGTTGATGCGCGTGGAGATTGTGCACAAATACTCAAACGACGTTAACAAATACCTCCCCTAAAAAGGGCAATAATAATCGATAAATTGTGAAAAATCGTGCTTTGACCCCACTCATTTTTTTTCATGGATACGTTAAAAAAGGATGTAGCAGTGATATACTGAATTTTTAAAAAAAATCTGCCTGTGACCCCCTTGCGTTTTATCGTGTTGTTTTAGAACGAAAATGGCAGAAAATGACATCGCCCCAAACAAAATCCGTTTAGATCGTGCCTGCGTACCTGGCTTTGCGGACGTTGTATGAATCAGTAAATGCGGAGAGCGATACACGGAGAAATCTGTACGTGTTTCAACGGTGCGCTTCGCGGTAGCGATCTATACGTGTTTACTGTGTGAGATGTGTGGCTCACGAGCGTGGAAGAACGAATGAGATACATTTCAACGTTGGTGGCGCACTTTCTTAGGCCCCCCCTCCGCCCCTCCGCCCCCCCCCCTGGTTGGTGCTGTGAATGAAGGGATGTTTATGGATGAGTGAAGTCTGACACTGACAGGGTGAAGGTTACATGTATGTGGGTTTGATGTGGGCAAAATAAAACAGCAGGGACTTTCACTTTTACTTACAACACTGGTTGGCAAAGTTGACAAAATATTTTTGGAGTCACTGATAAAGTATGTCGTACATTGACTGTATTCGTTTCTCTATGATTCACTGCATCAAGACTGTACCAGTATGTATTATTATATTTATTATTATTATTTTATTTCACTCCACATTCAAATATACAAATTACATTAAAAGGACAATATACAATTTAGTTCATATTAAAAAACATGAGAAAATGTGGAGAAGGCAAGGTTGATGTTTAACCTGCCAATAAAGAAAGAAAAAAGTCAGAAAAAAACAAACCAAAATTCAATAAACAACATACAAACCAACCGATCCGTAAAATACATATACCAATCCATTGACAACAACCCAACGAGGGCAGTAAAATCTGCAGTGCTTTTATATGGAACCAAGTAGAAACAAGCCAGTAAAACTGGCTATTTCCGCTAACCCAGGTTATAAAGTCAACTAACCTATTTTTCGTACCTGTATTTATAGAGCCTATAAGTTGACCCCTGGTGGCACGCATTGGCACATTGATTTCGAAAGCAAATCACCCTATCTCTATTTATGGAAACTGACATATTGCATGACATAAAAGAGAAATATCATTGAGCCAAAAATCAACCTCACTTCCGAAAATCTAAAATACATGTGGACTCGTGGAATCAGAGCACTCGTACAAAGATGAACATTTATGAACTAATGTTGTGGTGGTCATTGGATACAAACTTTACTAACAAATATAAAATTACCATTAATAAGAATTGTATTATTAAAGTTTTACCCATTTCCAACTAATTTCTTATAACTTTGTTTGCTTGGAATGCCAAGATAAAATTAAAACATGAATGTTTCTCGGGGGCGAGTACGGTTAGAAATCATTCTGTCAAAAAATACAGCAAGGGAAAGAGCAACCCCGTGTAAAATGCCCATAGAAGGGTCACGAACCAAAGGTGTCCGGAAGCGCAAAGACAAAATGGCGCACTTTCAGGCTCTACTGGCGAAAAATAAATAAAATACACATACCAGTACACCCAGCAAAAAAAAGGAAATCAACAATTTCCCAATTGGCCTTTTAATCATGAAAGGAAGCCTAGTAAAATTACATGGAAATGAGTTACGACAAGCAGGGTCTGAACTGGATTTCTGGTTTGGCTTGGCACATATCGCTCCACGACAGGAGTTTTACCCACTAATCCTGTGCTAATCCAGGGATTTCTCCCTCTTCGTATTCACCCTCTAGTCCTCCCCAGGTATCTGTATAACAACCTGGCCAGTAGGAATTGGAAACTGGCAAGTCTTTGGTGGAACACTTACTCTTAAACTTCAAAAGCTACGACTCTTCACCCAGTGTGCATAAACAGGTAGGACGTCGATATCATCCATTTATTCCCCTCCACAAAAAAAAGTTTACTCGATTTCTTCCTGAAACTTGAGTGTAAGATTTTTTAATTATGCTGGGAGAAAAAAACTGCCAATCTTCAAACTTTTTATTTTCAATTTTGGCCGAAAATTTGGAATAAAGTACATTTTTTAGAAAACAAAAATGACCAACTTTTTTCTTTTTGTATTATTGGTTAAATTAAACAATTTAAAGGTAGGATAAACCATTGGTAATTGCTTGAATTATCATGAATGAGTAGATTTGGGGGGGGTTGTATTTTATAGTAAATATCGTTTAACTGACCTGTCCGAAGTTTGACAGCCATGGATGCCGAGAAAAGCACAAAAAACAGAGTTTTTTTCAAACGACGTCGAGCAGTTATTCTTATGTTATCTTTGTTTTTTGCGATCGCCGTCCGGCGATATCTGCAAATGATGTATCCTACCTTTAAATGCTTGCATCTAAACAGAATACCCTTGAAGGTACTGGTACCTAAAATAAACATCCTATAAAAGACATACCAGTACGACAAAGCTACAATTCTTCTCCTATTTCCCTAATATTTTTATGATGTTTGCAATAATAATAAACACACATATTTCTTGGCCATATATGCCACTATGCACATGATTGTTAAAGGTAAGATAAACGATTGGTAATTGCTTGAATAATCACAAATGGGCCAATTTGGGGGGTTGTATTTTATAGTAAATATTGTTTAACTGACCTGTTCGAAGGTTTACAATCATGGATGCTGAGAAAAGCAAGAAAACCGGCTTCGAGCAGTGGTTCTTATGTTGTTCGCCATCACCGTCCGGCGATCTTGATTTTAATATTTTTTTTATTTACTTTTTAAAACAATTACAGGATATCTAGCGCAATCATTTTGCTAGATGCCTACAATCGTTATTTACTTTTAAAGGGATCGTATACGTTTAGTAATTACTCCAAATATTTATGGCAATAAAAACTTACTTGGTAAGAAGTACAGCAGCTTTGGATAGTATAATGCATTTTTAGAACCTTTTCACTTCGAAGTACTGCGGTTATGGAAAAAGATATCACTTTTTATCCCCAACAATTTGAATCTGAGAAGCGTTACTGCAGTGACATTTCTCAGATTGTGTATTCCAATACAGATTATTCTTCCTGCGTGGACATAACCGCTTCAGATTTTCGGCAATATCTCAAAATTGCTACCACCTTTTGAAATGAAATTTTTACAGGTTAGTTTTATGGTATATATCTATAACTATATAGGATTGAAACAAACAGTGGGTTCCAATTACCAAACGTATACGATCCCTTTAAATAAGTACGATATTTCTTGATAATTCGGTAGTAGTAAATTTGTATTGATATCTGCAAATGGTATATTCTACCTTTAAATCAAGAATACCGGTATGTACTCTGTACTGTACTCTGCACCCTACATGGAGAGTACCATGTAAATGTAAGTATTTGCATTGGTACTCCAAACTATGATAATGTTTGTTTTTTAGTCTTTTTCAAACAAGGCAATGTACCACAATCTAAATTTGAAACAAACAGTTTAATAAGTTTCTTCACAGGTGTACCATATGTTTTTGTTGTCACATAGATAAGGTACCAGTAGGGAATTACCTTTTTGGTTATTTTTACTTCAAAATACAAAATACAATGTGTGGCATGGCACAGCATGCACAGGAATTGTAAGCAAACACAATCTTCACTTCAGTAAAGCCTGGTTTATACTTGGCGCGAAGGCCAACGCAAATGCGAATTTGCGAAAACGGCGAGTTTTCGGGTTGCGAATTCGCAAAAGTTGAACACATACGCTTTGTGACATCATGCAAATTCGTATCGCTTTTGCTTTCACGTGAATGTATGAACCGGCCTATACACTGTAGGAAGAAGTGCTTATATCCCTAATGTGGTCAATAGAGGGCTCATTTAGGCATTACAGAATGGCACATGCACAAAATGTAGAGATGAAAATGTTGAGATAAAAAGGAAAACAAAAAAACAAAAAAATTCCTTACCGCCTGAAAGACCCATGCTTCTCCTGACCCGCAGTGAAATTGTCCGAGACCGTACACACTTTGAAGAGAGAAACGCAAAATATACAGAATTACAACTAGGATACAGTGAACATCATACATGAAGGTGTATATTTCGTGCATAAAAAGCAACTTTTAAAGAAAACAAATCCCCATCTGTTTCTTGTTTTTCCAGATATCACTGCTGAAGTATATTACGTTTTTAGTGATTAACCAGTTGGCGCCGGGATTATTTTAACATCACCAAGCCAACGCGCGGGATTATTTTGAACGAAACTCGATCTGAAGCAGGTTCAGGCCGCCAGTACCGGGAAGCACACCCACGCATTTCCGGCCTTGCTCGCTGCTAAAAGACATTTCTGGCCTTGCTTGTGGTGTGTTTATGTGTCATCCGTTTTGAATCTGGGGAAAACTATGCGTTTATATTCGTCATTTGGTGCGAACTGGTAAATAATAGAAGCCTTCAAATACCGGTACATGTATAATGTCTGTGTTCTTCATCAAACTTCAATTGTTTTCCTCCTGTTTGTGACAGGTATTGTAAACAACAAACAAAAAAAACACCTTTTTTTAGCAAGCCTATGCCCGGATAAGGATGGCAAGGGCATCAGTTCCCCTATTTTTTATCATTTATTGAATAATTTTAATGATTAGATATGCGATTCTTATAATGGGAGATTATTTAGATGTTAAATTCTGGTTAAAATTCTTTGATCAGGAAATACACGCCTTCCATGAACATGTACCGGTATGTGCCACATTATAGCAGTAAATACCTACATATTTATCCCCTTCAGAAATTGTTTATATTCTTGCATATAGTTCCTACAAGAAAAGCACCTGGTTTTAATAATAATGTCAAACCTGTATAAGATAATTTTATGAATTAATAAAAACCAAAAATTAAATTCTATGACAAATGAACTACATTACAAAGAGTCCCCCCCCCCCCCCCCCACCAAAAACCAACAAAAAAACTTGCCTGATGAATGTGGTCGATGACTTCGGAATGTGAGGCGTTATTTAGTGACTTGCCATTGACTTCAAGGATCTCATCACCGATATCAAGATCAGATCGATCAGCTGGAGAACCTGAATCACAGAAATAAAAAGAAATACAAAAAATTCTATATAAAAATCTAACTCAATTTATATTAAAGATGACTATTCATGCTCCTCAATGTATGTGAGCTGTTTTGGGCCGGACCAAGGAGAAGAAAAATGCAAACAAATTAAATTTGGATTTTTTTTTCTTAATTGTTAAATTTATTCATATTTGTAATCTTCGTACAAATTCATTTTTGTACATTTTCACTGGTACTACGTGAACCACTGATACGCACGTATTGTAGGAAACATGCGTTAAAACATACAAGTATGGAAGACCCTATGTTGCCGCCATTACCTGATTACTGCTTGTTTCGTCTGCCCTTCAGTTTTTACATTTCAAAACCGTTAGTTAATTATGTCAATTGACAACAAGTCGCAACTAAAAAAAGAGGTTTCTTTGTCGATGAAAGGAAAAGACCTTAATTTTAAAACATGAACGTTATTGTTAAAGGGTAGGATACACGATTGGTAATTGCTTAAATGATCATGAATGGGTAGATTTGGGGTGGTTGTATTTTATAGTAAATATCGTTTAACTGACTTGTTCAAAGTTTTACAATGATGGATGTCGAGAAAAGCACGAAAAACAGCGATTGTTTTTAACCGGCGTCAGGCAGTTAGAGTTAGGGTTAGGTTTTTTTTGCGATTGCCGTAATTATTTTTCGAATAATTACAGGATATCTAGCGCAATCATTTTGCTGGATGCCTAGATTCATTATTTACTTTCAAATGAGTAAGATATTTCTTAATAGTTCGGTAGTAAATATTTTCGATATCTGCAAATGGTGTATCCCACCTTTAACATGGTTACGTTAGTACCGGTACCGAAACAAACTTCGATTTTGAAAATCATTTATCTTGTGCCTCTTAATTGTATATAATACCATGGTGTAACAAAACAATTGTTGTCCATGGGTTTTGTACACCCTCAGGGTCAAAGAATTATAGAAACAAATGTGGGCTCTTTTTGCATGCAAACATACCCTGAGTGTATGTACATTATCGATTCACCGGTAGATAATAGTTGGGATTGTCAACAGAGGGCGCTGTAACACTTCAGCAGTTGCCTTTAGTGCACTGTGCACTGCACATGTACAATCTGTACAACAGTATTCCTAATGCTAGCAGCATGTTCATTGAAACAAACTGCTGGTACATACAGTGGGGTAGGCATACACCGAGTTACGGGGATACTTTCTTTTTTTTAAACAAATCTGACAGAGTTGGGGGAATATTTTTGTGTGGCCATAATATTTTAGTTCTCTAGTAAAAGGTTCTAGAGGTATAAAAGGAAATAAAATAGAGAGAAAGACAAATTAGGGTGATGTTGAAAATTTGAGTTTGAGTTTAGAAAGATTTTCCGTATGCAAACAAACACTATGAAATGTCCCATAACGTCGTGTACTGAAACAAATTGTGCAAATACAAGATTCCCCCCCCCCCCCCCCCCCCCACCCTTCTAATCTGCCATAAAGATTTTATGACAACGAAAAATATTTTGAGCCATGCCATAAACTTTATTTATAAATAAAACATTCTGCCATGTTTCCATACACATTACATGTAAGACCGTTTCTTAGATAAACCTATCTTTTGGATCACAAGGTGATGTCAAGGGGGATTTATATTAAAAACAATATACGCACACCCGATACTGGTGAAGGTCCATTATGCCATGTACTGGTATACTGGCCAAGATAAACAAAACAATTCTATTGTGCAGCCCAAACAATTTCTACATTCCAGCATTACTGGTATCTTGTATTATTTTGTATGAAGAACAAATATGACCTTGGGAATCACTTACCTGTAATAACACTACACATACTGAGTACAATATGTAAGGGGTTCTGACAAAATGAGACGGAACTGGGCAACATAAGGGTTCTCAGGATTAGGAAAGGGGATGAAATTCTCCTTGCAATGCTGTTTGTTTCACTTCAATCAGACATTCCGTTACGTTATGGCTGTTTGAAGTTCGCATTTATCAACATGTCACAAAATTAAAATATAAAAAAATGGCCCTTAAAGTTTCGAGTTTTATGTGATATGGAAAAATGCCAATTATTTGTCCTTCAAAACACTTTTTGTCCACTACTTCCATACTATTTCTTAACAAAACATAGTTTGCAGGCATAACAGAAATAACAAAATATCAATAAATCTGAAGAAAATTACCCATTATTCATTATTTTGCAATTTTCATCATTTTGCACTGTGCCCAGTTCCGTCTCATTTTGTATATTGATTTGTATAATATGATCAGTCAAATGAAGATAATTTTCCTAGGAATATTGCTCCTACAATAACACAGAATTTAAATTCTATTGTGGGGCCCAACAATTTCCACATATTACTGGTTTCTTCATTATCTGGTATGAACAAAATATGACCTTGAGAATCACCCAATAACACTAATCATACTGAATATAATTATGTGAAGCGTTCCGGTAAAATGGGGCAGAACTGGGCACAGGCCACAGTGGAAAAAATAAATAATAGTAAATTGGAAGATTTTTTTTTCAAAATGTACATAGCTGTTTCGGCATTTTAGCTGAAACAGCTCTTGTTTTCTTTTTTATAACCAGTTCACACCGGGATTATTTTAACATCACCGAGCCGATTATTTTTTTAATGAAACTCGATCCGAGGCACCGAGCCGATTATTTTTTTAACGAAACTCGATCCGAGGCGGGTTCAAGCCGATGGTACCGGAAAACACACCCATGCATTTCCGGCCTTGCTCGCTGCTGACAGACATTTCCGGCCTTGCTCGTGACGTGTTTATGCGTCATCCGTTTTGAATCTGGGGAAAACTTTGCGTGTATACCCATACGTCCTCCGTCGCCAACTGGTTAAGAAATAATGTTTTTCTTCTTCAGACTTTTCTCTATAGGGTTTGTACACGTTTCTTGTAAACTTTGGCACTTGGGTAAATCCAATCGTCTTCAGACCTGGCACACACTTAGGCCCCCCCCCCCCCCCCCCCCCCCCCCCACCCACTGATAGCCCAAGATAAAATTCGGCGCGATGACGTCATCGGGTGTTATGTCAAGTCACATTAAAGAGGCAGTTTTTAAGACCATCTATCTCTGGAAGTACAAGTCTGATTGCCTTCAAACTTGAATTAAATTAAAACTGCTGCAATCTGCTTACTGCTACAAATAAAGACGGCAGCTTTTCTAATATACTATAAAGCCCTGAGATTTTCTGGATAATCTGACACTCTTCCGGTGTTTTTGAGATCATTTAGAAACATCAAAATTTAGATACATTAAAATGTCAATATTTCGTTATGATTAAAAAAGTGACATCGGCGATATCGATGTCAAAATAGTATCAAGTTTTTGAGTAATATCGATATATTGACGGACGTTACTCCACAGTGATACAAATTAACGATTGTACATGTATTTTACACGGAAGTCACTAAAGATGTAGGTGATGGTCAAACATCCCTAAGAAAATGTAACTTGGGTTCTGGCAAAATGAGACGTAACTGGGCAGAGGTTGGAATGAGGGTTTTCGGGTATTAGAAAAGAGGAAAACATTCTCCTTACACTGTAAGGAGAATTTTTGAAAACTGTTTGTTGCGCTTCAATCGGACATTTCATTAACAAGTTTATGGCTGTTTAACCCTAACTCCCTACACAACAAAGGAAGTTGGAGGATTTTGGAGGAATTGTATTGTTCAATAACAATGGTGAGGGAGTTAGGGTTAACGTTCGCATTTATCGCCATGTCGCAGAATTAAAATATTTTGAAATAGGCCTTGGAGTTTTGAATTTTGCACGTGTGATTTTGCAAAAATGTCAACTGTTTTTCCTTAAGTTAATTAAAAACACTCTTATTTCACTACTTACATACTATTTCTTTACAAAATATAGTTAGTATAGGTATAACAAAAAATACAAATATCAATAAATCTGAAGAGAAAAAAATGTATAAAATAAAATCACTCACTACTTATTATTTTGCAGTTTTCTCCACTATACCCTGTGCCCAGTTCTGTTTTATTTTGCCAGACTGCCTGATAAATGTGCTAATTAAACAAACATTGTGTTTAAAACATACATTTTCAATCCACTCAGCTGCCCCATATATACATTATAACTGTCCTGGATGAGCTTTTGACAAACTTAATGGGTAATCACTCAAATATTGATTCCTAAAGCAGATGTTAATGGTTACACAACCCATGCACTTGTCATATTCAATTTCCCTTGGCACACATTATGTTAATGTGCAGGTACTAGTTCTGGGTGTACACCTTTTCCACAAGTATATCATGTACAGGTACGTATACATTAGAAAAAGCACTTGACTATATTATGACTGTATACCCTAAAATAGACATGTATAGAAATATTGTACATGTATGCAAATAAATTAATGTACAATAATTTGGTACAAGGTGTGTCAAAATTCAGGTTTAAAAATACCTACAAAGACAGTTCACCCATTCCCATTGGTTAAGAGCTTGTCATGTTGTCTTAAAGATAGGATACACCATTTGCAGATATTGTAAAACTTTACTGCCGAATTATTAGAAAACATCTTACTGATCTGAAAGCATCTCGGCATCCATGATTGTAAAACTTTGAACAGGTCAGTCAAACGATATTTACTATAAAATACAACCCCCCAAATCCACTCATTCATGATAATTCAAGCAATTACCAATGGTGTATCCTACCTTTAAACGGAAGGTAAGGACATGGCTGACTGGTTTTACAATTGTTTCACTGGACATGAAATGTGGACTCCTATGAAATCCTGAGTGCCTTGAACTTTATTAGTTGACTTTACAAAAGGCTTCCCCCTGCCTAAGTAGTGGCATGAAGAACAAGGGGAGATTGGAACTGACATGTAACCTCTTGGGCAAATCAAAAAGAAATTACAGTTCATGTGAAGATGGTTTGTTCTACATGGTTTTCCTGTCTCTATTACCTTGGTATGGGTACTTTGTCATTTATCGCTTAAGTGTCATTACTAATGACAGACTTCAAATGTATTTTTTGGATTGGTAGTTTGCTATGCATACCGGTAATTAGTCTTGAAGGACAACTGCATTAAGGAGTGCATTTGGAATTATAAAATTAGATTAATATGTGGGGGCGGGGATGGGGGGACAGAGTCGTCATCATCATCATCATTATTATAATTATCATTATCATGTTATTGCCGCACCGTTTTTCACAATTTTTGGCCGAACTTTGCCACAGGAGACCAAATCGTGCATTCATTTCTAGGCGGGTTTTTTCTTTGCTGCGTCAGTATGAGTGAACAAAATTGGGCCTTTTAGAATATTATAATACACTCAGCATTATTGCCACTACCGGTGTGTATTTCTGAAATTAAACATCTACATGGATACACATGTGTACACATGTATTCGCGTTTTTGTATCACTGTGGAGACATGGTTTTGTTCTCGTGTACAAAATGGTTAGAAAGTCGAGCACGTTTTTCAAAATGCTAACATTTTAACCACAATTATTTTACTGGGTTAAAATTTCGACCCAATATACCCTATATTATACCCTAACCCAAACACTAACCCTAACCCACATTCTAACCCTAGTTTTTGAGTAATTTAAGTACAATCCAAAAATCTAATTCGTGAAATTCCTAATGGAGACCTATTCATCTATAGAAATTACCCTTTGGAGACCTTTTCACTCCCATTGTCCCCATTGTGTTCAAGTCTCCAGAGGGTACCGTATTTCGCACCATAAAAGTAGACTTTTATGTTGTGTACCCGGTATAGTTTAACCAGTTTGCGCAAGGATTATTTTGACATTGACCGGGCCCAGGAGCAGGATTGTTTTTCACCAAGATCAAATGTCGATGGAGGAAAAATGAAGGGAACAAAAGTACAGTTCCACCCAATTAGATGGCTAAATTAAATGATGAGAAGTGTGTATTATCTCTAGTTTTGTTTATTGTGAGTCAGTTTATCATTAACTGATATCAATCCATTTTTGGCAAATGCAGATGACGCAGGCAATATCTGCACAAAGCAGTTCCCGAACGTTTTGGCTGTAGTGGCAGTCATGAAATACCAGCAAGGTACATGTACATTGTATACTGTAGACACCTATAATAATAGACAGCAAAATGCATCTTTTCATTTTCACTCCTTTCACAGGTTGCTGTAACCCATATTTTGCGTATTTTCAATAGCTTTCAAATAACACAGAGCCAGATGTATGAATTTACTAGTCATTTTTTATATTTGCTAAATTTCTTTGAGAATGTAATTCAAGATAGGGTCGACAGTAATACAAATTGTTGTTTTTTTTCCTTGGGTCAGGACCGGAAAATAGAAAATGAGAAATAAATAAAAGGTACGCCCTTATCATATTTTACAACTTGACCTCAAATGACTTTTGACATGACCATCATATAAAGGTGAATCTTTTGCATGACCCAAGCTTGATTGCAATTTGACCTCAAGTTTTCAAATGAGATTGTTTGCTTTCAATTCCAGCCTTTTTTACAACTTAAAATTACATTTAAACCTTACTTGACCTTTGACAGGACCATCATATAAAAATGACAATATTGCATGCATGACCCAAGTTAGATTGCAATAAGCCATTTGCGCGTGACCCCGAGTTAAATTTGAATAACATCTGGTACACTGACTTGCTCACACAGCTTGGCACAGTTTAACTTTAAATTCTCCAGACCAAAGACGCTGTTGCTATATCACGTGATTCGGGGCAAGCCTTACGCGTCATACGCTAGCAACCCCCAGCTCTGGAATGGTCTGGTGTCTTTTTGCCATTCTCACCCATTGTAAACAATGTATTGGTTCTGAGCTTCTCTTACGTAACTATGCAAAAGCTTGCCCCGAATCACGTGATATAGCAACAGTGTCTTTGGTCTGGAGAATTTAAAGTTAAACTGTGCCAAGCTGTGTGAACAAGTACCAGATATTATTTAAATTTAACTCGGGGTCACGCGCAAATGGCTTATTGAACTACATGTTTCAAAATTCAAGTCTATTTTAGAACTTGACCTAAAATGACCTAAAATGACCTCAGTACACTGTTGCATAATTTCGTGCAAATAGTGTGGACAAGTGTTCGAATGACAAGCAGCGCATGCATTGACGCTACGTTTGGTCTGTTCAGGGCATGACAGGCGAGTTGCTGCAATCCGCTGGCTGAGAACGCGCCCTTTATGCAGATTGTGGTAGCAATTAAATTTGTGACTCAGCAAATTTTGAAGTGAAATCATAATCTTAGAATCTAGTTTACTCGGAATATATGCAGCATTCACCGAGCTAAAAAAATGTCATCAGGTTGTTTGTCAAGAATCATTCTTTATATTTTGAGCACCTTTGCTGCTAAAAATGCACAACCGACAAATTATTCCTTTTTTTGCATCACAGTATTAAACGCTGCAGGTAATGATTCCAATGCAAACCACTACCAGGTCGATTGTTCAGGTATAAAAACACATTGTGCGAACCATGAAGTCAATGCTATATAATTACACTGCTCCATACCTTTGCCTCTAGCTGACCGACGCAATTACCCCAAGGTTCATTAGTGGCAGCTATTGCCTTGGACAATCAAGGTGCGTTTGTCATAGATTGAGGCGAAAATGATGTGCCGAATATACTCAATGTTGGAATAGAACAGATGTGATATACGGTATATCAGGATGTTGATGTTGATGTTGATGTTGATGTTGGTGACTCTATGCCTATTTAAGACAGCATCCGTATAGGGTCGCTCCTGAAAAGGCAAATCTAGTGAAAAATGAAATTGAGTACATGTTGACAAATGATATTATATAACCAAGCAAGAGTAACTGGAGTTTGCTATGTGTTCTTATTCCGAAACCAGGCGGTAGTGTACGGTTTTGTACGGTTTTGTACAGATTAAGGTAAAGCAAATGCTAAAAAGTGACTCGTTTCCAATCCCTAGAATTAACAAAACAAGATTGGTCAATCTAAGTTTGTTACAAAATGTGATTTATTGAAAGGAGTGTGTTCCATTTAATAACCGAAAGTTATGCCGTTTGGCATGAAAAACGTCCCAGCCACTTTTACTCGCTTCCTGAATTGATGTATTCAGGGTCTACAAGGTGTTGAAGCTCATATTGATGATTTGATTGTGTATGAAAAGACAAGATCAAATGACTCGTTCAAGTAAATTTGACCACAAATCTTGCAAAAAGTGAGTTTGGGAAAGCCACAGTAAAGTGGTGTACCGGTATCTGGGTTACATGTTGGTCAAGGTACAGTAATGTGGGACCAGTGAAAGCAAAAATGTAAACTATTGTACCGCTACATTTTCCTACACCCAAGTCTGTTAAATCGCTTAAAAGATTGTTGGGTATGACCGGTTATTATCGGAAGTCTTGTAAGAATTTTTCTGAGACGCGGTTCCACCAATCTAACTAAAAAGAACTTTGCATAGTTGAAAGCCACAAAAATAATGAGATACTAGTACCGCTACAACAACAAAGAACCAAGACAGGCACAACCTGCTTTCAGCCAGAGGGACGTCAGTCTATGATAGGCTTTGGCCTATTTTATACACCAAACTATCAGTATGTACCCAGATTTTAAGCCAGGACAAAGATAGACACCCAATATTGAAATGCTGACTTCATCCCCTGAGCACAAGGAAGACACTTAACCAGTTCGCCCTGGAGGACGTATAAACACGCAAATTTTTTTCACAGATTCAAAATGGACGAGCAAGGCCGGAAATGTCCGTCAGCAACAAGCAAGGCCGAAAATGCGTGGGTGTGCTTCCCGGTACCATCGGCTTAAACCCGACTCGGATAGAGTTTCTTTAAAAATACTCTCACGCCTCGGTTCGGTGATGTTAAAATAGTCTCGGCGCAAACTGGTTAATACTAACTCGCGTAGCGGTTTGCGATTTTCTTTTTAGAAGAAAGTATATTCATGGGAAAGAACAATGGTAACTCAGCTACATTAAATGATTTTACACACACCCTAGGGAGTTGGGGTTAACCACAACTCCATAGGGTGTGTGTAAATTCATAATGAATTGAGGATTCAGGACTGTTACTGTTATAAAGAACAACTGTCCTCAACCAACTCACCAATAGCCTACCATATAGTTGGTAGAAAGGTGAGCTATTGATCAAAAGGTCTGTTGGTCACTTATTATTATTATTTTCTGGTAATGAAACCAAGGATCCTTCAAAAGCGCTCAAGGCACTGTAGCTCGTAAGCCAGAAGAAACCCGTAGACAGAGGCTGTGTCAGCCAGGAACACCGGGGCAAACCCCTTCTCTTAGCGATAAGTGTTCTGGGTTCTTTTACGTGCATTATACAATTGTATAATGTTATTATGGGAAAGATATATACACACATTATAAATTATACAACACACGGGACCTACAACTTTACGTCCCATCCAAAGGACGAAGCAATAGTGGTTTAATTGCCTTGCTTAAGGACACACGTGTCCCGGCCAGGATTCGAACTCACGCTCTGTGGAACAGAAAACACACGCTCCACTCGACCACGACACTCCAGCTATTGATAACATTGAGCTTTTCTTTGCCCAATGTTCTTGTAGATTATTTTAACCATGGAGCAAGGCTGAGGGAAAACCAGGTTAGGTTACCTACCAGTAAGTGCCTTGAAAAATACAAACATGAACCCTACACGAGATAGTTTATAGTGACTTCCTGAGCACAAGGCTAGGGTTGCTTGACCCTTGAAGTGCCGAACCAAGTGTGGTACATGTACATGTGGTACAGCAGGGGGAAACCTCCACGCACACACATTTTGATGATTTTTACAACCAAGATCATTTCCTTTGGCCACTCTACAACTACTTGATGGTGGTGATTTAGATACTGTGCAACTGCTTTTTTTGTTGGGGGGGGGGGGGGGAGTGTGGGTGCTATTTTTGGATTTCTTCTTTGTAATTTAGGACTTGTACAGCCAAACAGTATTTCCTAGACTGCCCCCCCCCCCCCCCCCCATGGTAGTTATTGACTCCCATTTTGAGGTATAAGAAATTCAATGAAAATATTCTAAAAGCACTAGAAAGCAGGAGGTCTTGGGTTTGAGTCCCACCGAGTCAGTGATTTTTGTTTAATGAAACCCTCGGGAACACACTGAGTACAGTGTAAATACACATTGATGTAGGGCCAAAATCTAATATTGATTATTGTACCTAATGACTGTACATGTTCCCTAGCAACTACCAACAGGTTTTTCTTTCTTTCTTGATAACACTGACGACCAGTTTATTAACGCAACAATGTACGAGCAATGCAGCGCAAAAGGGTATGGCTAAAAAAGAAGAACATTTACCGGTACATGTACAGCATTTGAACATGCATGGTGGAATTTGCGCTATATAAATACATTACAAGCATGACCAACTCGAATGTAGTATGAAATTAAAGACCCTTCATTTGAGGGGTTTAATTGTTGGCAATTTAGAAGAGAATTCATATTTTTAGTGCAAAAAACATACATGTGGTTTTTGAAAAAAACAAAGTATGAATACTAACCATAAGCCCTTGAGTATAGCTTTACTAGAAAGTATCCTGAATCCTGAATTTTGTTATGCACACAGATGTTGGTTTTGGCGACTGCTCAATATGGAGGTATCCTCAATCCATGAAAATTCTCTAAAAATAGGTTGTGGATTGATTCAGGAAGGTGTAATGAGTATATTTCTCAGATAATGAACGTCGTGCGACATTCGTAAATATGTCGTGCGATTATCTTGCGACCAGCGATCAGATGCTTTTTTGGCAAAGTCACCTGTTTTCAAGAAGTACGCAAAAAGTTTGTGAATAGCTTTCGCGAGACATGCGCGATACATTCTCCAAACTGTTGAGGATTTTGCCAAGATTTTGCAAACATCACGCACATCGTGAGTAGGTCGTGCACACATATGACAAAGCTTTTAAGACATTTTCGAGGGAAAATCACAACCCGGGATGGCGGAAACGTTTGCAAGAAATTTTATGAAAAATCCCGCCGAACTAAAAACGACCTTCGCGAACAATTGACGATGCTTTCGAACCCCCGCGCATGTTTGGCGAACGTTTGGAACCTAAAATACAAATGTTGGACTTTGCAATTTTTTGGGCATTCGCATCTTTTGCGAATCGTTCGTGTGCCCCGTGAAAACCCACCCTAAGAAGCGACAAAATGAACAGTACATTGCAATTAAAAGTTAACCTTCATTTGTTTCCTTTTCACAAATTGAGAAAACATTTTCAGGCCTTTTCACACAAGAGGTAAACAAAATTCACACTTTTTCACACAAGTGAGAAAATGGTTTCACACCTTTTAACACAAGAGGGAAAACATTTTCACGTCTTTTCACAGAAAGATTTGCCATTTCCAGTCGCAGTGTTAACTTTTAATGTACATGTACATATACTGTAGTCAGTGCACTGCAGTGACTGTTTTTTAATTTTATTTTATGTAATCTTTAAAGAGGGTAGTCCATTTCAGTTAAAGGTAGGATACACCATTGGTAATTGCTTGAATTATCACGAATGGGTAGATTTGGGGGTAGTATCTTATAGTAAATATCGTTTAACTGACCTGTCGGAAGTTTTACAACCATGGATGCCGAGAAAAGCACGAAAAACAGCGATTGTTTTCAACCGGCGTCGAGCAGTTATTCTTATGTTATTTTTGTTTTTCGCGATCGCCAGGCGGCGATTTGTTGGAATAATTAGAGGATATCTAGCGCAATTATTTTGCTAGATGCCTAAAATCATTATTTACTTTCAAATGAGTAAGATATTTCTTAATAATCCGGTAGTAAATATTTTCGATATCTGCAAATGGTGTATCCTACCTTTAACAAACTGCTTTCCAAAGGAGCCCTCTAAAAACTTTGATGAAGCAGTGTACTATGTGTCAAAGCACTTTGCCACTCAACCTTATTACCAAAGGGCAAAAACACCTGCTGCCCTAAATCTGTACTTTAAAGGTCTTTAACTGTTTAAGTTTAAGGTCAGTGGAACCCTGCTATTGGGAACAACACAGGATCCAAAAAATTGGTATATGGATTGTTCGATATAGCGATTTTTTGCCCGAATGCCCATTTTTTTAAGATGGCGTCCGTCCTTTTTGCGGCCTCTTGTTGTCTACTTCATGTGCGCCACCTTTTATTTATCACACCAAATTGTTATTCACCAAATCAAATTTTAAAGCAACAATTCCCTTCTATTCATTGGGGAAACGTCCACCCATATCACTCTTCAACATAAAGCACGGCCTAAAAAGTGTTTGATATATACCCAGTGGTTTTCTAAAAGTCTGTTGAAGTATCTTTAACAACAACGTTTGGTATGTTTGAACACAAAAATAAGGAGCCTAGGATGGTGTTTGGTATAGCGGAATGTTCGGAATAGCGGTGTTCAGTATAGCGGCATTCCACTGTAGTATACACCGTTTGCAAAACTACTGAATTATTATGAAATACCTTACTTGACTCTTATTATAATGGTGTCCCAAGCGACTGGAACCGGAGACCACGCACGCGAGTGGCGAAGCCACAAGGGCCTTTTCCAACTTGTTTTCGGTTTCTTATGTGTTTCTTTATAATCTTGATTTTTGCTACCTAAACGGTAGCAAAAGTCCAAACCAATCAGAAGCGACGGGCGTCAGCGGGTTTGCATACATTAACAAATTATTTGATTGGTTAATTGTTCAGCACTTGTTTGCATACAAGTTATGAATAATGCACGTTTCATACTCTATGAATAATTCATACAAAAAAACGCAAACAAGTTGGAAAGGGCCCTCGTGGCTTCGCCACTCGACTCGCGCGCATGGTCTCCCGTTCCAGTCGCTAAAGGCCCAGTCCCATTGCCAATGACGCATAAATCACGCATAAATCGCGCATAAAATTGGTTTGTGCGTGATTGTTCGTGGAGAAATTGGTCATTTTCTGGGGTTGTGCGTGGTCAGAATCACCGATGAATCGCGTATAAACTGCGCATGTATCACTTACAATCACTGACAAAGAACGAACATTCCACGCACAACAGCGCACAAGCCCAAACCCGATACAATTTCTGACGTTCAATCGACGCATGTATAGCGAATGTAACACGTATGGATCACGCATGAACAGCGCACGAGCACTGATGAATCACGTACGGTCCGCGCATGGAGCACGCATGTATCACTGATGAAGGGCGCACTGACAGAACACGCACATATCACGCACATATCACGCACCTTCCACGTCCAAACTACGTACATTGCGCATAAACTGCGCATAAACTGCGTATAATCGCGCACGTTGTGCGTGGAAAATTTTTTGAACCGTTCAAAACCGGCGATCGCGCACAAACCCGTCTCCGCGTACAATCACTTACAAAAACTGATGCTCCACGTGTGAATCACGTGGGATTTACGCACATCACTGACGAATCACGCACAAAGAAAGTTTTATGCGCAATTCATGAGTAATTCGTGCGCAAGTGCAGTGGGACTGGGCCTTTAGGATCGCAGCCACGAAGGCCTGACAAAAGGCTACGCATAGTAAGGCACACAGTACATTTGTACATACACCCATACTCACAGCGTTGGACATCTTTTGTTTGTATTTTTTGAAAAAGATATGTTTTATACATGAATCTCAACAGTGAACGTTTGTTAATTGTGGGCTATATTGCACTCAATTCTTCAACGTCCACTATTTGAATGCGTAATTGTGACCCACCAGGCCAAAACCAGGCGGAAGTCGGCAAATGCCATTTCGAGATATGGCATTGTACACACAAAAATGTGTTTTGACTGGTACTACAAGATGCCAACACTTAGTTTATTAGCACCGTTATTCACATGTTTTTGCCAACATTCTGTCAGGGCGTGATATTTACATGTACGTCAACCGCTACCCGCCATAAAAGCCATAACAAATTTATAGTAAATATTGACCTGTCCGATATTTTTCAATCATAAATAAGAGAAAAAAGCAAGAAAAAACGGCATTCATTTTCAACCGGTGTCAGGCAGTTGTTCTTGTTGTTCTTGTTTTGTTTTTTGTTTCTTTCGTGATCGCCGTCCAGCGATTAATTTTTTTTTTTAATTCAATTTTTTGAAACAATCACAGGATATCTACTTGTAGTGCAATCATTTTGCTGGGTGCCTAGAATCATTATTTTCTTTAAAATTTTATAAAAGTAAGATATTTTTTAATAATTCGAGAGTAAAATAATTAGAGAGTAAATTTTTTAAATATTTGAAAATGGTGTATCCTCCCCATAAAAAAAGTGACTGGGATGAAAGTGGGATCCCACTAGGATCCCGGCGGGATAGGTGTATCCCACTGGGATATCATCATCCCGGTGGGATGCAAAGTGGGATGATAGTGGGATCACAGTGGAATCCCGATTTCAGGTGGGATCACAGTGGAATCCCGATTTCAGGTGGGATCCCAGTTGAGGTGGGATCCCAGTTGAGGTAAGAAGGTAGGATCCCAGTTGAGGTGGGATCCCAGTTGACCATATAGTTGACCAATGGAATTGACCGGCATGATCGACTGTGGGTTCTTTTATCATAACTTGCTGTATTTCTATCACACACAGTATAATTATCATACCTGGTACCTCCAAATACTGAAATAGGCAATTGGGGAGACAATCCCATAGAGATAGATGTACACAAACTTAAAACAGTCCTAACTTGTTTACCCTAACCCTTTTCTCTAAGATCTTCGAGATTTATGCTATTTAGACCAAAATCTGTCATTCTTGGACAAAAATAACTCCCAAATATCGTTTTTTAGGGTAGCAAGACACTTGAAATGGCTCTCCAAGTGCCACTGTCTCCTTATTACCTAAAAACTTACGCTAATTTGTCTTTCCGAATCCAAGTGCCTATTTGGAAGAATTACAACATGTCTGAACCTAGATAACCCTCATCCTCCAGCTGCTATTGAGAAGAATCACAATTAAGGCACCTTTCTAGCATGTAGAGACTGGCAATGAGGTCACTAGTGCACATCTATGCCCCGAGAGAAATAGGACGTCTTCTGGTCACTCAAAGGCCAGTCTATTATTGGGGTTTTATAATGCACCTTGTCCAAAATATGTCCGTTTTTGTTTTATGATGATCAAGCCTTTTTACCCTGCAGAGGGCACTGTAACCAGTCAAGAATGTTCAAGTACTCCAGTATTTATAACCCCACGTGACCAGGTTTCAGCCAACCAGCGTAATGATTAAAACTATCAATGGGTGCTATTCATGATTTATGTATTAATTATTAATTATTTTATTGTGATAGTATAATGTGTTGTTTTTCATTATTTTATTGTGAATAATATAGATTTACCCTTTTTATGCCCTATAAATTATGCTTCCGGTAATTCAGCGTTTATATAGCTGCGGTGGTCGGCACCGGGCAGGCCCGACCAGCACGGAGGATTTCCGCCCACCACTCCTGATGAAAAACACTGCTTTTAACCTAACTATTTGTAAAGAAAAGTAGTACTTACATTCATATTTCCATCTTTAATGTGTTTTATTTGCAATTGTACAAGAATCATGTTTTTAATTTGACAATAAATGATTATTTTTTAAAGATTTGCCGAGTGTTGTTGTCTAATGTTACAAAAGCTGCCATACGCTACCATACACAGATATGATGTACAATTATGTAGCAGCTCAGGCTCCTTCGATTACTGTTCTTTTAAATGTTTATTTTAATAGGGTAAATAAACAGTTTTGTAACTTTTCAGAATAAATAAATTAAAATACTATAATATATATTTATTTCATTATTTATATTGTAAAATTTGTCCGATATTGCTACTCTGATTATACTACAAGTTTAGTTGTTCCTGCTCATGTAACTATTCCCGCCTAAATGTACGATGTATACATTTGCCCCAGCAGTGACCAAACTTGTTTGACTTTGTAACATGTAGTTCAATTGTGTTACCGAAAGTGGGACTTGGACTTTATTTTAATCTGTAATTCTTCAAAAACATTCTTTACATTTGTGTCAGTGCTACTTTAGTTTTAAATTGTCTTAGGCCCATGTTTTAATTTCGCATGTTAATTACTCACTGGACACGAACTGTACGTTCTATTTTACAACTACCAGACCATGTGGGTTGCATAGCAGTGCCTGCCCTACTTTCACAGGTAAATGCATCATAATTTTAACACGATTTTCATTGCTTTTATTTTACAAAATAATGGAATTGTTGTTCTCTATAAACCCTCATATTTTATCAGCACATGATTATAGATTGGTATGGTAATAGTTTTGGAGATTTTAAAGTCTAAATGGCGATTTTTAAGAGATGATTTAGGGGGCACTGTCACAAAATACACATGACATGACATCTATGTATGTGTATAGCATTAACATGATCAGGTGTATATAGCATTAACATGATCAGGTGTATAGCATTAACATGATCAGGTGTATAGCATTAACATGATCATGTGTATAGCATGATCATGTGTATAGCATGATCATGTGTATAGCATGATCATGTGTATAGCATGATCATGTGTATAGCATGATCATGTGTATAGCATGATCATGTGTATAGCATGATCATGTGTATAGCATGATCATGTGTATAGCATGATCATGTGTATAGCATGATCATGTGTATAGCATGATCATGTGTATAGCATGATCATGTGTATAGCATGATCATGTGTATAGCATGATCATGTGTATAGCATGATCATGTGTATAGCATGATCATGTGTATAGCATGATCATGTGTATAGCATGATCATGTGTATAGCATGATCATGTGTATAGCATGATCATGTGTATAGCATGATCATGTGTATAGCATGATCATGTGTATAGCATGATCATGTGTATAGCATGATCATGTGTATAGCATGATCATGTGTATAGCATGATCATGTGTATAGCATGATCATGTGTATAGCATGATCATGTGTATAGCATGATCATGTGTATAGCATGATCATGTGTATAGCATGATCATGTGTATAGCATGATCATGTGTATAGCATGATCATGTGTATAGCATGATCATGTGTATAGCATGATCATGTGTATAGCATGATCATGTGTATAGCATGATCATGTGTATAGCATGATCATGTGTATAGCATGATCATGTGTATAGCATGATCATGTGTATAGCATGATCATGTGTATAGCATGATCATGTGTATAGCATGATCATGTGTATAGCATGATCATGTGTATAGCATGATCATGTGTATAGCATGATCATGTGTATAGCATGATCATGTGTATAGCATGATCATTTGTTATACCACCGCAATAGATTGTGAATTTTTATTGGTCGAGAAGCGTTCACGTGACATGCAACAAAAACGCATGTATCCGAGTGTGCCGATGTATGAGCATGGTGTGAGTGATGTACGCTGAGTACGCGTGGTACATGAGTTCATGTACCCCACGGGGTACATGAACTTTCTTTTTCCAGGCCGCGGAATCTTTTTTTACACGCTAGCGCATAGCCTGGCCGGCCATTTCTGTGATAAATACCATGGAAGCGACTGATATTAGAGTCTAGCAACGCTGTGTTATATTAGCTGGTACTACGTAAATTGATGTATGTTCCTGTGCGATGTAAACAGGGAACAGTGAAGTTAGCACTTTCGGCAACGACTAACGACCGCCATTGTTGTTTACACCGGCTTTCGTTTATGCTGTTCGTCTGCTTTTTTTCTGTTCCAATTTTGCCTTATTTTCTCCGTAATGTCGGCAGACGACAGCATTAAGTCACCTCCAAAGAAGCGATTTCTGTCTCGTTCAAAAGAGGAGATCAGAAATTTGATTTTCGAGCAGGACAGCGCCAGTACGAAGAAAAACACGGAACATTCAGTGCGACTACTTCGGCAATTTTGCACCGCAACGGGAACGGACCCATAACAAACAATTCTTGCCTGCTGTAATCTATTATTACCGTGGTATAACAAAACAATTGTTGCCTGCTGTGATATGGTCCATGGCGTTTTGTACACCCTCGGGGGCAAATGGCACCCTCGGCTTCGCCTCGGGTGCCATTTTCCCCCTCGGGTGTACAAAACGCCATGGACCATGTCACAGCAGGCAACAATTGTTAAGTGTATAGCATGATCATGATCATGTGTATAGCATGATCATGATCATGTGTATAGCATGATCATGTGTGGTACGCGTGCGCGCGTGTATGGACGGTAACTTATTACATTAAGATGAGGTCATTATTTTATTGGATTAATATAAGCAGAGATGCCAACTTTTGAATCCTGTTGTCAGGGAGGATTTGACTAATTGTAAAGTACATTTTGTGTTCGTTTTATTTGCTTTCACGGTAGTATCCGTCATGACATGTTGCACGTTGAACAGAGTTGCTTGCATGCATAATGCACTGCAAAACTAAGCACATTAACACACGACCAAATACATACCGAACAAACAAAAATTAAAACAATTACACACACAAAAACAATTGTTTTTTTCACGAAATAGATTTGACAGATTTGATTCGTAAATATCCGACTCCAAAAATCTGGACTCATTGGTATTTTGTAGTATGCAAAAATGACAATACAAAAAAATAAAGGCGCATTAATATTGCAAATCTGGGAGGATATCTTATGTGCCCGTAAGGTCGGGAGTTTAGTTGATTTTCCGGGAGCCTCCCGGCAAAATCGGGAGGGTTGGCATCTCTGTATAAGGTGTATGAGGTGGACTTGCATGTCAAAAACAATAATTCTTATTTTTGAAGTTTGTATAGGTTTTGAGATTGTGTTGTGCATTTAGGGATGAATGAGTTCATAATCATTGTGTGTGCGAGCGTGTGCAAGTGTTGGTCGGCCTGCGGCCGGGGTTGACCTGTGTATTTGTGGTTTCATTCTTATTTGTACAACACAGTCGTCTTGCCTGCGTAGTGTCATATGTTTTATCGTAGATAAATTGTGCATTTGCATTTATATTTTTAGTCATTTTATTGAGAAATGGTGATCATTCTAATCCAATCTTAATTTGTTAATGGAAACTTATGAGTGCCTGCCCAACTTTCACAGGTGCTTTGGACCCAGCAGTTTGCTAGAGTCATCATTAAAATTGAGAAACAGCAAGCTGGACTCCACACGCACATCTATCCTTTGATCCTGTGTGCCCTTATCCCCTGCCCCCCAAACATCAGGATTGACGCCTGCATCTCAGACCTCCTTTCTTCACACCGAACAACCCCTCCGCACTAGGTTAAATATTACCAACATAAAACATTGATGGACATTAACCAGTTTTCTGTTAACGTTTTCACAGTTTTACACCAGAATCCAAGTGGGATTCCCACTGGGATCGGGATATCCCAGGATCCAGAAATTGCAGGATCCCACCCCAAAATCCAGGTGGGATCCCATCCCGATGGGATTTCTACCGGGATCCCGGTTATCCCGCTTTAAAATCCCGACAAAAATTCCCGGTGGGATCCCACCCATATCCCAGTGGGATCCCAGTGGGATCCCAGTGGGATTCCCACTTGGATCGGGAATCCCACCGGGATCCCACCAAAATCCAAGTGGGATTCCCACTGGGATCGGGATATCCCAGGATCCAGAAATTGCGGGATCCCACCCCAAAATCCAGGTGGGATCCCATCTCATATCCCAATGGGATCCCATCTCATATCCCAATGGGATCCCATCTCATATCCCAATGGGATCCCAATTATCCCGCTTAAAAATCCCGACAAAAATTCCCGGTGGGATCCCACTATATATCCCACAGGGATCCCAGTGGGATCCCGGTGGAATTTTCAGTGGGATCCCAGTCACTTTTTTTATGGGGCTACCTTTATGCCCGCATCACACTGTTCCGAAATTGACACCAGATGGCCATACGAATACGGAATTTCGCATTTCGCGCGAAGATGGCCCCGAACTTGGTTAACAGCCAATCAACAGCCGAAGCAAGTACATGTACGATGCCCACAGAAGGTCACACGATGACACCCGAACCACACACGAAGCCAACACGAAGATGTGAATTTGTATTAATTAGTTTACCCGCAGGACACACGAAGGCCACACGATGGCTACACGACGTCGTATTGAGAGTACGATGCATTCGAACTAGGTCACGAAGGCGTTACGTTTTGGGAGTTACACACGCCTCTGCTCTGTAGAGTTGCTCAGGACTGACTGAGGAAGATGCTCTGAGGCTGGCCTTGTATGTCCACGTTACCATGACACATGGGAAACGCTTGAGCTACTCAAATTCGGCTGTCTTCGCCGACACCGTGGTCCCATCTCGATGTCATCGTACTATAATACAATGGCTACACGACGGCATTGCGAGGGCTTCACATAGTTCGCGCCAGGATTATTTTAACATCACCGTGCCGATGCGCGGGAATATTTTTAACAAAACTTGATCCGAAGCAGGTTCAGGCCGCCAGTACCGGAAAGCATACCCACGCATTTCTGGCCTTGCTCGCTGCTGACAGACATTTCCGGCCTTGCTCGTGGCGTATTTATGCGTCATTCGTTTTGAATCTGGGGAAAACTTTACGTTTATATTCGTCATCCGGCGCGAACTGTTTAAACAAGATTTATAGTCTGACTAGCAATCTCTGTAAATTTTTCAAAAATCAAATTAAATTCAATAGTATTCAATTCAATGGCATATACTTTATAATTAGTCGCTGAAGAAGGGCAGGCTTTCCTAGCTGAAGCATAGGTCAAACTTAGCCCTCTTGAGGTCCTGTCTTCCCAAGACCTGAAAGTTACCGACCACTGTCTTTTTCCTATCCCAGCTTCTTGCCGAATCTTGAGGTTTTTTACCAAACACTTCATCTTTAAATACAGGTGAAATCTGATATTCCATCAACTTGTTAAGTAGTGATGGGAAGTCAATGTCAATCTATTGACCGGATGTCTGTAGTTGAGTAAACCACTGTCAACATTGTTGAGTGGTTTGAATATAGATGTCAGAAGAGGCTGGTACACCTACATGTACATGTACATGGCTATGAGGCGTTTTCTTTTAGACATTAAAATGATACTTCCAACTAGTCATGCTAGTGTACCTGTTTTGGCTACTAAATGTGACCCACTCTGCAAACATGAGTCTGATGTGTTAAAAATGTGTTTTTTTCAATTTTACACTTGGTTAGAAAAAGCAGGAATTAAGTTTTCATTTGATATAATGCATTGTCTTTTACAATTTTGGGAAATTTTTCTCAGTTATATTCAAAATGTCTTTGAAAAGAAATGAAGATTTACGTTAAGTGCTTCATCAGATGCTATGGTAAAAGAATGACAAAACCTGTATTACATTTAATTTAGGGATCAAAACAATCTTTTCAATCGATCAGATCTAAAAAAAAAAAAATGGGTGTCGGAGAAACCAAAATGCCTTAAAACAAAAATATTATTTCTCGCAAACTGATAATTAAGAAAAAAAAATTAAAAAAGGAACCTAAATTCACAGAACTACCGGTACCGGTACATGTACATGTATACTCAGAAAACATAAGGTTTATTCTGTGTAATCATTCCGCAAATGAATTTCAAGGTACACAATTTGTGTCCCCAAAACTCGAGCCATTGCAGCACAAGTAACATCATTTAATTCACACCTTTTTAACAATTAACAATTGTTTCTCCTCAAAAACACTGCTTCAAATACAATTGTGTGAACTGTGGCCAAATTTACCAACAGCTAAAGCCGCGTTCGCATTAGACTTAATATTGTCAAATGTTACGGTATGTGATTGTCAAAGTTCACGGTGTTAAATCCTCTGCTAGAAGCTTGGGCCTGTAGATCTTACTGTTGCGGAGGGTAAAATGGACAATTTGATAATGTTACCGCCTGTCCGCATTGGATTTAATTTGGTGAAGTTCTCTGTAGGTTTTACCAAAAAAAGTCCAATGCGAACGTCTTAAATCACGTCCTAGGGTTAATTTTAACACGTCCTTAACTTCCTTAATAGCCTCCCTGCTAAACTCAACCCAACTTAAGAACTGCGTCTTAATAGGAAGGGTTAATCGTCTTAACTCACATCCTTGAATCAATTTCACCAAAGTTATAATGCGGTCAACTTGTTCTATTAACTTTCTTAGCAATGCGGCTGAACTCTTCTTATCTAATGCGCCAGTCACACATACATGCACACGACGCACAGCCCACGGACTTAAGAATTAGCAATTTTGGACAGTGCGTTATCGTTTGCTAGGTGTGCGTCAGCATTCGTTACTTGTTCGTCGAGCGCGCCGGACCAATGCTATGCATTCGTTGTCATCCGTTGTGTGCGTCGGGATTTTTTGTGCATGCACAAAAATGTGCGAGGAGCTGGACGCATGAATGTACACGCAAGAAGGACGCCTGACACGCGCAGAACGCGCTAGACCAACGCCAGACACACGCGGAGCACACGCTGTGCATTCGATCGATTTTGTAACATGTGCGCTCTGTATACGCTCTGTATGCGCTCTGTATACGCTCTGTATGCGCTCTGTAAGCGCCCTGTATACGCGCAGCGCGCTAGCAACACCGCTAGCTTATTCCAAATCCTGACAAAAGTTGGGCGCACAACGACGCACTGATCTTAAATTAATAATCTGACCTGATCTGATCTGAAAATTAAAAAAATAAAATGGAAAATAGTGCGTCGATGTGCGCCCAACTTTTGTCAGGATTTGGGAGAAGCTAGCGAGTTTCTAGCGCGCTGCACGTATACGGGGTCATCTTATCTCATTTATGCTTGTGTTAACTTACAATGTACATGTACCGGAAGTTTGGAAGCTAGAAATAAATTTGTTTAATTTGTTTAATTTGTTTAATTATTTATTGCTTTTATCAAAACAAAATTTGTGTTCCTTTCTGTCTGATGATATTTGACCATAGATGATTTTTGAGCCGGGTCACCATTATTAATATTTAAGTACTTGAACAAGCCAATTAATAGAGAGCGCATAATGGTGACAGACAAATGTCGGCCTAGAGTTATAGTTACGAGGAAGAAACAGATTAGAAAATATTTCTGATACATGGGTCCTTAACCAGTTCGGGCCGGGATTATTGTAACATTCACCGAGCCAAGTGATTATTTTTAACGAAACTCCATCCGAGGCGGGTTCAGGCCGATGGTACTGGGAAGCACACCCACGAATTTCCAGCCTTGTTTGCTGCCGACAGTCATATCCGGCCTTGCTCGTGGCTTCTTTATGCGTCATTCGTTTTGAATCTCGGAAAAACTTTGCGTGTTTGTCCTCCGGCGCGAACTGGTTAAAGAAGATGAGTCGCAAGATAAGACGAGTTTCGTGAAATCGGTTCCTGGAAACCCACGGTGCCACTAAGGGCCAAATTTCATGACTCTGTTAACCAGTTCGCGCTGGATGACGTATATAAACGCAAAGTTTTCCCCAAATTCAAAACGGATCAAGTTCAAGTTCGGAAATGTCTGTCAGCAGCGAGCAAGGCCGAAAATGCGTGGGTGTGCTTCCCGGCACTATCGGCCTGAACCCGCTTTGGATCGAGTTTTGTTAAAAATAATCCCGCTCCTCGGCTCGGTGATGTTAAAATAATCCCGGCGCAAACTGGTTAAGTGCAAACTTCCGAGCTTACTGTCACCAAGTTATACGTTAAACCCATAATCACAGAATCCCTAGACTTTGTTACGGGAGGTACAAACCAAGTTTTTGACTAACCTGTGATATACATTTGTACTTGTATTGTATGCTATTAAACTGGTTTTTTTTCTGCTACAGTAAGTGCAGATTTTAATAATATGTTAAGCAGAGCCATGATATTGCAATTGGGTCCTGTATATACATTGTATTTTCAAGTGATGTGTGTTTTATGCGGGTTGTTGTACGTGTAATTGGCTAAAAATGTAATAGCTTTATCCAAGGTCGCTGTGTCATCTGATGTACTTTCAGTATTGTCTTCATAAAATTAAATATATAAATAAACCACAAGGAAAACTGACTATAGGTAATTTTGTTTGTTTAATGTTCACAGCATCACTATTTGTTTTCCTTTGAAACATATCTTAAAGGTAGGATACACCATTTACAGACCATAGCTGACCACTTTGCAGATATCAACAATTTGTAGTACTTACCAAATTATTTCGAAACATATTTTAGGCATCCAACAAAACAAGAAAAACAAGAACTGCCTGACGCCTGTTAAAAACAAAGACCATTTTTCTTTGTTTTTTTGTCGGCATCCATGATTGTAAAACTTCGAACAGGTCAGTTAAACGATATTTACTATAAAATGCAACCTCCCAAATCCACCCATTCCTAATAATTTAAGTAACTACCAATGTATATCCCACCTTTAAATCCAAGTCATATCATTTGCTTCTCATGCATTTTTTCCATTTCCAATAATAAAACCCAAATCAGAATGTTCACACCCAACCCATTCACAATTCAGCTAAGTGAAATTTAAACTTTAATATGGAGAAAACAGTGAAAAACCATGCACAACATTTCGGTCACGAAACAAGATTTTGTAAATACCGGTGCCATATGAAAATCCGATTGCTGTGAAAAATTTGACTCCTTTTCCCTATCATTGGTTAAAGGTAGAATACACCATTTGCAGATATCGAAAATATTTACTACCGAATTATTAAGAAATATCTTACTCAATTGAAATTAAATAATGATTCTAGGCATTCAGCAAAAGGATTGCGCCGGACGGCGATCGCGAAAAAACAAAGATAACATAAGAATAACGGCTCGAGCCCGGTTGAAAACAAACGCTGTTTTTCGTGCTTTTCTCGGCATCCATAATTGTAAAACTTTGGAAAAGTCAGTTAAACGATATTTACTATGAAATACAACCCCCAAATCTAGCCATTCATGATAATTCAATCAATTACCAATGGTGTATACTACCTTTAAACCCTCTCATGTGACCAGTCACTCTTCCAGTTATCTTGACTTAGGCATGCGCAATACTACCAATGAGTCCATATTTCAGAGAGTCTGAAATTTGTGCTACACCAGAGGCACTCTTTATATTTCTGAAAATCAGTCAGTTGACTGGATCGTTTGAAATGACCTATAGATACGTGTACACTTCTCGATTTCTTCTAAATGACAGTGAGCGAGACAGAGTAATTGCATGGGCCATTTAGTACCTGCACGATCTTTGATCAGTATAAGCTTTCATATTGTAATTTGGTACGCTACTCTTGAGATACGATCTTATTTATTTATGTATTATTTACCCTGGGGTAACCTCTCAGTGAAACACTGTTTTTCAGAGGGGCCCAGCAGTTATACAATTTGAATTGCGAAGGACGCGGCTACAACGTAGTCGAGCCGCTGGCACGTAAAGGCGCCTCTGGCAGCCGGCCACATCGACTCATATATGACTACGGAGCACAGCCTGAGATAGAAAGTGATTTTTTTATATATATTTTTCCCAATTGAGCCAGGAACACCGGGGCAAACCCCTTCTCTTAGCGATAAGTGTTACTGGGTTCTTTTACGTGCATTATAATGATTATTATTATACAATACACGGGACCTACAGCTTTACGTACCATCCGAAAGACGAAGCAATAGTGGTTTCAGTGCCTTGCTTAAGGACACAGGTGTCGAGGCCGAGATTCGAACTCACGCTCTGCGGAACAGAAAACCGGGTTCTTAACCGCTCGGCCACGACACTCCACTCCTATAATGCCTTCAACGCGAATCCTACAGATGCAAATTATACGATTGGTCAAAAGTATTCATGTACATTACACTGTACATGCACAGCTGCAACAAATACCTCGCTACACAAAAAAGAAGATATTCATCTATTTCAGCAAGGTTATTTTCTTTGAGGATTCCATCTATCGAGTCAGCTAAAATTTCAAAATATCTCAAATTGTAATCACGGATCAGATATAAACAAGGACCGAATGACATGTATACAATACACTATCTATTGCCCACGGCTTTATTCAGTACTTATTAGTGCGCATTTCCCTGACAGCAAATTACCTGGCAGTACTGTACATGTAATTTCCCTCAATCTTACAACGAACAAAAAATCCTTTTATTTTTGTGACAGCCTGATTGACAGAGAAGAAAAAAATGTGATTATTATCAAGATTCGTTTGACCAGGAATACTTAAGATTTCCAACCATGATTATTTTAAGAAGACTTGGATGAAAAAAATAATTAATTGGAAGGATGAGATGTTATACTGTCTATGCTATTATTGAGTTTTCACTTGAGATCTTTTTTTTTTAAAGAATGTTGCAACCTGACGCTATTTTTGTCTTTAAGACAAAAATGGCGTCAGTGAAAAAATCAGTGAAAAATATATTCAATTTTGTAATAATTTTCTTGACTCTCCATGGAACTTATTCACAAGGAAGCCATTTAAGTCATGTTCCCTAAATATATTTTATAAACTTTTGAATGGAACGGTGCCAGACTATTTTTGCATTCTAGCCTCACTTTTTGTTTATGTGGCATTAACAAGTATGTTTAATCACACATTTGTAATGATTCATCAGAAAAGACTGGTATTAACTTGCACTTAAAGTTAATAACTTTAGGCCATTTCTATCCACATGTTCCAAAAAGGAAGATTTTACCTCACGTTAAATTCAATATGACCGACTTTTGAATAAAGCTCAAAGACTTTGTACACAACTGCAGAAGTGGAGTCAGGATACTACATTCTTTCCAATATTATGAAATATCAGAAAATATTTAAAAAGGTTGTCCACATTTACAAATGCAGTTACGGAATAATTACTTGAGAAATCCTGCATTATTTGCATTAACAATAAATCAGTTCTTTCAAAATAAACTGGTTCCCTGATATCAAAGCCCGTCTTTTTTTAAAGATGAGTTATGTGTGTAAGTTGTTTGCTACTGCAAACAACTTATTTTGTTGCCTTTCACCATCAAATACTATTAGCGCTCAAACCCCTGCGGACATTCGGCAAGATCCGTGGTTATTAGCGCAAAGATTCATGCGCCCAATCAGAGCCTCCGTTACAAACAGACCAAGGCCGTTTTCCAAACCCCTGGCTTTGGCTCCGTCTCCGTTTACAGCCTATTGCTAAACTGTATGAATAAAGCCTGAGACGAAGACAAATCTGGGGTTCGGAAAACAGCCCAATTAAGGCAAAATTCAACAAAAGATGAACGCCCGAGGACTGAAAGGATCTCTTATTGTGCTTCCGTCCTCGAGGGTTATGTAACACAAATTACACGGGTATGTGTACAGTGAGCTTTGAGAGGGTATAACTGCAACTTTCGCAAGCATCATAAATGTGATCTATAATTTGTTTTCGTGGTTTCATTTTAAACAATCCCAACAAATGACATTCAAAACCTTTCTTTTTCATCGTCTGAGTAGTTACTATGCAATTAGTAAAGTTGGTTACGAGTACTTGATTCCATAATCTGGAATCAGTTCCTGACATCAACGGTCGAGTACTTGGGTAGTCGGTACCTATGAACAAACTAAAAAAAAAAGACGCCATATAAATTCTGTATTGTTATTATTACTACTATGCTTGTGTTAACTTACATGTACCGGACGTCTGGAAGCTAGAAATACATGCATTTGTTTAATTATTTATTGGTTTTATCAAAACAAAATTTGTGTTCCTTTTAAGGTTTTGTCTGATAATATTTGACCATAGATGATTTTTGAGCCGGGTCACCATTATTAATATTTAAGTACTTGAACAAGCCAATTAATAGAGAGCGCATAATGGTGACAGACGAATGTCGGCCTAGAGTTACAGTTACGAGAAAAAAACAGATTAGAGAAAATTTCTGATACATGGGTCCTTAACCAGTTCGGGCCGGGATTATTGTAACATTCACCGAGCCGAGTGATTATTTTTAACGAAACTCCATCCGAGGCGGGTTCAGGCCGATGGTACCGGGAAGCACACCCACGAATTTCCGGCCTTCATCGCTGCTGACAGTTATTTTTTTTTGGTATCTGACAACATCTGTTTGTACATTGTACCATTCAGGACAATGCTCTATTGTCCAGTTGCATAACTGCGTGGCGCATACAAAGCCACGTATGCGCTTCCTTAGCTCACTCTCGGTCAAGCAGTCAACCTTGTTGGACACTAGTCCGGCCGGATCCCCAATTCCCAAGCATCGGTTTGGGTTCTTTGACTCGGTCCCCAGGGGAATGCACCCTCGTCGGGCGTCCTGGATGCACCCACGTTTCCCCCACGCGGGTTTTTTTGTGGCCACCGTAGGCGCTCGACACCAAATTGAATACCTTAAGTTATTAGGAAAACCAGTCGGTTGGAATTTAACTTAATATAATCATACCTCTGAATTGTAATAAATTGAAATAAATTGTAAATACCGGTAGATTGAAAAATTGAGAAATGAAAAATAAATAACAGCAAGGTTCACTCACGACCACCATGGAATAACACGTGTTTTCATGTTTCATTACATCGTGCAATTTACCTTTTTATTGATGAAGGAGAATTAGAAAAGAAATACATTTTCTGACATAAGCATGGAGGAAGAAATTGATAATTCCCTTCAAAATAAAGTAGGAACTGAGACCAATTTGGAGGGCAGGAATCTTTGTTTGCAAAACTTTTTACAAAAGGTTGGATGGGTTCACACTTTAGTAGTTAAATTTAAACACTCAAAGGGTCAACATTTGTTTGGAGATAACATTTGTGACCCACCAGGCCAAAACCAGGCGGAAGTCGGCAAATGCCATTTCGAGATATGGCATTGTACACAAAAAGATGTGTTGCCGGTCGATTGGTTTTTTTCTTCATAAATCGTTAAAACTCTAATTTATAGGCTGTTCATGTTTAAACCTTTTTTTAAATCCCCGAAAGTGAAAATATCGGCCTTCTCCTGATTTTTGTTGTCGTTGCTATTACTCAAATTGAGCAAACTTGTTGCCGCGAACGGCAACAAAATGTCACTTTTTGAAGCGTCGTTACTTTTAATTCCATAGCGGTACTGGTGCATGTGATGTATCATTTTAAAGCTTAAAACGCTAGCATTCCAATGGTATAAAAATATCTCATATGAACAATTTCGACTTTAGCTTGGTTTTGGGGTGGTGGGTCACATTTAATATGTGGAAGAGCATTGAAAACTGAGGGTCTGGCAATCGTATTTATGTTGAGAGGAACCAATGTACTGTAAACCAGGACTTTGGCCCTGCAGGGTAATTTTGGCCACTACAAACCAATAATTTTATGTTATGATTTTATTTTATATTTAATTTTTGTACTTTTTGCAGTTTTATTAATCTAAATGATCAAGAAGGTGTTAACAAATAGTATAAAACTGGATTTTACTTGATATTTTTTATAAATCTCACCAAAAGGTCTGACCAAAGTTGCCCTAACCCTCAATTACTTTCATTGAGTATAACACTTACAATACCCAATTTCCGGAACCTTGTTCAAGTGAATCAATTGTGTACTACATGTATGTAGATAGAGGGCAATCATCAATTTTATCAACTTTTCAGGAAGTTCTGTAGTATTTAAGGAAAACAAAATATTTTAGCTCTTCTCTATGTAGTAGTGACCAAGATAATACCCAAAATACATTTGTATTTGCAATTTTCTTGTGTCCAAAATGGATTGTTTCCTTTCAAAACAATATATTGACCATTAGTGTATTGTCTAAAATACCTGTAACATTAAAAAATATAACATTATACAAAGCAGTTTGAAAATTCAGGGTTGTAGATATGTTAGTGCCGGCTGTTTTCGGGCTGGATGGTTGAGCCGTTGTAGTATTTGTCAAAACTTCACAAATTTGTGCTGGCTGGCAAGCTGAATTGTCACCCCAAGTGCGGGCCAGTGATTTGGAATGCCAGCTAGCGCAAACCAGCACCGGCCAGCAGGGGCCAAGTTCGATCAAGGAACTATAGTTAACTAGTGGTTAGTTCGTGACGTCATTAGAGCATGCGCACTGAAGTTGAAGTGCGAACGACTCCAGTCGAACTATTGACCATTAACTGCCAAACTGGTCCTCTCTGTACTGTGCTATTAAAGCGGCTACCATCGATGCGACCAACCGCGGTAGGCTGGTCGTGAATAGTCGACTAGACTAGTCCAACCATCGTCGACTAGCCTGAATTCAATTAGAGTTAGTCAAACTATAGTTAACCATAGTCCTTGATCGAACTTGGCCATACATGTACATGTAGCTACTCTACAAACCTGTGAAAATTGACTAAAGTTGCCCCATTTTACAGTAGTTTGTGTTGTCAGTAAACAGTACGTGCTTAGAGGCATGTATTGCTTCCTACTACATGTACCTATGAATATACACAACACATGACCCCCTTATGGCACAGCTGATCATTTGAAATGCCAACAATAAAAGTTCTTACGCCGCCAGAAACCCAAAAAAGTCCATACCTTATTCCACTTATATCTAAATCAACATGCAAGTACAAGTACATGTACTTGTACTGGTACTTTCCGCAGGCTTTTTTTCCAAACACCAGGGTAACCATTTCTTCCAGATCTACTTCTTCTTTTTAGAAAAATATGCAAAAAGAAGATTTTATTTGATTTGCCTAGCTAGCAAATTCTGGCGAATTATATATGGCCCTTGACGCTTTTAGAGTATACAACATGCAGAATCTCCCTTGAAGTGCCTCTTTAAGGTCTCGGTTTATAACTACCCGGTACATGTATTTTGCCTAAATGTAGGATACACCATTTGCAGATATCAAATCTTTAATAGGTTTACTACCGAATTATTAAGAAATATCTTACTTATTTGATAGTAAATAATGATTCTAGGCATCCAGCCAAATGATTGTGCTACATATCCTGTAATTGTTCCGAAAATTGAATTTTATATAAAACAAATTAAGGTCGTCGGATGCTGATCGCGAAAAAAACCAAAAAAACAATAACAACTGCTCGACGCCGATTGAAAGCGGATACCGTTTTGCTTTTCTCGACATCCATGATTGTAAAACTTCCGACAGGTCAGTGAAACGATATTTTCTATAAAAGACTACATGTACCCCCAAATCCACTCATTCCTGATAATTCCAGCAATTACCAATGGTGTATCTTACATATACCTTTAATAGTCTTATCAATTTTTTAACATTTGAATATAATACTGACAGCAATCAGATATGTTTGTTCCTATGTAATCTGGTCACTTGTGAAAGGTTGAGTTACACATTTTGCCACATGTAGGCGTATACATGCAGGACACCAACATACTAAAAGCTTTGCATTCCCAATCATTTTTATTGAAAAGGCTAATTAGCAGGCATTACACTAGTCTTGGTGCAAGACGTTCTTGTTGAGTTAGTAAAACCATAAAACCTTAGGGCCTTTGCACTCAACAACACTATACGCGTCGCGACTATTCCACCTATAGAGGGCGTATTCTGGAAGCCGCGAATCTGTCAAGAAGAACGTCTTGGCCAATTCGTTCAATCCGCCCGGAAAATTCCGGGCAGATTCCTTGCATACCTGTGACGTACCTAATTTGCATAGACAGTTTACGTAATGCAGAACACGTGACGAGTCTTGTACCCACACGACTTTGACTCTGACCATTGATGGTGTGCATTGATGATCTCTGTGTACATAGTAATACATGTACAATGTACCAGTCTGTCAGCTCATTATGCAGCGTACTTGTGCGCTTGCGTATTTTCAATATGACTTTTGTTGAATATATGCAATAGAGGTCACATTTGGTTATGTCACGTGAGACGAGACGAAATCACCAAGACGTTGTTCTGAGCCGATATGTGTGCGGTGGTTATCTGGAAGTTTCCCAACAGCGCCCTCTATTGTTAGTTGCGTGATCGCGATAGTTGCGTGATAATAAACAACAATGTCTTGCACCAAGACTAGCATTACACAGAATCCGTGTACACTAACCTTTTTAAACATGTTTTTGTTTTAAACACACTTCTGTTAAATGATTTTCCATGTCTATTTATTGCGGTCGAAAGCAGTTTATTTAACTGTAAAACTTCCTATCATTTTTGCACGAGATGAGTTTTTACCTCCATTCACATAAAAAAAATCCAAGGAACACCAAAATCCCATCTGGCCCCCATAATGCCAAGCCAGCAGGGCCCAATTTCTTTGCACTGCTAACCACAGATTTCCGCACTTACAATCACCATTTTGTGCTAATCGCGCGAGCAGAAAAATTATGTGCTAACCCTGTAAGCACAGAATCTTTAGTTACGGGATGTACGCATGTGCAGATTTTTTGCTAACGGTAAGCAGAGCCAGGAAATTGGCTTAATGTACATTGAGCCAATTTCCTGGCTCTGCTTACCGTTAGCAAAAAATACTTGCTTACTGTAGCAGAAAATTCCGTGCTTACGGTAAGAGTATTTCGAGCGTTAGCGAAGAATTTTTGCTTCTGCACATGCGTACATCCCGTAACTAAAGATTCTGTGCTTACAGGGTTAGCACATAATTGTTCTGCTCGCGCGATTACATGTGTATGTGATGTTCACACACGTATCAATGATGCAACTCCAATCCTACACATACCGGTAGTCGTACACATTCTGTGAACAAAATTGTGAAAAAAATTGTAATCTCTATCACAGTAATCTCTATCACAGCTCGGGTGGCAACTGCTGAGCAGGAAATAATGCTTACCAAACTTATGTTTTTTCAATTGTTTTTTTAATTTTTCGTAACAATTACAGGATATTAGCGCAATCATTTTGCTGGATGCCTACAATCATTATTTTCTTTCAAATAAGTAAGAAATTTCTTAATAATTCAGTAGTCAAAAATGTTGATATCCGCAAATGGTGTGTCCTACATTTAAGCAACGGTACCATCTAATAAAAAACCTATTTGAATGAACATTTTACAACCATCACTGTGCACAAACAATAATACATTTAAAAGTTCTATCAAAATAGTGAAAATACAAAATGTTCCCATTATACAATCAAAAACAAATTTGTAAACTCTTACATTTATCATTACATTTGAATTTGGAAAATGAATAGAAAAATAGAGCAAGTATGGACTTCTGACATTAGCCTCCAGTCATATGACAGACACGTAGAAGCTGTCGACCAGCTAAAACTAATTTCCCAAATCTGCGAATTTGCTCCGATAACCGTAATAATACCCGGCAGGTGTTCATGCTGGGCTAATTCATAATGCATATCGAGGCAAACCATTCAGACAAGATTGATTTTTCTTCCTGACAAATTTGACTTCATGACGAGCACAGTCCATAGACATCAGTCCATTGCATATACATTGTACTGTACATGTACTGTAGTCCATGAGCCAGCTAAATTATCGGTACCATTTTGAGGGACAATATACAAATATTGACTGCTTTGAGTGGTATAGTAAAACTAGCCTCCCGAGGTGATCCATGGAGCATTCTATTTTCCCGAGGCGAAGCCGAGAGAAAATAGAATGCTCCATGGATCACCGAGGAAGGCTAGTTTTACTATACCGCGAAATAAAGCAGTCAATATTTGTTTTATAACACCTCACTCACAGATTCTGCACAATTTAAGCTTCCTGAAAGTATAGTAATGACAAAAAATCTTCGAATTCAGTGATCAAACTGAACGTGCAAGCAGTGCGTTGTTCACGAAAGAAATGTACGTTAAATTTGCATTTTGAAAGGGCACCCGACTATTTGTAAAAGTAAAAAATAGTAAAAATAGCAAGTGACACGTGACGCGCTCTCGGCCAATCAAGACACAGAATCTGTGAGTTAGGTGTTATAAAGTCTAATATGATTTTTGGAATAGAGAAAAATATGAAAAGTACAGCAAAATATGATAGACCTTCTAAAACGGTAGCTTATGAAAAGTTTTTGAAATATTGTTAATGTAAATGTTTAAGTTCTGACAGCCTCTTACTTTCACGTAATATGGCTGTTTGAGGAATCTGTCAAATGTTCAGTATAGTTTCATGTGTTGAAGAAATTAAACTAGCCAACAGTATGCCGTAGTTCAACATGTGCTGTGTCCGTGACATATTTACGTTGAGTAGATGAGAAAAGGTTGAGATGAAATACTCTGAAATGCCGGAGTTTTTCATGATAGATTGAAAGGTTCAGAGTATTTAACAGGTCAGTGATGGATTTGGAAGTATTTAGGGCTTGATTGGGTGTGCTTGTATAGGTGTTCCGGCACCACATAACGACCGAGGGGCGAGACACAAAGGAGAACAAAGGAAACAAAAGCCCCTCGGTCGGCGGTATGAATGGACAAATTCGGTCCTCGATCGACGGTGCAAGCGCAAAGCAATGGGGATTGGGTATAACGTAGGAATAAAGGAAAACACAATATCGAGCATCGATCGTTATGTGGTTCACGACTGCGTGTACTTGTATCTCCTCCGCCGTTTGGGTTGATCAATGCAACTTTAGGTACTACATATAGTACTGTATCGCTGGTCGCTGCGTATGTACGGTACGTATACGCACGATCGGTTCTTTATTTTTACCGTGAAAAACCACATAATTTGGCTTTTATTTAAATCTATATGTATTGGGGTGATTTTGTACTAGTTCGGACTCTTCGGAGAGGTATTTATACCGAGTTCATGGCCCCACCAGTATCTGTACTGTGCTGTGTGAATGGTCTGGACTGCTACCCTGGTAAATTGATTAGGTACGTGTGGTCAGCTATAATCAGTTACTACATGTATCTCTATAAATCAGGGATGTAGTCAAGTCCATCACAAGTCCCTGTAAGTCTCTGCAAGTCCATCACAAGTCCTCCAGTTCCAATTCAAATCACAAGCTATTCAAATGAGCTTTGACAAAAGCATTCCTTTGTCATTGTTCAACCAGTTACTTCTGACTGGCTTTATGATTGGACTTGTGACTGGACTTGTGCAAGAACTTGCAGGGACTCGAATACAACTTTGCCATATAAGTCTATGGTCTCACTATTCTATTGTAATTTAGATTAAGTTAAGGAGAATGGACAAGGACTAGATTCGTGCAAAGAATGTACGAGGCGAAGCCGAGCACATTCTTTGCATGAATCTATAGTTCTGAGTCTATTCTCAAACTTAATTTTGTTTTTTAACAACATTTAAATGAGCCCCGGCGTCACATTCATCACCAGGTTTTTGAATAAGTGTAAATCTTATTGTTATCAAACTTAGTGCTTTGCGAATTACAGTACGCCCAGTCTAGTCAGAGTCTTTGTTAACTTAATCTACAGTTTTTGTTAACTTAATGTACAGCCAAGAGTAGATTCGTAACTTAATCTACTCTTGGCTGTAGATTAGATTGACAAAAGCCAGGTTCGCACTGGACTTTTTGGGGGGAAGGTTTTACCGAGACGATGATCAAATAAAAAATGGTCAAATGTTACCACTGTTCGCACTTGGACTTTTGACACGGAAAAACTTTACCGAGACCGCGGGAGAAGTAGCCGAGCTGTTATTATAATGACTCATGAGGGCGCTTTGCGTGACCTTTCTGCATTGACCCCGGTGTACCCAATTCGCGCAGGCGCGCTTTTTGTCCGACCGCATCATTGACGCACCAATCAAACTTCCGACTGTATCAATAATAATATCTGCCATAATATTGACCAAAGGAACAACAACACTCCGTAATCTTTTTGCAGAATTAACCACATGCGAATGCGATCACGATGCGATGTGCATGCATCAGCGTGCGCGCACAAGAACAATACAAAGAGCGCATGCGCGGTGTCTTGTGTAGGGAAAAGTGACCTGGGAAGTTTTCCTGGTAAAAGTAACCACTGGACTCGGGAAAAGTAACTAAGAGGAAAACGTCCTAGGCTGTCCCCACTGGACTTAAAATGGGAAAAGTACCCATCGTCTCCGTAAGTTTTATATAAAAAAGTCCAGTGCGAACAGGGCTAAAGGCTCTGACTGTACATTCTTTCAAATAATCTACAGTTTCAACAATAGTATGACATCACATACAAAAAATGATTAGTAGTACAGTTGTGTTCAAGGTAGTACTTATTGCACATAATTTAGTTGCCCTACATACATGTACATGTACATGAACGTGCCAATCTATTTCATGTAAGAAAGTTTGACGGGACTGCTGTTAATTGCAATTGGGGAAGATTTCACTTTTTTTCCATAATTTGTCGGGGTTACCCTTCAGCTGGCGGGCATTTCTTTGCACAACAAACGAAATGTCACAAATAGAAAGTGATAAGGAAGAATATAAGCCCGAATTCCATATCCACCCTCAAAACAACCTCGCATGACTTGGACAATTCCCCAATCTAAAGGTGTGACCAAAACACATACTTGTATTATTATGTTCGGCAGGAGACAACAATGCAAAACTTGTACGCCCCAAAAATTTGTCTTCATGTGTCACACTGCCTAATGCTGCAAAACCCGTGTCTTCGGATGGCACTCAGGGCACCTTCTGCTTGTGGGTCTGCAACCCACGAATGCCTGGCCGCCGCACGCTCACAGGGTCTTCTTCGTACAACAAGTCGGAGGGCACCCAGGGCACCGTCTGCTGGTGGGTCGGCTACCCACGAATGTCTGGCCGACGCACGCTCGCGTGGCCCTCATCGTACAATTCGAGAGACCGTCGAAGAGCCGGCCAACTAACGTGTACAAAACGAGTTTGAGCCCAATTCTACAGGTTTCATCATCGGATACATCTGTCCCAGACTTACATGTATATTATCATAGGAATTGTAGAAGTACAGTACATTTACACTGAAAACAAAGATCTTTGCACTATATACTGTCAAAAGTTGAGAGTGATGATGGTTTTGCAGGTTGTACTTACAGAGCAGAGGAGGTATACAAGTACAAGGGAACAACTTATTACCAAATCACGTGTTTATCAGAAGGTGTGCATTTTTACTGTGACAAAAGCAGAAAATACATGAAGCGTAGCCGAACCAAAGTCAGATACTTACCGGTACGTAAACGCAACAAAATCATACTTAATTATCAAGAAGATCAAAAATTACCTTATTTTGTTTTCTATAAAAACTCACAATTTCTGTGCTGTGAATTATGTACTCCAATGTAAGCTATTTGTTGTAGGTATCTTTGTCATTATGATATAATATTTTACAGTTTCTTGAAAATAAAACCTGCCAATTATGGGTACAGGAAAACAACCATCCTTCAGAAAATTCAGCTCTCCAAAATGGAAATGTTCTTTTAAGATTACACATTCAACTTCTTAATATTAATACATTTTCTGTTCACCCATCAATATGTAGAATGTAGCCAAAAGCTAATTTGAAATGAACCTTTCTTCACACCTCCCCCACAAAAAAAATTAATAAAATAAAATAATAAATAATATTAATAGTAAATATCCTCCACTTATATCTGCCCCGGCCTGCCATGAACTTAATTAAAATAACACGAATGGGATCAGGAGTCTTTGAGTGCAGTTTCAAAAGCAAAGTGAGCAGTTTAATGAGTTTATACATGCATTGACATAATAGGCAGGTGGTCTCAATACAGAGTTTAGCCGAATACAGGTGAATTAAGTGTAACCTTTTAAATGCATTTAATGCTGGGACACCATAAAGGACATCAAGCAAGTGTTTTGTGGAGTAAAATACAGTTTTTTTGTTATTGTTTGATGTGAAAAGATCTGATTCCGTCTCCATCAGTGACGTCATAGAAAATGCCCCAAATTCCACATTAAGCTACCACTTACAAAAGTCTATCATACTTTTCTGACAAATGTACATGTACATATACATGTACTAGCAAAGAATAAATCTTAATGGCGATTAGTCCCTTGAGATGGTACCGATATGGCAAATTTAAGCCCCTGGCTCATGGACTACTACCCGTGTTGATTTCAAATACAGGTTAAGTGTGAGCGAAACAAATATGTTGATGGCAGGCAGTTTAGAAAGACAAACAGAAATAATTTTTCAGAGTAAAAAATAACAACAAAAAACCCCAAAACGCGTAACATGAAGCGTGGACAAATCCTGAACTTTATAGATGTACAAAAAAAGTGAATATCCCAATATATGAGGCTGCCTTGCGGGAAGACAGCGTGATGCATGATTGACCCATGTACCCATGTATGATCAACAAACTTCCAATACTGTATATTGACTACAAAAAAACCCGAGTCTTGTACATGTACGATACGTATACTTCTGACACTCAAACATTTCTGGCCGTCTAGAATGTAACAAAGCCAGGCACAAAAATACTTTCCGGAAAAATGCCTCAGTAATAAAACAAAATTCCTCGCTACAGTCAGCTTATTGTACAAATCTCTGCGAATAGAGAAACTTTCACCAATGGATACAACCCCGGGGGCAATGTTAATCCTAAAAGAATCAGTTCAAACATCAAACAGGTCAAAAGCTGGGCTTAAATACAATGAGCTTTTCAAATCCTGTGTACCCGGTACGATATCTGCAAATTGTTTGTAGAAGTACGGGGTACAAGCTTTCCCTTAAGCATTTGCCTTCCATTGGTGGTCACTCTGAAAAGCTTCCAACTACAGATTGTACAACTCGATCAGTACATGTATTCGCATTTTTGTATCACTGTGGAGACATGGCTTTGTTCTCGTGTACAAAATGGTTAGAAAGTCGAGCACGTTTTTCAAAATGCTCCCATTTTAACCATAATTTTTCTCCTGGGTTGAAATTTCGACCCAATATACCCTATATTATACCCTAACCCAAACACTAACACTAACCCACATCCTAATCCTAGTTTTTGAGTAATTTAAGGAAAATCCAAAAATCTAATTCGTAAAATTCCCAAGGGAGACCTATTCATCTATAGAAATTTACCCTCCGGAGACGTTTTGTCTCCATTGTACACATTGTGTTCATGTCTCCAGAGGGTCTGGTATTTCGCACCACTGTCTGCATAGGCCATTTTTTCTGCAATTTAACATGTGCAAGTACAAGACAAACTGTCACGGTTTTCAATTACAGAAATCCATGCATGTGCAGGGACCATTATATTTGATACGCGTACGTGTTTGCGACTAAAAGTTGCCTATAAAATCACCATAATTGTGTGATAATTTCATCAGTCTTGCATTCGTTTTGATTCGAGATTTAAACTGCCGATAGTGTACCAGATGAAATAACATCGCAAAATGTTAATTGAATAGGCGACTTTTCAGAGCCGCATACGTATCCCGTAGGCGGATCGAATCTAATGGGCCCTATTAAAAAAAGCTGCATGTTCGAGAAGGTTAAAAAGCCTCTTTCAATTTGAAAATTAACCCTAACTACTGTACATGTACCCCAAGCCCATCAAACTCCAACTGCAGGTTTTGCTAGGTTTTGGCAGCTTTGGTACCGAACATTAGCAACTTGTTGTTGGACTTTGTTTGACTCAGTTCAAAAGGCCCATGCAGGCAGACCCTGTTGAACTCTGTGAGGTTCAGGGCAGAAAGGCGTGAGACTTGTAAACATTTAGAGTTTTGGAAATGCACAGGAACAGGTTTTTTATTTCCTGGAATTCAGGTTTTTTTTGCTGTCAAAAGTCATTATGCCTATGACCATGGCACCTGTAGTTATTGAACTTGCCAAGGAACTTGCTCATGATACCAAGGTGTTAGACTCTCTCTCTCAGTGGACCGGAATTTGGCAGGGTACAAGATGTACATGTATGGTCTTGAAAAATAAGATAAGATAAGACCCTCACACATATCAAGAATAATCTATTCTGCCTCAATAATGATGAAAGCACAAGCAGCAACAACAAAAAAGTCTTGGCAGTGCAGGGGAGCTACTATTCTGCTGATGAAGGCCGAATTGTAGGTGAGCTTTGGAGTTTTGGAGTTTTTACTACAGAGCCCTCAATGACTTCTTCGAAGAACATCAAATCCCCTGGACAAATGCCATGGCCATATTGATGGATTCGTGCAATGTGATGAGAGGTTCAAAGAATGGTCTTGAGGTGAAAATCAGGCAAGACAAAAATCCTGAACTACTAGATATTGATGGCGACGTACATGTACCTTGTACATGTATGTCACCACATTCACAGCGCAACCAAGAAGTTTAGCGAGCCGTTTGAGCATCATGTGGAAGGCCTCTTCAATTATGTTTTCAATGACCATCGATGGTCGGTTGATCGGAGGGAGTTACTCCAAGAAGTTTGTGCTCTTTTGAATATCTGCTTCATAGTGCTGAAGAGGTTCATTAGCCATAGATGGCTGTCATGCTACGATTGTTTACTTTCAACACTTGGGCTGTGGGATGCTTATCAGATATTCTATTGTGGCTTCAAGACACAAGAAGACAAGGCTCTGTATCACAGTGAGATGATCTCTTTTGTCCAGAAACACAATGTCAGTATGCCGGCACGGAAAAGGCTGAAGCAGATTTGGAATCTGAATTCTTCTAAGCTCGCCAGTGTCTGTATTTGTCACAGACATTTTCAGTTTCTTGTATCAATAGCCTTTACACACAGAACTAATGGCCAACCATCACAGCCCTGATCATGAACACTGAACAATGCATAGACCCGGCCATCTGTACCAAGTCAATCAAACTTCAACAAGTTGGAGTTTGGCAGTTAGGTTTAGTACTGTCACGTTTCGTACCAATAATTACTTAACCTACTGGTATGTGCAGTTGTTAAAGTTTGTTTGGTTTGGTATGCTTTCTAGTGCGAGAGCCTAGGGGGGTTAGGATTAATGGGATCATTCCACCAAGTTGGAACACTACATGGTGGCGTCCCTGTTTACATCCAGAACCTGTTGTGAGGCTATTTCAGTACTTCTACTATCACTGCACAGTTTTGCTGTGCATGTTACAGAATGAAACTCATACAAGCTTTAAGTTAGTTACTCTAACGGTAGCTACATGAATAAACAATTTAACACGGTGTATCCTAGTGCGACATTTTTTATGTCAAAACATATTTTTCAACATACATGTATCCCTTCTAGTTTATCTACAATAACCTTTTAAAAACATGTATGGTTCAGTTAATAGTATTAAGCAGAGAAGGTTTGTACAATCAATCTTACAACATGACCAAAAAAATGTAACCACCCATAACATTATTGGTAACATCACTTGTAGTACATCTAATGTCGTATATCTCATCTCTTGCAGGTTCTGTGGAGTTCAGTATGTCGGAGAGACCACAAATGCCCTAAAAAACTTTTCTACGGTCATCGATCTACTGTCAACACAAAGAAACTAGATACCCCAGTCGGTCACCACTTCAATCAGCCTAACCATTGCATTTCTGATATGTTTCTGAATCGTCTTCGGACTATTCAACCACATGGGCTTAACATCCAACTAGGAAATTATTAACTTCTATTGTTTTCTCCCATTTGTCATCTGTTTTAGATTTAATCCTTGCCAGCAGTTTGCTCTTATTTGTTATCACTCCTCTGGTTTCCCCTTGTCTATTGTCCTACCCCCCCCCCCCCCCCCCCCCCCCCCCCTCTGCATTTCTTCTATTAATACTTCATTGTTAGTTCTTTCTTTGATCCTACCCACACTGACCTTTCCCTTAAACCCTTCAGCCCTTCAGCCTAATCCTCCTTTTGTTGTTCCACAGAACTCTGTACATGCTTTGTTTTTGTGTTTCTCCCGTCAGCTATGATGTGCATCGGGGTGTATGTTGCCATATATATGTTTGTTTCTTGTACATAGCCATTATGTCTCCGAAGAAGATCTTGTTAAGATACAAATATTAGGCCCTCTTAACTTATTCCAGCCAGTAAGCAGTTTGCAGCAGTTTTAATCTTATTCAAAATGTAAAAGAGACACGATATCCTTACATCAGAGTCCTAATTGTTTTCATTCAATATTCAACTTCTCAGGAAACTAATGTTTTTAATTGGTACAAAACTTGACCAAATATAGTCGATAGATCGTGTGTACATTCAACTAGAAAATCTGCATTCATGAACACTAAAAAGCCACCATATAGCCAGTCAATTAATAATGGACACAACTTGGACATATGGCACAAGGCTCACATATAATTTGTCTTCCATAATTCCCAAGTTTTTCCGTACGGAGAAATGGAAACTCGTCTTCAAGGTTTTTCCTTAGGTTTTTAGAGTGGCTTAAGCCCTGTTCGCACTGGACTTATTTTGATAAAACATACCGAGACGATGGGTACTTTTTCCATTTTAAGTCCAGTGCGGACAGCCTAGGACGTTTTCCTCTCAGTTACTTTTCCCCGAGTCCAGTGGTTACTTTTACCGGCCAACTGCTGCCCGGGAAAACTTCCCAGGTAACTTTTCCATAGACGATAAGTCCAGTGCGAACAGCGCGTGTCGGTAAAAGCGGCCCAGGAAAACGTTCATCCGGCCTCCCAGTGCGAGGTCATGCTACACAAGACACCGCGCATGCGCTCTTTGCATTGTTTACGTGCGGGCACACTGATGCATGCAAATCGCATGGGATAGAAGAGAGTGTAGAGTAGTTGTTGCAATACCGTACCTACGATTGCGTCAATGATATGATCATAGACATGGAGAACACAAAATGCAAAAAAAAACCTCCATGTCTATGATATGATGCGATCGGACAAAAAAAAACGCGCGCGCGCGCGAATGGGTATACCGGGGTCATGCAAAAAAGTCACGCAAAGCGCCCTCACGAGTCATTATAATGACAGCTCGGCTACTTTTCCCGCGGTCTCGGTAACATTTTTCCGTGTCGAAAGTCCAAGTTCGAACAGTGGTAACATTTGACAATTTTTTATTTTACCATCGTTGCGGTAAAACCTTCCCAAAAAAAAGTCCAGTGCGAACACGGCTTAAGAACCCAGTGCCAATCAGTAATGAGCTAGCACAGTACCGGTAGGTGCATGGTAATAGTTTCTCAAAAACTAAATGTTAGACAAAAATTGCAGTTTATTCAAATACATGTATGAACGAGGTGATATGCAATTTCAAATCTTAAGAGGTCGCAGACAGGGTAACATGGTCGTACTACCAGTTGCGCATGGTAGCACGACCAGTCGTGAATGATTGCACGATTGGTCTTGCAACTGGTTGTGCCACCTGACGATTGATGGTGCCACCTGTCGTACGACCTCACGATCGATTGTGAGAGTGGTCGTTGATCGCCACCACTAGTCGAACGATAACCTAGCATGTACAAGTAATCATTGGTAATTGCACGACTACGCGTACCACCAATCGTAAGATGACCTACCGGTACCACCAGTCAATCGCTAATGGAAATCGTAGCAAATACTACCGATTGGTTGTACTGCCGATCATGCTTAACTTGAGCAATTTTTGTGCTTGTGCAGTTCTATGACATTGGCCCCAGCTGAACTGTAGTGATTAGTCCAATTTGGCTGCTGCATTTTTGTAACAACATATTACAGAAGATATGATACAAAGGCACCTGGTGAATGAACAGATGTACAGGTATCTTGTTTTGCATTTTTTATGAATCAACAAATCTGCTCGCATATCATGAATGTTATTCAGGTGATTCCAGTAAAAAAGTGTGGATTTCTTTCTCTTTTAGGAACACATTTTCCACACTTGTTTGTTTTTTTACATGTATGCAAGTCTGAGGTACATGTCCTATATATGTACACTGTCACGGAACTTGCAAACAATTTCCTGCGAAAAGTGGTGCAGTCTTTGTAAATTTGGGTGGATCCGTTCAGATTTTTGTTCTGTGCATCATCACACTAAACCATGTACATATACCAGTACATGTAGATTGGCAGTTGGCTTTCAATTAGAGGGTTTACAAACAATGAATCATTTTGGACCACACCCTAAAACAATGGAAACAATAAATTAACATAAGCTTCAATTGTTAACTTCTGGCCAGAAAACAATTCCATTGATTTAAGAAGATCTTTTCAGAGGGAGTGGGCACCAAATTAACTTGGCATGTTTGGCATTCTATTAGGAAACAAAATTACCAACAACTACCGTAATAGGGAGTAGTCTGTGTGGTTTTCTGTAAACATGCAAGGAATAATAAGTACATGGGCCTGCAGTACTATATACGTACACAGCTGACATACACAATGTACATATTATGAACAATATACTGGTACCTTGTTGAATACTGTACTTATTGCAGTTAAGGTTTTAGCTTCAAAATTTGCTTTTAAAGTTGACGAGCCTAGTGTGTCTCATTTTATAGTTCAAATAATTGACATGTAACTTGTTTGGTTTCACTCCGTGCTATGCTTGAAATAAATGTAAAGTCAATATGAAATGAGGCTTTAAAGGTAGGATACACCATTGGTAATTGTTTGAATTATAAGAAATACGTGTACATTGGGGGGTTTTGGGGGGTTGTACTGTATTTCATAGTAAATATCGTTGAACTGACCAGTTTGAAGTTTTACAATCATGGTTGCTGATATGAGCAAGAAAAACGACGTTCGTTTTCAACCGGAGTCGGGCAGTTTTTCTTATGTTGTTCTTGGTTTTTTTTCGTGATCGCGAACAATTAATTACAGGATATCTAGGGCAATAATTTTCCTGGATGCCTAAAATCATTATTTATTTTCAAATTAGTAAGATATTTCTTAATAATTTGGTAGTAAATTTTTTGCGATATCTGCAAATGGTGTATCCTACATACCTATAATGTGGCTAATGTCATACTCAAGATATTGAATATACTATCAAACAGAACATTGAAAATTCAAGCAATAAAAGTAAAATTTGTAGCATTAATTTTCTCCGCTTGATTTGTAGTTGTGTGTATGAGTTTGTGATATCTGCATTCAAATAGAGCCTGAAAGTTGACCCCTGGTGGCACGTTTCCGAAACCCTTGAATAGGAAAATTGGCGTGTAAATGTCAGAGCTTTTGAAATTATTTTTAGTACATGTACATTGATTTCTTAAGAAAAAGGCCTTTGAAAAATTGTTGCTAGCATCTCAATATATGGAAACTGAAAAATTGCATGAAGTGAAAAAGAAATATCGTGCCAAACTGGACCTCTCGCTTTAAAAAATCTAAAATACATGTGGACTCGTGGAATCAAAGCACTCGTACAAAGATGAAAAATTATGAAATAATTTTGTGGCGGTCATTGGGTAAAAATGCCTTTTGGGATACACATTTTTTTTTTAATAATAAACTTCAAAGGACTTAATTCTCTTTACAAACAAATCTAAAATGACCGTTGATAAAAAAAATTAAAAGAGTGATCCAAACAAGCCTAGTATGTAAATAAAATCTACAATACATTGGATGTACGTCATTTTCGTTGAGCATTACGCAAGTACGCAATGTGAAAACAAACATGATCGAACAAAGAGAAAACCTACATGGACCATTTTCAACCGATTTCTCAGTTTTTGTTTTGTGGAATGCCAAGATAAAATTAATTCAAACATGAATGTTTCTCAGGGTTTGAGTACGCTTAGAAACTATTCAGTCAAAACTTATAGCATGAGAAAGGGCAACCCCGTGTAAAATGCCCATAGAAGGATCACAGAGGGGTCCGGAAGCGCAAAGACAAAATGGCGTACATGTACTTTCAAGCTCTATAGTTGACGTACGGTAGAACAAAAGAGGAACAGTATAAATAGAAGGTGTTTCTAAATTTGGTATCCTGTGGAGACAGGTGAACACAATGGGGACAAAGGGAGTCAATAGGTGAACACAATGGGGACAATGGGAGTCAATACATGTAGGTCTCCACTGGGTATAGTTCTATAGCTGAATAGACCTGTCTCCACAAGGTTTTTTACAAAATAGATTGAAGGATTTTACTCAAAAACTAGGGTTAGAGTTTGGGTGAATTGTAAATCATTACACTTGTAATGCATATAAGGCAATCATACATGTAGGCTAATGCTCACTTTAAATAATTAACAAAATAACAATTCCTTTCAAATATTTATCATATTTCCAAAATGACAGCTACAGAGAGAGACTGCACAGATATACACATTGCACATACATGTACTTTGTTTCCGATACACAGTTCTCAGGGGCTCATCTTTGGTTATTTATCACCATGGCAACCTGGAGAAAAAAACCAGCAAATTACTGTCCCTCTCTTGCCGTTTGATGGATGATATGAGACTGCCTCTTTCATCCAATCTCCGGCAGTACATGTACGTGTAAGTCCTAGAAGGCTCGTGGGGGGAGATCAGTCGCCGCATCACAGGTGGTTTTGTTACTCGGGGTCTAATTTATAGAATTGATGACAATACTATATTTTTCTTTTTTCGTTTCCTATTTTAAATTATTTTCATGTAACTTCCATTTGCAAAATTATTGGTACGTACCAGTAGCACAGAATTATTCATGTAAGTTTGTACATGTACATGTACATGATATGAATTAGCTCTACATGTACGTGTACACACAGTATTTTAAAGGTACCGGTACAGTGTATACACCATTTGCATATTGACAATTGTTACTACATGTACCAAATTATTAATAAATATATTACTTATTTGAAAGTAAATAATGATTCTAGGCACCCAGCAAAATGATTGCGCTAGATATCCTTCACGATCGCGAAGAAAAACAAGAACAAGAAGAACCACTGCCCAAAACCGGTTAAGAGGGATTGCCGTTTTTGTTTTGCTTTTTCTCGGGATCCATGATTGTAAAAGTTTGAGCAGGTCAGTTAAAGGTAGGATACACCATTGGTTATTGCTTGAATTATCATGAATGAGTGGATTTTGGGGATTGTATTTTATAGTAAATATCGTTTAACTAACCTGTTCGAGGTTTTACAATCATAAATGCAGAGAAAAGCACAAAAAAACAGCGTTTGTTTTCAATCAGCGTCAAGCAGTTATTCTTATGTTATTTGTGGGTTTTTTTGCGATCAAAGTATTTTTCTTTATCAAGTATATTTTTTCAGAATAATTAAAGGATATCTAGCGCAATCATTTTTCTGGATGCCTAGAATCATTATTTACTTTCAGATGAGTTAGATATTTCTTAATAATTTGGTATTACATTTTTTCGATATCTGCAAATGGTGTATACTATCTTTAAACGATATTTACTATAAATACAACCCCCCAAATCCACCCATTCCTGATAATTCAAGCAATTACCAATGGTGTATCCTACCTTTAACTATGGATTTGTCCATAAACTAGGGGTCTAATGTTACATCTGACATATTCAAGGTACATGTAGAATACATCATTGGTAATTGTTTGAATTATCAAGAATAGATTTGGGAGATTGTATTTCACTTCACATTGAATATCGTTTAACTGACCTGTTCGAAGTTTTACAATCATGGATGCCAAAAAAATTGCAAGAAAAATAGCATTCGTTTCTAATCGGCGTTAGGCAGTTGTTCTTGTTTTCTTTGTTTTTGGCGATTATGATTTTTTGTGTTTTTTTAATTCAATTTTTCGGAACAATTACAGTACCGGTACCTGTATATCTAGTGCAATCATTTTGCTGGGTGCCTAGAATCATTTATTGTCTGATCCACATGTAAATATGCGCAAATTACAGGTATTTTTGTATCATCTTTTCAATTAATAATTCATCTACAGTTGGAGCAGGTCACAAATAGTACAATTGAATAAATTTGTATGGACATTTCTGATAGCTTATCTAACATTATCTTATCTATAGCCAGTCGGGCTATAAAATTTGATGCAGACAATTAGCAATCGCAGGACTGCGATTATCAACACGTACTACACGCACACACTAAATTCCTTGATGAAGCAGCGCTAATTAGATATGCAATGCAGGCCCATGCATTTTTTTTTATTTATTTTTTTTTATTTATTTTTTTTAAATTTTTTTTCTTCTTTTAAAAAAAATGTTAGTTACGGTTAACCGTTACCGCAAAACAACGGTTACACGGTTAATTTAATAACCGGAAACTGGCAGCCTTGTGCTCGATGCCTACCGGTACGTGAGGATTGCGACCGTTCAACCAATAAAACAGTAAAAGGCACTGGATTTCACAGGAGTCCAAATGTCATGTGACACTGGAAAAGTGGTTGTAGACATACCGTACCTGTACATAGCTGGTACAGCCATCAGAATTAGACTCAATTCCCAGACCTCTCACACTTAATATGCATACCTCAGCAATTTCTCGGATTTCTAGCCAAATTTCTCAGACAACACTGTCTTTCAGGCTATCGCTTCATATTAAAAACGTCCATTTGAAAAATATTTGTCCTTATGAGCACATTCTGTGCAACTACAATGTACATGTATCTAGCCTAACCCTCTGAAATGTATGAAAACTGTTTGACACCCCATTTTGATAAATTCTATTGAAAAAAAGTGCACTTTTTTTTAACATTTTAAAATGTCCACGGTTTTCTGGACAACTGAAGGCACTTTATATAGTTGCTATTTTAGGGAGACACTTCAGTTTTAGGGTTTTCAGTTCAAATTGCAAACCCAGAGTTTGCTTAACCCTAGTGTAATTTACTATAGGAAACATACCCATCTTGGCAAATCCCAACATCATTGAACTGTACACAAACTGTATTCCTAGAACCCAGCGTAAAAAATGATTGGTACAGATCCTAACAAAACCTGGTTTGGAGTTTGGCTGGATGGGGATTGTTAGGGTTTTAATAAAAACCTTTGTGAGAAACCACTTTCTCATTGGCGTACTGCTGGTGTCATGTTTTGCCACAAGGAAATATGAAAACAAAATAAAAAATTACGCAGCAAAATAACCAATTTTTTTCCAACTTTTTGCACTAAAATAGCTGTAACATTGAGGTTTTTGCCTGGAATGACATCACAGTTTTAGTCATGAATATGGAAATTTGCATTAACATCAAAACAAAAAAGGCACTGAAATACCTTGAAAATGAAAAAATAAATATTAAAAATAATGTTAAATGGGACACAAATGTGCATTTTAACCAGTTCGCGCCGGATGACGTATATAACGCCAAAATTTCCCCAAATTCAAAACGGATGACGCATAAACACGCCAAGTTAAAGTTCGGAAATGTATGTCAGCAGCGCGCAAGGCCGGAAATGCGTGGGTGTGCTTCCCGGCACTATCAGCCTGAACCCGCTTTGGATCGAGTTTCGTTAAAAATAATCCCGCCTGTCAGCTCGGCGATGTTAAAATAATCCCGGCGCGAACTGGTTAAAGAACTACAGACTGTACATGTACATGTACATTAAACAAATGTTTCACTTGTTAGACACCGGTCATCATTCAGTGAAGGGGAATAAGCATGCATGTAGTCATCAACAAATTTATAAATCTCGTCTTTTACTATTATTTAACTCAATTGTTTCGTAAAAAAATATCAAATAAGAGATTGAAAATGTGACCGGCTCCACAAAAAGGTATTATGTCACGCTGTGCATTATCATGTAATGACTCGCTCAATGTGGAGAGAGTAAACATTTCATCAAAATGTGATTTTAATTTTTTGTCGTTAATGACATCTTTAATACCTAAAGTTTCGGGTTGCATTCACAGAAATGATGATTTTGATAAATGTTGTGTGCATCGTTTTGATGTTCTACAACAGAGTGGGCAATTTCAAAGCCTGTTTTTGTCGATTGTTAAATTTATCTCCAAGGACGTAATCAATATGCAAACATGTCATATCTCCAGAACGATTGGATTATATACCAAATGAAAACTGACATTGCAGGATTTCCAACCTTGTATATAACTCAATTTTTGTGGTTGGCCATGTTACAACTGATAATGTACCGGTAGTATCAAACGGATAATGTATCACCAACCGTTAATGTCACACAAATTGACCGAAAGTTTACTAACTTTTACTACACGCTCGGTCACTTTCTGTTACATTATTGGTTGGAAACGATAATGTAACAACAATTTATTGATAATGTAGTACATTTTACTATTAGGTCAATTTGTTGTTACATTATCGGTTAGTGATCGTCGCGGATACCGGTACGCATACGAATACGTCATCACTTTGTGCGCTCACGTTACCTGTAACTGTTTTGAACACGTTCCCATACACGCTACAAACTGATATCGGCCGCTATACACGTAGGTTAAAAACCGATATCGTTTTGGTAGACTTTGTAGCAACATGTAAGTGATGTGTATAATCAACCCCCCCCCCCCCCCCCCCCCCCCCCGCCCCCGCCATGTAACTGTTAGTGTTATAACCCATGAATGTAGAATGTAATGTAATTTGTGGGCAGTGAAAAAAAAGGTGTCGATGGCGACTGTACAATTGTACCTCAAGCGGGAATTCGTCACGGTTTGCGAAACAAGAATGATATCCGCTCCAAAGAGTACTGTTACGGTTTACTGTATGTGTATTTGTAAACATAGGTGTGCAAAAGCGAAACCTCTTTATTAACGGTTGGTGACTACATTGTACATTATCAGTTGTAACAGTCCGGATGTTTCAAACCAGCTCATAGGCCTGGATGCGTTAATGCCCGAGCTCAATTAAATGTTCAGGACTGAATTAAATGTTCAGGTTTTAAACAATGTTTATTACCGGCCAACCACATTTTTATTCCCATTTATAAATACCCTTTGTTCCACAATTATACCTTTTGTTTCACAATTTTACCTTGTGTTTTGAGGAACTGTATATATGTATTTTAAAGGTTAAGTATACACCATTTGCAGATATCGAAAACTTTTACTACCGAATTATTAAGAAATATCTTACTCATATGAAAGTAAATACTGATTCTAGGCATCCAACAAAATGATTGCGCTAGATATCCTGTAATTATTCTGAAAAATTGATTTTTATAAAGAAAAATTCGGCGATCGCGAAAAAACACAAATAACATAAGAATAACTGCTCGACGCCGGTTGAAAACAAACGCTGTTTTTCGTGGTTATCTTGACATCCATGATTGTAAAACTTCGGACAGATCAGTTAAATGATATTTACTATAAAATACAACCCCCCAAATCTACTCATTCATGATAATTCAAGCAATGACCAATGGTGTATACTACCTTTAAACAATACAAGTTTGTTTATTCCCATTTATAAATACCCTTTGTTCCACAATTATACCTTTTGTTTCACAATTTTACCTTGTGTTTTGAGGAACTGTACATGTATTTTAATGGTATGTGCTTCACGCACATGCCCTTATAATATGGAGATTAACCCGCGCCTTCCACCTGCTGCTTGATATATGGCGTGATATAAGCTACAGAGTGATTTAGGACTATAATATACAGACTCATTGATAGTACTGTGCATGCCGTGTGAAGTTTCGTGCCGTGTGAAGTTTTCAAATGTTTAAAACTGACTGGGCCATGTGTTATCGGCTGTTAATACGTACCCACGTGTCGGGCTCTCGACCAATGGGAATTGGTCAACTGTCTCAGGTATTTATGAATTAAATTAAAGGTAGGATACAATATTGGTAATTGCTTGAATTATCATGAATGAGTAGATTTGGGGGGTTGTATTTTATAGTAAATATCGTTTAACTGAGCTGTCCGAAGTTTTACAATCATGGATACCGAGAAAAGCACGAAAAACCGAGTGGTTTTTTTCAACCGGTGTCGAGCAGTTATTCTTATGTTATCTTTGTTTTTTCGCGATCGCCGTCCGGCAAACGCGAATTTTTCATTATACAATTCTATTTTTCGGAATAATTACAGGATATCTAGCGCAATCATTTTGCTGGATGCCTAGAATCAACATTTACTTTCAAATGAGTAATATATTTCTCAATAATTTGGTAGTAAATATTTTTGATATTTGCAAATGGTGTATCCTACATTTAAAACCAAAATGAGTAAGCTTACCAAAGAGTTTTATCTGTTGATCCTTGGTTTCAACCAGTAATATGACATATCCCCCAATGTCGGTCATGTCGGTTGCTCAAGAGATACAGGTACCGGTATATCCATAGGAATAATCCAACAAAATTGTTATTGAGAGTACATTTCTGGCACAGGTGGTGGCATCATCATAACTGAAGCAACAGCACTAAAGGCAACGAGGTTAATATAGGCAAGGTTTTGATAGCAGCATTCAATCAATTTGACTTGTGTAATTTAGACACTCCTTGGCTTCAAGGCATCCACATTCAAGGCACTGCGGGGCTCATATTAAACCTCATCACTGAGCACCAACACTTGACAGCCCTCCAGAACTATTGCTGAATGATGTGCCCATTCACAGTTGACAGATATGTACACAGACCGCACTTGAGCAAGAAAGAGACTTCGACTGCTTGCACAGTAAATCCTGTTTGTGGTGTGTGCGGCCTGACACTGTGAGCGAGTGTGTAATAACCAGCTCCATCTAACTGCACACAAACAACAGGTTGTATTGACTCAGCATGTACACATGTCATCTGACTGCTCACGCCGCCGCCGCTGCTGCCACCGCTGCCACCGTGTGTGGCCAGAGAGACTTTCCTATTGGCCAACCCCAGCTTCCACAGATCCACAGGTTGCAGGCTGTTGTCAGAAATCAAGGCCTCTGGATAAACCATCACTAGGTTGTAATTATCTTCCAGTACCAGGCGCTGATCTTGAAAAATGAACATGGTTCTTGAATCCAGCATATTAAATCTTAAAGGTACATGTGGGATCAACCATTTGCAGATATCAAAAGTCTTTACTACCGAAATATTAGGAAACATTTTACTCATTTGAAAGTAAATAATAAGCCTAGGCATCCAGTAAAATGATTGCGCTAGGAGGTATCTTGTCAATGTTTGAATTTAATTTTTTTTAAATCACGATCGCCGGGTGGCAATCGCAAAAAAAATATATACAAAAAGACACTGCTCAACAGGTTGAAAACGACTGCCTTTTTTTTTCTTGGCATTTATGATTGTTAAACTTTGGACAGATCAGTTAAATTCTATTTACTATAAAATAAAACCTATACCAATACAACACTCATTCTTGATAATTTAAGCACTTACCAATACGACCTTTATTACCGAATGCTAACAAAACATGTCACGTTTAATTATTTAGTTACAATAAAATCTGGTTCTCACTTCACCATTTTCACATGAAATTTAAACTGGTGCTGCTGTTAACTAAAATGGAAAGAATGTACGTACGGTAGTATCCTGCCGTCACATCTTTGGCTGTGTACAAAGTATTTTCTAAATTTGGATTCATGTCTTTTCAACATTTTTGCAGTGCCCGACATTCACTGAGATTAAAAATAATAATAACAACAAAGTGGCGATAGGATGCAACATTCTTTCCAGTGAAATTCCTAAATTGGGAATTAGCACAATAAAAACCCACAATTATGGAGATAATATATTAATGGTCCATTCGCACCGAGATATAACTAAACCGTGTCATGTTAAATTCGCAGGCGTGGTTTACAATGTACCGGTAGGAGTAGTTATTTCTTAGTGCGAAAGAACCCCTGAGACCTTCACAAAATAGGGTCTGGAGCTAACTACTATACTAGCCTAAATTATGCGACCTGCTCTGTGAAAATGAGTCGGATGTCGAAAAATTTGACAAACAGAGTTATGTATACCATTAGAAAGAGTGCATTGTCCTCTTTGATTTGATATATGATAGAGGTCTGTAGCATGTTGCGTTCTTGTGAAAGAATTTTGACGATTTTGCGAAATCTAAAAACCTCATTCATAAGAAATCATACATTAAAACAATTATTTCCCTTTAGGAGATGTATGCAATAAAAACCCTAAGCAACCAAGCCCTTCCCACTGTGTTAATTCAGCATGTTTTAATGTAGAAATTGGAATAGGAATATAAAAAAAAAAGAATGGGAATATCAAATGTTCGTACGAAAACCCCCCTCTCCGCGTTCAACCACCCAAGTCTCGTAAGCGCGCTGTGCGACATCTGACTCATTTTCACAGAGCGGGTCACAAATCGAGATATCTTGGTATCATTATTCCTCTAGAAAGATTCTCTATCCATTGGTGTACAAATGGAGGTAGTAAAAGTATGCTTGTCCGTTTTTTTTGTATGGGCCACCCTGTATACAATGGATGCCATTTTTGGGCCAGTTATTTTTTGAAGGATACATGTGTGTGTACACGAATTCGCATTTTTGTATCACTGTGGAGACATGGCTTTGTTCTCGTGTACAAAATGGTTAGAAAGTCAAGCACGTTTTTCAAAATGCTCCCATTTTAACTATAATTTTTTTCCTGGGTTGAAATTTCGACCCAATATACCCTATTGTATATTATACCCTAACCCAAACACTAACCCTAACCCACATCCTAATCCTAGTTTTTGAGTAATTTAAGTAAAATCCAAAAATCTAATTCGTGAAATTCCCAATGGAGACCTATTCATCTATAGAAATTTACCCTCCGGAGACGTTTTGTCTCCATTGTACACATTGTGTTCATGTCTCCAGAGGGTAACGTATTTCGGAACATTGTGTCAAAGTCTATAAACTGCACCATGTGTTATTATGCTTCATTGGCATAAATTATGCCTAGATACTAGATACCATCTGCACTATTTCTGAATATCATCGGAAATTCCTCATCAGCAATTCCTCACTCCTCCACTCTGAACAATTACTGCATGGTAACAGGAGATTGCGGAGGATGTAACCAATTTGTACAGGGTAGCAACTGGGTGGTTTTGCAGGATTGAGGATGGTTCTTATGTAGCCACAACGATACATGTTCTAGAGAGGGAAAGATAGGACAGTTGGTATCTCTTGGTACGATGACCTGGGAAACATGATGACATCATCAAATTGGGCAATGGGGAAGAGCGCTGCTTACAGCAGGTACGGTAGGTACATGTAAACGTGCCTTCGGCTACACAGAATCTACACGAATTATAGGACATCGGTTGTAAAATGCGGGCGGGATTTTCATTAGATTTTCCACTAGTTCAATAGGAAAATGTACTACATGTATATCGATGGCTGTCAATAAATGTTTGAATCATGAGGCAGTCCTTTACTTTATACATACTTGTATTAACTCTGAGAGTTGGTTTTTTTCAGTAGGCCTACATGTACTTTTCAAGAAAAAGTGACTTTTCACCTTTTTAACAGTAATGAACAGCACAGTCTTCTCATCATAAATACATGGAGGTGTCCAAGGCCTAAAGGTCTTCTACTCCATTACGAGCCAATATTCCATGTGATTGTTAATGTTTAATTGGTAAAAAAATTAATTAAAATAAATTACAAGCAATATGCACCTCGTGGAGTTGTGGCTGGTAATTAAACTTTGTTTAAGGAATTTTTGTGCTGAAGCAAATTTATATATAAAACTGAATTGGCCCCTGCATATAGTTATTGGCCTAGTGTATTAACGTTAGCGTTGTAAATGCATAAACTTTCCACACAGTATACTGGTGCGAAATCGAATTTGAAAGGGCATTTTTAAATTGTATTTAAACTGCAAGCTTTGACTCACCTCACCTTTCTAAAAAGGGGGTTTTAGAGGGAAAACAGGATTAGGGTTATCTGTAGGAAAATGAAGAACACTAAAATCTAAATTTGGAGTTCAAAATCCAAAATTTCTGGAAGCGAGAAAAATATTTGTTTTGCCAATGTTTGCCTAAAGGTATATGATACACCTTTTGCAGATATACCAAATACTACCAAATTATTAAGAAATACTATTAATGATGAAATAATGACTGTAGGCATCCAGCAAAATGATTGCGCTACCGGTATGTATCCTGTAATTGTTCAATTTTCAACAACATAACAACCGCTGCCTGATACCAGTTAAAAATGAACGCCATTTTTTGTGTGCTTCACTTGGCATCCATGATTGTAAAACTTTGGACAGCACAGTCTTCTCATCATAAATACATGGAGGTGTCCAAGGCCTAGGCCTTCTACTCCATTACTAGCCATGTAATAGTTAATGTTTGATTGATAAACAAATTAAAATAAAACACTAATCACATGCAATATACATTGTATGCACCCCATGAAGATGTGGCTGGTAATTAAGCTGTTATACTGTATGCACGTTGTTGTTTTTTGCACATTGAAAACGAACGCCCTTTTTATGTGTGCTTCACCCAGCATCCATGATTGTAAAACTTTGGAAAGGTCAGTTAATGATATTTACTATAAAATACAACTCCCAAATCCACCCATTCCGGATAATTCAAGCGGCAATGGTGTACTATACTACCTTTAATTACTGTCCATGTACAATTACATGAATACAACAGCCATGGCAGTACATGGAAGGTACAATGTATGTACAGGTACGACTGTGTAAACTAACGTATATTGTACACCACATAATGTGTGTGTGTAATGTACTGTATACGTACCAGTACAGTACATCAAACATGGTACTTCTGATGCTACCGGTAAATATACATTACTGTACACAAAGAATTGCTAATATTAGTTGTACTACAAAAATACACTAAACATTGTACATGGACACAAGTGGAACAAATCATTTTCAACATGAGTAAAATTACAATATACGGTAGGACAACACAATACATTTTGTTTACAAGTGTGAATGTAAATGGTGCATTTTAACTGGTCATTTTATGTCTGGGAAAAAACAACAGCATTTCTCCCTGAACAATTTGCCAAACGATTTTATCACCATGTTAAAAGACTGGCTACACTTCCAATTAATCCAACAGATCTGACTGTTTCCCAACGAAGTCATACATACATGTGTACCTTACAATGAAGTTTTGCAATCATGGATGCTGAGAAAAGCAAGAAAAACGGCGTTTGTTTCAACCGCATCAGGCAGTGGTTCAATGTTGTTCTTGTTTTTGTCGTGATCGCCGTCTAGCAATCATGAATTCGTAGAATTCCGAGGACATTCCAAGCATAGCTCTAATAGCTACTCGCCTCCGCATGCGCGCTGAGTCGTTTTCGTTCAATGTAGTGTATGATTATTATAGTCTGGTACCCAGACCAAATATTTCTGCCTATTTGTGATTTTTTATTTAGCCGCCAATGTCACGTGACGAAAAACTGGAGGAATTGCTTCAGTTTCCGAAAATGTCAGAAGTTTTCCGAATGTATGTTCTATTGACGGCCAGGTATTAACGTTAACGTTCGCGATGTTTGAGTTTTACCAGGTTTTTATAAAATAAAACTCGCATTGGCAAAAGTCAACACCAGACGAAATGCCTAATAATATCACAGTCATTTTTGGTAAGAGCCGTTATAATTTGAATTGTTGTGTCGTCATAGCTACGCTGCTTGTATTGCGTCATTATCTATTTTTGTCGCCAGCGGCTACCTGACCTACAATTTAGATGTCTAGGCCTAAACAGATTGTCAGGTCGGGGTACCAGACTACGATTATTATACACGCTGTGTGTTTCCCATAAATTGCACACGGCATCATTGCACAAAATAATGTAGTTTCTTATACGTCAGCAAAAGGCGAACAATTTTCTTTGCCTTTTGCGGATGTGTAAGAAACCACATTTGTGCAATGGTGCCGTGTGCAATTTATGGGAAACACACAGCGTGTATAATAATCGCACACTACATTGAACGAAAATGACTCAGCGCGCATGCGGAGGCGAGTAGCTATTAGAGCTATGCTTGGAATGTCCTCGAAATTTTACGGGTTCACGTGACTCTTGCTTCAAGACCGTGCTAGGGAACGAATCTGGTGATAATTAAGGGCGCCCTCAATAAGCTGGATAGACGGACGGCGCGCCGCGGAACACATGAACGGCTTAGCTTGGTCTTGGATCAAGACTACTCCAAACGCTGAACATAGGGAATTTTAAATCACATTTACAGTAATAAAGTACGCATTCAGTAATCATGCATGTAAATTCTTCTTACATAATTTTAAGACACTACAGATTTGTATGTTTCTTTCTATTGCCTTTTTGTGTGTTGGCTCAAATGCAGTAATAAAATCGTTTCTGAAAGAGATACATGTACATGTACTACCGGTACATTTGCTACTTTCAAAATAGTAACCAACTAAATCATTGTTCGAAAGCTTATTTGATGTAAATATACGGTATTATTGACTCTAAACTCACTGCAAAATTATTCCTTGTGGCATACGTGTACACACGTGTTCGGTTAAAACAACCTGAACTGCAGAATAATTCAAGCACAGAATGGAACCAAAGTCCCCACTAAAAGTCAGAATGGATTTCTTTGCGGATTGCGCACAGCGGTAATGACGATTGACAGCCAATACATCACCTTCAGCAAGCATTAAACCTCCAACACCACACGTTAATGGCAGATTAAAAGGACAGAGAACGCTTCACCTCTGACAATCACCTCTCACTGCCTCAGGGACAGTTAACCCGGCAAACAAATCCATATTCAAGGCTCTAGGACTAGAAACAGTGTTGGGAATTGGCTCCAATCGCAACATGATCTTTAAGGAGCACATCTTGGGTCATGTCTTGGGGCACTCTCAGATGCAAATCTGTGCCACATGGGAGGCATATTGTTTAGGTGCACTATACTGTTATCAAATTTGCTGATGTGTTGAGTGTGCGCCAATTCTGGCTTCTGACTAGCGCCCTCGAACAAAGATACTGACAATTTAGAAGACTGCCAACTTAGGGCAAGATACACATGTAGCTCATTTGGTAGAGCGCTGGTCGGGTATTTCGAAGGTCGCAGGTTTGAGCCACGCCTTGCCAATTTCCTTGTTCACTTTAAGATTTATGCCAATTTACAAAAAAATGTACCTCTAGTGGTAAATGTGTGTATTATAAGATTAAAAGTCATATCCTCATTGAGGGATCCCACGTTGTCGCTTCCCAGGTTATAGTAAAATTGGGCGCGATGCCTGGCCACAAAGCATTATGTTATTTATGACTTCTGACTAGTGCCAATTTACTGACAATTTAGAAGACTGCCAACATACGGTAGGGCAAGATAGCTTTAGGGAGCCGGTCCGGTATTCCCGAGGTCGTAGATTCGAGTACCTTACTGGTGGATCAAATATAATTGTTCTTTTTTACGGGAATATTTTGTGTACTCCTGGTCACTTTCTTTTGACTCACACTGTAATAATACTGTATCAGTGAGAGTGCATCATTTTAAATCCCCCCCCCCCCCCAACAAAAAAATTATAATTCCCATCAGCCAGGTCCTTACATATCGTAAGTGTACCGTGTACATGTACTGGTACCATGTACCAGACAATGGCTGAAATAAATACACAAATTGTCAGTCCAAAAAGAAATCTTCATGTAGATGTTTTGGTGAATAAATGTGACCGACCAAAGGCAGGTTTATATGCACTTCATGTGAATGCGATTCAAATTTGATGTCAGGAAGCATTTACTGCGAAATTTGCCAGAGTGGAATTGCTTTTTTCAAAAGTGCATGAACAAAAAAAACTAGCAGATACAGTAGCGATTTCAACAGGATAACGATTTGAACAGGATACCTTTTTTTTACTTTGCGCAAATTCGCTTTGACGCGTTTTGTTTTACGCCAAGTACCAGTATGAACTGGCCTTAACTGTCACTTGTGACTAAACCCGCCGCAAAGCATTGTTCTTTTCCTTGTTCCTGTACTAAAAGCATTTCCTCATAAATACCAAAGCAGGGTTCTAGCTAGGACCTTTTTAGTGCCGGGTAAATTATCAGATTGCGAAGCGTTGCGAGCGCAGTGAGCGGAGCTCTCACGCCTCACGGCCGGGGGTCCAGTTCATTTTTGCATGTTTCTGTGAAAGTCTAGCTAAGTTAATAAAATAAATTACTACATGAACATGATTAACGTGACTTTGTATCTCCTCTCTTTCTTTTGTGCCCATAATTTGATTTTTTTTAAATATTGTGCCGGGCGGCACAGCCAATTTGAACCCAAGTGCCGGGCGGAAATTTGCAGTGCCGGGTGGTACCGCCCGGCGCCGCCCACCGTGGCTAGAACCCTGTACCAAAGGCGCTCCTCTTTAGAATTTCTTTTCATTCTTTTGTCTTCTATTGGTTAGCGAATTTAGAAACATCATATCACTGCAGAGACCACTTGAGCCGTGTTCGCACTGGTAAAAGGAAAAATGGTCAAATGGGACCACTGTCTGCAATTTGACTTTCGACAGGGGAAAATGATACCGAGACTGTGGTAGTAACCGAGCTGCCAGTATATGACTCACAAGGGCACTTTGCGTGATCTTTCTACATTGATCCGTTGTCCTGCTTTCTTTCGTCGTAACACACAATGTTGACGTCTTTCATTTATCATCTAGGAATGATGCACTGCCAGCACCAATCAAGCTTCCGACTGTATCAATAAATAATATCTGCCAAGATTGGTGACCAAAAGAGGAACAACGCACTGAAAACTTGCCACACCATGCGGCGCACACTACACAGTTAAAAATTGCAAAGCGCATGCACGGTGTCACTGTGTAGCATGACCTCGCGTTCGGGTCGAACACGTACGTACACTTTCCTAAGCGCCTTTACCGACTCGCGGTGTCCACACTAAAGTTATCGTCGACGTCTTGGGAAAAGTTGCCCAGTCAGTTTTTTCTGGGCAGCAGATGGCCAGTAAAAGTAAATGCTGGACTCGGGAAAAGTAACTGAGAGAATAAAAACGTTTCAGGTTGTCTGCACTGGACTTAAAATGGGAAAAGTACCCATCGTCTCGGTAAGCTTTACCAAAATAAAAAGTCTAGTGCAGACAGAGCTACATGTACATGTACCGGGTAATGTTACCTGCACACATGCCTCATTTCTATCTACTGTACATATTGGGTCACATGATATTCAATCGCAAGACCATTCGCATGAATCATGACACAATGTGAACTATGTGACTTTCTTCTGGAATCTCAATGAATAGCATAAATATTGCCTCGGAGTGCTGCCCTTTCCCGTGAAATCAGGTGTGAAATAATCAAACACGTTTGATTTCATACGGTTGCTCGTTGTACATGTACACTATGTACGATTGGATACATGTACCGGTACATTGTACCGGTACATGTAGGTCTGATTTGTCAGCACGCACATCTTTAACCTGTACGTCTGATGTGGAAATTCACATTAGCATTAAAAAAGGGAACCAAAATACTCTTGAAAATGACAATTTAACAAAAATTGAAAATAAGGTTAAAAAAATGGGACAAAGGTGCATTTTCAAGAATTGCATTACAAACATGACACTGCATTATCTTTTAATTCTGTTGAACTGAGACTATCCAATTAAAAGGAATTGTTGTTGATGGGCTCAATACTTACATACACATTTAGTGCCATTTATTAAGGCCGAAAAATTTTCACAACACCATTTTGTTGAATGCGAGTTTACATCTCGACAGCTCAAAAAACTTTTTTTGTCCAATGTTTTTTTTTTAGTTTCCAAGCTGTTCTTCAATAAACATGATTTTGCTACGGTAGTTGGTGCCCAGAAAATAATGACGTTATGGCACTCTCATGCAATCAGGGAAATGCTCTATATGCAACCTAGAGTCGACTAGACCTATACCGGTACGTCAATCTACGGTACCGTCACTCGAACGCTGCGTGGGTTGACTACATGTACATGTAGTCCAACTGGATTAACATTATATAGCTTCAGAGAACTGTTTCTGTATATACTCACGAGTTGCGTCACAGGTTCAAGATGGCAGAAAAGTAAACTAGAGCCCTGTTCGCACTGAAGTTATTTTGGTAAAACTTACTGAGACGATAGGTACTTTTCCCATTTTAAGTCCAGTGCGATCAGCCTAGGAGGTTTTCCTCTCAGTTACTTTTCCTGATTCCAGCATTTACTTTTACTGGCCAACTGCTGCCCAGGAAAACTTCCCTGGTAACTTTTTCCGAGACGATAAGTCCAGTGCGGACAGCGTCAGTCGGTAAAAGATGCTTAGGAAAACGTTCATCCAGCCCGAGTGCGAGGTCATGCTACACAGGGACACCACGCATGCGCTTTGCATTGTTTACCGTGCAAGGTGTGCGCACTGCGCCATGCTGCATCGCATGTGGCAATTCCGCTAAAAAGTCAGGAGCATTGTTGTTCCTTTGGTTAAAATCATGGCAGACATTATTATTGATAAAGTCGGAAGTTTAAATGGTTTGGATTGGTAGCACGTTCCACAAAAAGAAGAGACAGAACTTAAAAAGAGCGTGTGCACATACGCGAGTACAATGTCTACAATGGCATTAATGGTCGGACAAAGGGCGCGTGCGCTTGGGTACATGGGGGTCAATGCAGAAAGGTCACGCAAAGCACCCTCATACATGTACCGGTATGTAAGTCATTATAATGACAGCTCGGTTACTTCTCCCGCAGTCTGGATAAAAAAAATTCATGTCGAAAGTCCAAGTGCGGACAGTGGTAACATTTGACCATTTTTTATTTTACCATTTTACCATTCTCAAAAATAGAGTCCAGAGCAAACACGGCTTAAGGCAAGTTTTGCAAACATTAATGTTAAAATGCAGGTTTTGCCCAATGATGATAACTCTAATTATTGACTGCACTAAAGTTGTACATGTACAATGTATGTGTAAGTAAAGAAAATAATAAAAACAAATAATAGAAAATGAAAATGACGTGCCAACATTTTGCTTCATTAACCCTAACTCCCTCACCATTGTTATTAAACAATACAATTCCTTCAAAATCCTCCAACTTCCTTTGTTGTGTAGGGAGTTAGGGTTAACAACGTAAAGGCCTACAAAGTGGTGACTGTCATCTGCTCACAAACTAGATTTGACGTACCAGTCGATTGACTGGACAGTGCCACAGTGGACACGTACATGTGAAAAACACCACGAATGTATGATATAAATCGAAAATTGACAAAAGTGACAAAAGTGACAAAAGTGACAAAAGTGACAAAAGTGACAAAAGTGACAAAAGTGACTATGGTACTGTAGCTCAGCAGCACCTTAACTTGCTGACAACATGTTAGTGTTGCAACGATACTACAGTAGTAATGCGCCAAAACTTGGGAATGACATCAGCTCACAAGATTCGTCTATGGCGAGCTCGTTTAGCATGTATTACTTACGCGACAATATTTTAGAGTTACATGTATTTAGATAAATTTCGAAGTGAATTAGAAATCTAAATAATTAAAGATATCTTTAAAGGCAGGATACACCATTGGTAATTGTTTGAATTATCGGGAATGGGTGGATTTTTGTTTGGGGGGGGGGGGGAGGTGTACGAAAAAAGCAAGAAAAACAACGTTCGTTTTCAACCGGCATCAGGCAGTTTTTTTTTGGTTTTTTTTAGTGATCACCGTTTGGCGATATTTAAAAAAAAAATGTTTATGAATCATTATTTACGTTCACATGAGTAAAATATTCCTAATATTTTCAAATATTTACATCATACCTTTGAATAATTAAAAAAATATCTCTAATTAATTTAGAGGTACATGTACGGTCTTTCTAATTAACTCTAAAATATCGCCGCGTAGGTGCATTTAATAGTACCTGACAGGACTCCATGCCATTGATTACCACAAGAGGGCAGTATTTCAAGCACGGATGTCAACAGCAGGCAGCTGCTCTGTTTGTAAACACTAGATGGCGCTACATATAATAACACTTATCAGCAACAGCATGCTTTTACACTGTCACTAGGCAACATGTGAATGGACTGTCACTTGAACTTTGAACATTGATCATTTTAACTAAACGCCCATTTTTACGGCACTAAACAGGATTTTCCTTGAACAAACATAACAGACCATAGGATGACACACCCTTGGTCCATTCTACATTTATGGATGCAAGTTATGTTTGTGTATAAACTAAAAATAAAACAGTACCATGGCACATAAACATTTGTACTGTGCACATGTAGTACGGTACCGTACATGTATGCATCTTCCATTCCCTCCCCCCCTCCTCCCTCCCCACACACTCCCACCCCTTCTTCCCGCCCCCGCCCCTTCTTTCCAAGAGCTAGTCACATGCTATTTTATATTTTTACTATCTTTCTGTGCACGACCAAAAGTAGTATACCCGTAGCAACCAAAGTAATATACCCATAGCAACCAAAGTATCATATCCGTGGCAACCAAAGTAATAATACATGTCCCATGGCGCAGTATTTGTGTGCAAATGCATGCTGATGTGCTTGTTGCGAGCAGCGGGTATTATTCCAAAGAGCCAGCGCTACAGAGATGGATTCCAACATTTCGCGAAGGGGTGGTTTAGAAATGAGCAAAGACATTTCCCACCAATTTTGTATTGAAATCAAAGTTCATTTTAACTGTATACTTTAGATAATTTAGATAATGTTAAAATATTAAAACCAAGCAGAATCTATAGGTGAGGTGTTATACAACAAATATTGAATGCTTCATCTCGTGGTGTAGTAAAACTAGTCTCCCTCGGTAATCCGTGGAGCATTCCATTTTCCCTTGGCTTTGCCTCGGAAAAACATAATGCTTTACGGATCACCTCGGAAGGCTACTGTAGTTTTACTTCACCACTTAAAGGTAAGATACACCATTTGCAGATATCGAAAATATTTACTACCGAATTATTAAGAATTATCTTACTTATTTGAAAGTAAATAATGATTCTACACTGTAGGCATCCAGCAAAGAGATTGCGCTAGATATCCTGTAATTATTCCGAAACATTTTATAAAAAAAAAAAATCGGGATCGCCCGACGGCGATCTCGAAAAACTAAGATAACATAAAAATAACTGCTCAACGCCGGTTGAAAACAAATGCTGTTTTTCGTGCTTTTTTCGGCATCCATGATTGTAAAACTTCGGACAGGTCAGTTAATTGATATTTACTATAAAATACAAACCTTTAAATCCACCCGTTCATGATAATTCAAGCAATTACCAATGGTGTATCCTACATAAACCTTTTAAAGCATTCAATATTTGTATATATTGTGCAGACCTTTATAAACAAGCTGAACAGCAACTTCAGAGATTTGAATTTTGAGGTTGGATTCCTTTAACCAGTTCGCGCCGGATGACGTACCTTATATAAACGCAAAGTTTTCCTCAAATTCAAAACGGATGACACATAAACACGCCAAGTTCAAGTTCGGAAAAGTCTCTCAGCAGCGAGCAAGGCCGGAAATGCGTGGGTGTGCTTCCCGGCACTATCGGCCTGAATCCGCTTCGGATCGAGTTTCGTTAAAAATAATCCCGCCCCTCGGCTCGGTGATGTTAAAATAATCCCGGCGCGAACTGGTTAACAGGTACCCATGTGGTTTTTAAACTACCCATAAATGCACACCCTAATACTGTTATTTTGTCAAGAAAAGCATCTGTTGTGCAATCTGGGCTCTGCCTCGGGTGCCATTTGGCCATACAAAACACAAAAAGACTACATATCTCAGAGATGATTTTTGGAACTTTTTGAGTGTTGGTTTGTAATCTGTGAAAGGTACATTGTGCATTCACGCCTTGCCACGATGCTTTGCCACAAGGCTGTGCATCAGAAACCAGGAGTACCCGATTGATGTCAGCAACCGATTCCAGATTATGGAATCAAGTACCCGTAACCAACTTTTCAGACGATAAAAGCGAAATATGTCATTTGTTCAGGCTCAAACAGGTTCTAACAGAAATGTCAACTGGCTGGATTCTGTTAGATTCAGCAGGGTTAGGATTAATGACAAATGGACAATTAAGCCTTACCTGGTAAGATCTCATCTACTCTTGGCAGGAATCCCTCCTCAATTCCTCCCATGACGGAGAAGCCAAACCTCTCATCGTCATCCAGCATTTCAAGCAGTATAAATGCATCCTAACCACAGAGAAAAAAAATACCGAAACAGCAAGGAATTACTTACATTGCTATACATTGCCATAGATAGATAGCAGTAGTGAAGTTCTTAAAGTGAAGTTCTTAAAGTGAAGTTCTTAAAGTGAAGTTCTTAATGTGAAGTTCTTAATGTGAAGTTCTTGAAGTGAAGTTCTTGTTAAAAGTGTGGTGAAATGACTTTTGGTATAGCTTCACAGGCGTGGGGAAGATCCCATGCCCGGTTGACATTACAATATGCATCACATGCGACTATGTGCGTAATATGACTGTGAGAATCTTTTCTAAACTCCAAAGCTGTTTATCTCATAATTAGGTTGTCAGGGTGTTTTGATATAATCCTTACCCCTGGGGAGATAGGGTGGGGATATGTAATTGATAAATTATTTTAAAGCTGGGAAATAAAAATAAATCTAAAGCTAAAAAACAAGAATTGTCAACTTTGTCCGGGTTTCGTTGGAGCAGGTCACATGAATGGCAGGCTTATTCATGTACACTGGTATAATTTTTTTTTGAACTTCTTACCTGATTACTATCATCGCCATCGTCATCTTCCGGTATTCCAAAGTTATCATTGAAGTCCTCCTGTCCAAGGCCTCGGCCGGGGGCCTGGTTAAGAGGGGTGAACGTACTCATAGGTCCATTAGTAGGGGTCAGGTCAAAGTTCATCTCCACTTGTATCGTTCCGTTCTGGCTCATGTTGGCTTACACCGGAGGTGCATGTGAAGAATGTGTACATTTATATCCAGAAGTACGGTATCCTTAGCGAAGCTAGATCCATGGATTCCCAGGGGGAATCTGTAAGAAAAAAAGAAGACAAATGAGCAGTTGGAACAAAAGTATTTACAGAATATCGTCATTTTGTAGTATTGTTTTAATGCAAATCTCCCTTCACCCATACTATGCGTAGAAGTGTTATAGCCACACCCAGACTGATTGCTCTTGCACCACATAACGACCGAGGGGCGAGACACAAAGGAGAACAAAGGAAACAAAAGCCCCTTGGTCGGCGGTATGAATGGAAAAATTCGGTCCTCGATCGACGGTGCAAGCGCAAAGCAATGGGGATTGGGTATAACATAGGAATAAAGGAAAACACAATATTAATCCTCGATCGTTATGTGGTTCACGACTACATGTATATGGACTGTTTGTGTTTAACGTATGCAACTTTTTCCGTATGCGCAGTAGACTAACGTCCTAACGTACCGCGGTAGTGATATAAACTACCAGGCCAAAAGTGGTCGCGGAAAGTTTCCGCTCAGCCGCGGTATTAAGTTATCAGGGACGCTGAAAAGTCCAAAGGGAACAACCTCGTCCTGTGGAAGTACCGCGGCCACGTGTTAACTGCTTTGTTTCGAGGTCAAATGTGACTGCGCACAGCGCCCACAATGTGTGACATTCTGCTAGTCTTGCACGGAGAATAAAATGTTACGTCGTGGTATAAAAGTCTAAGTGGGAATGCACGGCAGAATTACATGAAGGAATGTCGCGATATGTTAAAGTCCAATGAGAACACAGCTTTAAAGAGGCAGTATACCTTTCTGCGGCTGTCCAAAAAGTAACCAAACAAAATACTGTTGAAAAGCTTCCTGGTTGTAAAGATTTGAAGGATTCTAAACTCCAGATGCATGCTGTCATTTTGAAGAAAATAACAAAAGATCGCCATTCCAAAATGTGGAAAGTTCCACAAATAGTGCGCACAAGTGTTCGAACAATGTGCAACGCAAACGTTGGCGCTATTAACTATTGGTCTGTTCAGTGCGTGACACGCGAGTACATGTACATGTACCGGTAGCTGCAATCTGCTGATAGAGAACGCACCCTGAATGCAGATTGTGGTCGCAATTCAAATTGTGGCGCAGCAAATTTTGAATTGAAATCGAAATCTTACAACACTAGAGCTAAAAACTTCATCAGGTTGTTTGTCAAGCACGGTAAAGCACCTTTCTTATATATTTTGAGCACTTTTGCTGCTTCAAACGATAACAATTCATAACCAACAAATGGTATACCTTTAAACATACCATTAGTGTTCAATACCGGTACCTCCCAACCACACATTTATTCCCCTATAATGGGATAAAAGCTATAGTATTTTGTTGCCCTTCCAGTCAATAACTATCATCAATTAGTTGTCTAATACATGTACTGTACTTGGTTACTTATTAACCATAACATTAACCATAACAACACCCAATACTACAAAATACAAGTAAACTGCAGTATACAGGTTCTATATTGGCCTATAAGATGAGAACTGTAACTATTTTGTAGTGCTGCGTACTGTATACCCCAAATGAATGCCTAGGACGTTATATTTTTCTGCTGGTACTGTACACATAAAAAGATGCACACATATGTACCGGTACAATACATAGTACCGGTATGTCAACATCATTTGTTACTGTATAAATACATGTAAGGTACAAATTCAGACAAATGTATCGTACTGGTACATGCATATTTAATTTGTTATGTTCAGCGCTTTGTGATTTGTCATTAACCCTCCTATGGTTTCACCTTTCAGAACCTTTCAAAATCTGCTTACGGGGCAAAATGGATATAAACAAGTATGAACCTTTCAAAACGCTCCAGAATTTGTTGCTACTGCACTACCACACCTTTCAATACCTTTTGAAAGGAATTGAAAGGTAGAAAAACTGGGCTATGGTATACCCTATGATAAAGGTATGGGAAGTCTATCAGAAAACGGCCAGACTTTCCAAAACCTCACACCAGTTTGTTCAGAGAGTTGTTTTACCTTTCAAAATCTTTCATAGGTTTATTTTGTCAGACAGCTTTCTCACCTTTCAAAACCCTTTAGTCCAGGAAACTTGAAAGGTTTTGAACGGTAAATAAGAGGGTTAATATAAGGTGCTATACAAATTATTAATATTTGAATTATTATTATATCTGTGACAAGTGATTTTCTATATAACAGCACTGTGAAACTTTACAATTGATATGAATTGGTTTTATTCCATTTACAATTTCTTTTCTTTTTTTAGTCATAATGAACCCTCTTTCCAACTGAAGCAAACATTTACCTGTGCACGTATGTGTCATCCATATAACCGTCCTTCTTTGAAAGCCCATATGTGTCTCATTGTAGACTTTACTTTTCTCAGACCATTGTGAGTTCAATGCATACATGAAAGAGCAATTTTAATTATAAGATTCTGAAAAATCAATGAGATAAAATTATCTAACGGTAGGTGAGCTTCAAGGTTGGTTTGTTCTGATTGTATCATAACCAATTAGATGAACATCTGTTATCATCGTTGCACTTAATCAAACTGTATACTGTATGTACCGGTAGATATTAGATGGAGGAAAATAAAGAACAAGTGACCCACGAATCGCCAGTGTCGCTTTTTCTAGCGGTCATTCTATGTTTTGTTTTCATAAAAACAGTTGAATTTTGAAACAATATTTTACAAACGATTGTGCAACAGGCTATGGAAAAGTACCGGTATATTTTGCCCAATAGGGAAAGTACCCAATGTCGAAAGTTTCCAATGGGGGAAGTTTCGAATGGGGAAAGTACATGTACTGGTACATGTACTATAGCTTCTGTACATAATGACCTTTCTATCATGCACCCCTCCAAAAAAAAACTCATCTTTTCAGCGATTGCAGGAGGTAATATGCCTAGACATTGTATTGATAACAAAACCGTGAATATTGTTGGAACCACCACTATACACGCATATTTCTCACTGCTGCACCGTTAATAAATTGAAACAGCATGCTACACACACATTTCATTGCAAGTGCCAATGTGTTCATGGCATAAAAAAGGAGTGGGCCAATGTACTACCACTCTGTCTAGACTTCTCTTGGACTTACTGCATGTAGACAACTTGCTACCGACCTAATCCGGGCAAAATCTTCTTAAGGTCAGTGTATTTTTGCAGTGTATATTTTACAATGGCTGTGTGGTCTTTCACATTCATAAATTTGGTTGTGAGCCTTTGCTGTGTGGGCGAGGGAAACCTTGATGTTCTTCGTAAAGTGGTCGTTCCCATCGGAAGGATAGCCCACGTGACGTGTGCGTACACCGAGAATGACGCAGCCAACGTGTGCCTGAGTTGGAATCGACCGCCATCAGATCTGGTCTACTACACCGAGGTCTACAACACCACCGGCCGCTTCTTGACAATGATGGCACAGAGCAGTCAGGAATCTACAGAGACACTAACTTGCACTGCTCGAGACACAGATGGAAACACAATCCCCGTGGCCTCAACCAAAGTCATCAACTGCCCACAGGAACAATTACAGTGCCATCTAAACAAGTCTGAAGAAATTGGCTGCATGTACCAAATCATTTGCAGATACGTTTCCAGATGCAGCACGGTTCTGCGATGCAAGGCGAATGAATCTCTACTTACATTTTCCAAGCTGGAGGAAGAGGGACCTGGGTACTTATTGGAGTACTGCGATGTCAGTAATAGCAAAACAGTGCTGTGTTATCTTTACACCCCTGACATGTTGGCAGATCTTCAGACAAAGGTGGTGATTCCTGTACCATCAACCACTCCAGTCCCTACCACTGGCCAAGAACGTTCTCCCACAGTGGTAACTACTAAACCACCTACTGAACCAACGCACCAACAAGAACATTGCCACTGTTGCTCTTGCTGGGGATGCTGGTGGCTCTTGTTGGTTCCTTTCCCATTCATACTCATAGTTGCAGCGGCATTCATGATATGGCGCAAATGCTTGCAAAAAACAACAACAAATAAAACAAACTATTAGTATTGAGGTTTAGGAAGTTATTTTTTGAACGAAAATAGAGTTCTTCATGAAACTGTGACTTGTGAGATTCGAAGGAGCTACCGGTACAGTAGTTAAATGTTTTGTTTGCATGCCTCCAACTATTAGAGGGTTTGTGGAAAAAATGTTGGTTTCAATATTTTGCTAATACATGTAATTTTAAAGGTACATGTACAGTAGACCATTTGTGACCATCCACGACAAAATGGCTGTAAAGTCGCCAGAGCTTATTTCTTGTAGATTTCATTTCTCTAAATATCTCAAAACGTCAAGATGCCTACTTCACAGCCCTTTCATCCTGGACGGTCACATATGTCATTTCTGCATTGTTTAGAACAGCAAACAATCTATAGAAAGGTGCTTGACAACTGTCAGATCTCAGACAAATTTTTGTAGAAGGAATAGTGTGCATTTGTTTCTTCATCAGTTTAATTCTTTCACCAAGTTTGTTGCACCTGATTTGTAGGGTCTAGTTTACAAGTGTTGAGTAGTTATTTTCTTTCTTGAGATATGAATGAGATTAAAACTGCTGCAAACTGCTTACTGGTGTGAATAACCTGAAATATACAAATCAAATAAATTAAGAGGGCCCAATGTTTCGATCTTAACAAGATCTTCTTCAAAGACAAAAAGAGATCGATATTAGTAATTTGCATAATTGAAGTAAAATCCCGGGCTCTTGATTTTGGATTAGGCTTCTTGAACAACAAAAGATGTAAATCTTGGTGGAATTTAAACAATTGCTCTTACATGGTACGGTATTACGACCGAGGATTAAAACACAAAAAAGAACAAAGGGAAAAAAAGAATCCTCATTCGTGTAGTGTAAGGTTACACTGGAAAATACTGCGTTAAGCAGTGAACTATTGCAACAATTTAAGGTAGACGTACACAGTGTATTCGGTACCTTTAACCTTATGCACACAAAGCTGGCCATTATCAAGCAGACTATTGTACAAACGATTGTGCAACAGGCTAAGGTACAGGCTAAGTACCGGTATTGTTGCCCAATGTAGGACGTACACAATGAGACCGCGGTCACAATGAGGGACGTTCCACTTTTCTGTTCTTGCGCCATAACCACTGGAAGACACTTGTTCAGGAAAGACAGAGTGACGGTTTCTGTCCACTGAACAGATACACTACACTGTGCACATGCAGCAGGACTCTGCTAATGTCTTACAGCAAAATCAGCACCAGAAAAATGGCAACCACTTTCATGACTGTGATCTTGCAAGCTTGTACACTCCTGCTTCTCAGTCTATGCTACACGGCCTGTGGATTGCTAGACCTCCCTACAGTTGTACGCGTCCACGCAGGCCAGACAACCAACATTCTGTGTATGCACACGTGTCAGGAAGCTGATAGCTGTAACGTCCAACTGGACTGGAAGGACCGGCCTCCAGAGTTCCGCAGTTTGGAAGGATACTACAACGCCACTCATCACATCCTCAAGATGATCGTTGCAGCTGGAAGTCAGGAAACTGCCCACCGCTATGTCACCTGTGTTGCCATGACCACCGATGGGATTGTCGTGGAGGAAGAATCCACGAACCTAGAAATCTGCCCCGTCGAAACAATGAGGTGCAGACTTGATACAAAATCGGATCAAGGGTCAAACGCCGTCGGCTGGGTGGCTGTGTGCGAGTACAAATCTGAATGTAGCACGGCACTGCGTTGCCAAGGTAACAGAGAGGGGTCATCATACAGTTATCTTGGTTTTAACAAGACTGGGTCGTGGAATGTGGAGGCGTATGAAATTGCAGGTCTGATACCGGGAGACGACGTGACTTGTCATCTTCATTCGCCTTCCATCGAGGAAGATCTCCAGACAAGATTTGAGCTCAGGCTGCCGGAAGAATCCACACCGACAGTGCAAACGCCGGGAACCCAAGTGACAAGAACCCAAGCGACAACAACGCAAGCGATAGACACCAAAACAAAGACATCACACCCAACATGGAAAGAACCTTTGCCCACATCGGCACCGAATCAGTGTCCCGAGATCCAAGGTGACTGTGTACTTCCTTGGATTCTGTTTGCCCTCGCCTTAATCGCTCTGATTGCTATCTTTGTAAGAAATGTATGCAAGAACAAGGTATTTTCGCAAAGAGGTAATTAAGGAAAACCACTGAGAATCCTTTCAAGGTCATTTGTTTCCGTCCTTTTTTACTACTGAAGAGAAAACAATAAGTGCCGAGCTGGAAATGTGCTATTGAATCGTGACTCAACTGATGTACATGTAAAGATGAAAATCATTCTGACTAAAAACCTGACAAACGTTCTTGTGCTCGTCAGGTACATATCGTTTTCATCTCTGTGCATGTCAGGTGTACATTGCGGTGGTTATATTTATGTACAGTGTAGTACAGGTACATGCTCATGTGTGCAGTGTATCCTCCAGGATACATACAAGCATTGTAAATTGCATAAATTTAATCACAAAAGAAAGACTTCCATTTAGCTGTAAATTGGCATAAGTACTTGTAAATTTATATGCACAATATATACTACTATCATGTACCCGTACATGTACCTGTATGTCGATGTACCGGTACGTCAAATTCACTGGCAATGCATGCGTGATCAGATCTATCGGCACAATCAACTGCAGTAGCACAGCTTTTATTACCGGTACATGTATGTACGTGTTTGTAACAAAACATGTACAAATCTGTGGTCGAAGAAAATTACAAACGGGAACAATACCGTACATGAACCGGTACATGTAGTTGTGAACCACATAACGATCGAGGCTCGATATTGTGTTTTCCTTTATTCCTATGTTATACCCAATCCCCATTGCTTTGCGCTTGCACCGTCGATCGAGGACCAAATTTTTCCATTCATACCGCCGACCGAGGGGCTTTTGTTTCCTTTGTTCTCCTTTGTGTCTCGCCCCTCGGTCGTTATGTGGTACCAGAGCATACATTTTAGTTCAAAAAATTACTTAGTTTTAGATCAAAATATTACTTAACCAGTTCGCGCCGGGATTATTTTCACATAACCAAGCCGAGGCGCGGGATTATTTTTAACGAAACTCGATCCGAGGCGGGTTCAGGCCGATAGTGCCGGGAAGCACACCCACGCATTTCCAGCCTTGCTCGCTGCTGACAGACATTTCCGGCTTTGCTCGTGACGTGTTTCTGCAGCATCCATTTTGAATCTGGGAAAAATTTTGCGAGTATACGTCCTCCGGCGCGAACTGGTTTATGTAAGAATATTTACAATGTTTTATGCCAAGAATTGGTCAAATTTTGTACCATTCGAACATTAGTTTCCTGATAAATTTTATGACAGATTTACACAAAATGTAGTACATGTACGTCTTGTCTCTTTTTGTCGTGTTGCAAGATATTTTGTCAAAATTTAACATTCCCTGTATTTACTACATGACCACAAAATGGAACCATGAAAAATTACAAGGAATACAATGTACCGGTATGTTGAAAAATATGTTTCTACATGTTGTTTAGAACTGGTTTACTTGTAAGTTGTATTCCAGTTGTATTCCATTTCACGAAACTCGTCTTATCTTATGACTCATTCTTAGGACGAGTCCTACCGGTAGCTCAAAGATCGATCTTGGCTAAGATGTGTCCTACATGTAGGATCCATTTCACTAAACCCATCTTATGAAAGGCGCATCGCAACTACAAATTTATTGGCTGTTTCATGTTTGTTTTTACCGCTAGAGGAAACAGTCGTTGACAATAAACACGCAAACCAACTTCCAGCGTGCGCGCGTGCTACATGTAGAACACAATTTTTTACCAGAAAACTATAGTCTGCGCAGTACAATCACTTACAGTACATGTAGTTCTGCATGTTCTTATACGATAGAGTCGACTAGTTGGCTTATACATAATTAGTTTATAAAACTATACACACGTATTAAAAAAAAAAAAATCAAATCTGTTTCTTCTTTGAAACTAAAACTCTAGGCCGACATTTTGTCTTTAACGAGAAGATAATGCAATGGTTTTCAGAAAATGTACAAATTAACGCACGTATTAATGAGATAAGACGACCCCCGGACCGATCTTAAGTTAAGACGAGTTCAGCCGCGTTGCTATGGAAGTTAGGACGTGTTGAACGCGTCTTAACTTTGGTGAAAACGCTTCTAGGACGAGTCACGAGTTAAAGACGAGTTACTCTTCCTAAGACGCGTCTTAGCGTTTCGTGAAATCGACCCCAGGTAACTTAAATCCTGTATGGGGTCATTCATTCTGTGTTGTATTTTATATGCATATATAGACAAATTGTGTAGTGATGTACATTGTCTAAATGTACTGAAATTGCGTCACAACGGGGCCCAATTCAGGGATCTGCTTACCATTAGCGAAAAATTCCTGCTTACTGTAGCAGAAAATTCCGTGCTTATGGGAAGCATAATTCAGTGAATATCGTGGAATTTTGGCTTCTGCGCATACGTACATGTACATTCTGTAACTATAGATTCTGTGTTTACTGAATTAGTGCAGAATTTCTCTTACATGTAGCGCTGTTAGCACAAAAATGTGATCGTAAGCGCGGAATTCTGTGGTTAGCAGAGCCATGAAATTGAGCCCAGGTTCTGGACAATAAGGACGCTATGTCACGCCATTACATGCACAGCTTCATAGAATGACCCACCTTGGAAATACTGCATCATACGTGTACAGTCACATGTAAACCCTAAGGAAGGAAGCACAATAGACGAACAAGAGATTCTCTCAGTCCTCAGTTCGTCTTTTGTGGAATCCTCTGTTGTTAAAGTGTATGATAAGGCAATTGGGTTAGATTTACGTGTACAATACAGGAACACACAATAGGAAATACTCAGTTGTTTTGGAAAAACACGACTGGCTGCATTTGTTTATGGTGTAAATGGAGGACACATGCCTGGCGACATAAAGGTGAATTGGTTAGAATCGATGACGTCCTCGATCGAGATTCGTGTACAAAACCAATGAGAGCCGTCGGAAAAAGTACCAACATGTACGTGTGTGTGATGTACACACTGAATCTGGTTGCAGTCTTTTGCAGACAAAAAATACAGGATGCCAATTAACTCCTTAGATTTGCAAAATACATTTTTTGGGGTCTATTTTTCACTTAACACCCACAAAATCAGGTTCCCTACCTGATTTTGTGGGTGTTAAGTGAAAAATAGACCCAACAAAATGTATTTTGCAAATCTAAGAAGTTAATTGGCATCCTGAAAACCCAATCCATATATTTCACAAGGCAGGATTTAAACCTGGGCCACAGTGGTGAAAGGCGAGGAAAGAACCACTACGCCAACCTGTTGAACCTGACATACTGTACATGGTATTGATCAGTCTGTCAATCCAAATTACTGGTTATCTCTACAATCCTGTTTAAAACAATTGTACAAAGGAAGTAATTAAGTGTGTGTATTGCCTGAACAATATTGAAACGATTACCTATTTGCTGAATCACTTTTACACATACCGGTACACTGTACTTTTTACAAGTGACTTTAAAAGTAGGATACACCATTTGCAGATATAGTCAAGTTCACTGTGTAATTTCATTAACTTTTTGGGGGGATTTGCTAAACTATACACATGAAAACCAATGTTTACATTTGCTCTTAGGTTCTTTATGGCGGCCATCTTGTATTTTTTTAAATGGCATTTTTATGACGTCATGATGACGTCACACATTTTTCACAATTGTGTGCATATGTCTATGACCCAATAAACCTATTACAAAAAAATTTTGAATTTATATTATGTTCTGTTGATGAGATATGGCTTAAAGTTCCAAAAATGAAACAAAATCATAAACAAAATCACACGATGACATCATCATGATGTCACTTCAATTTATATCTATAACACATCCCTCCATACCTGCATACCAAGTTTGAACCCAATCGGGCTTATACTTCCAGAGATATAGGGCATTGAAAAAATGGACCTTTATTGTGACACCCAATGACTTTTCATGTGTCACATCACATTAAAGAACCATTTTTTTTCAAAAGAACCTAAAAGCAAATTTAAACATTGGTTTTCATGTTAAGTATATATCCTAACGTTTCCAAAAATGTATAGTTTAGCAAATCCCCCCCAAAAGTTAACGAAACTTTCAATATGTAAATTATGAACCTGACTAGTATATAGTATCAAAAATCTTTACTACCAAATTATACAAAAATATCTTACATGTACTTATTTGAAAGTACATAATGATTGTAGGCATTGTTGATATTTTAGGATTGTAGAAAATGTAATTTTATAAAAGAAAATTGATCGCCAGACGACGATTGCGAAAAAAAACAAGTATAAATTCAAGAACCACTGCCCCGACGCCGGTTATAAACGAATGTAATTTTTCTTGCTTTTGTCAGCATTTATGATTGTAAAACTTCGGACATGTCAATTAAATGAAATTTACTATAAACTACAACCCCCAAAATCCACACACTTATGATAATTCAAGCAATTACCAGTGGTGTATCCATTAGACAATCGTGACAATCTGGTTTCATTTGCTCACAAAAAGGAGGGAGGGCTTACAACTGAACAACAATTAATTAATTGTTCTTATCTGTTTATTTACATGTATTCTAGTTTACAAATGTATGTGTGTTAATTTGTGAAGTGTAAAATAATAAAATTATAAATTCATTTTGCTAAAACTCATTGAATCCTTGTCAATTCCTTTGTTCAACTTTTAAAACATTAACCCTAATCCCCTAGGCCTTACTTTGGGCTAAAGAACTGCGTACTACAGAATACTACTTAGTATTTTGTAGCATTGGGTCTCTCCGTGACTGATGATTGGGTGTGTACTGACAGAGTACAGATACTGCCAACTACAAAATACTAATAGTGGCAATACAGGTCAGTAATACTTACCTGGCAAAAAATGCAGTAGTCCAGCCTTGACCCATTGTGTCCCAAGTGACAATTTTTGCTGTAGAGTTTAGAACACCTTACATAGCATACATGTACCTGGGCCATGCACACTCAGCAAGCAGAGGGACCCAATGCTAAAAAGTACTACGAGTGCAATAAGGGGTGAAGTACCAAATACTAAAAATTACTACAGACATTGCACACAAGTCAGTGAGAGTACTGCATACTACTTTTTACTACTACATGTAGTAGTAAAAAGTAGCATTAGGTAGGGTTAGGGTTAAAAAAAAGAGTCCCGGTACGGTGTTAAGGAGGTTGCAGGTTCCAGCCCGCTACTGTAAATTCCTTTGTTTAACTTTTAAAACATTTCAAAAAGAGTGCCGGTACGGTGTTAGGGAGGTTGCATGTTTAAACCCCACTAGTATAAATTCCTTTGTTCAACTTTTAAAACATTTTTAAAAGAGTGCTGGTACGGTGTTAAGGAGGTCGCAGGTTTAAAACGACAAACAGATAAACACATCCCGAGCAAGGCCGAAAAATATCTGTCAGCGACCGGCTCGCAGCAAGAGAGGCCGGAAATATCAGGGCGTGTTACCCACAGATGCCGGCCTGAACTAGTCTCGGATCGGAGTTTGTTAAAAACAATCCCGTGCCTGGGCCTGGTCAATTTAAATATAAAAAAGAACATTTTTATTCTTGAGAAGTAATTTCTTTAATAATGATTATAATGGTTTTTAATATAAAGATTAAATGTATTTTAATGTTTTTAAGCACGAGAACCACGACAATTTCTATTGTATACGATTGTATATAAATAGCAATACACTAATAATATTTTCAAAAAAATACCGGCATGAACTGTTTATCGATACGTAGAGCTCAATACAAATTGAGACTATTTTAATACTTTTAACAAAGTCATCAAATAATCCACAAATTAATATATACTGTGTTTAAAGGGATCGTATACGTTTGGTAATTACTCCAAAAATTAATGGCAATAAAAACTTACTTGGTAAGAAGTACAGCAGCTTTGGATAGTATAATGCATTTTTAGAAACTTTTCACTTCGAAGTACATGTACTGCAGTTAAGGAAAAAGATATCACTTTTTATCACAAAAAATTTGAATCTGAGAAGCGTTACTGCAGTGACGTTTCTGAGATTGTGTAATCCAATGCAGATTCTTCTTCCTGCGTGGACATAACCGCTCCAGATTTTCGGCAATATCTCAAAATCGCTACCACCTTTTGAAATGAAATTTGTACAGGTTCGTTTTATGGTATATATCTTTAACTACATTGAAACAAACAGTGGGTTCCAATTACCAAACGTATACGATCCCTTTAAGTTTAAATAGTCAAAATGTTTTTCCATCGAGTCTCTCATACACCTGTATAAAGACTCAATAAACTACATGTACCGGTAGTTCAATGGAATATGATTGTACCATACATGTACACAGTACATCTACATGTAATATTACAGAAAGTAAAAGAAAATAAAAGAAACTTACAGTCATAATGAAGACTATCGTAAATAATCAATTTAGTTTTAGCAAATTCGGATGCTCTGCCACACATTCCTACCCAAACACTATTTTCTGCCTGGTCCAAATACATACATCTGTGATTGTGATGTGATCACTATATTTGTAGGCGTGAAGGCAGGGTAAGGTCCAAAAGTCCAGATTTTGAATGGTCGATTAATGCGTCCTTTTGCAGTGGAGGGCTTTTCGTTTTGCAATGGCGTACTTGGAGAACAAACAAGGCTCGCGGATTTATGTGTAAATATCACACGCTGCACAACCAAAATATGTGGCGTATCGCAATAAAAGAGAATATTATCACTGCTTGCTGTGCACTGATATTGGTGAAGTGTTCTGGCAAAATGAGATGAAACCGGGCACAGGCCGTAGTTGAAAAAAAATGCAAACAAAAAGAATAATGGGAGATTTGTTTAGTTTTCAGATTTATTGACATAATTTTAGGTATGCCAGCTAACTACTGGTATAATTTGTTAAGAAACTGCATAGTAAATTAGTGGAATAAGGGTGTTTTTAAGGAAAAAACAATTGTCATTTTTGTATGTACAAAACTTCAAAAGACCATTTTCTGAATATTTTACTCTGCAATAAATGCTAACTTTAAATAGCAATAACTTAACCATAGCTACCCCAAGCCCATCAAACTCCAACTGCAGGTTTTGCTAGGTTTAATTGGTACCAAACATTAGCAACTTGTTGTTGAACTTTGTTTGACTCAGTACGAAAGGCCCAGGGAGACCCTGTTGAATTCTGTGAGGTTCAGGGCAGAAGGGCACGAGACTTGTAAAAATGTTGGAGTATGGGGGAATGCACAGGCATTTATTCGTGGGTGAGCTTAGGCTGATCACAGCACAGTTTCTGGTCAACTTGTGCGGTACCCCTATGTGTTCCCACTCAAACACAGCCCAACCCACAGAACCAATGGCCAGTCATCACAGCCCTGATTATGAACATTGAACAATGCATACCCATCTGTACCAAGTCAATCAAGTTGGAGTTTTGCAGGTTTAGTACTTTTAGGTTCAATACCAATAATTACTTAACCTGTGTGCAGTTAAGGGGCCGTCCAAAGTTGTCAACATTTTTAAGGTCGTACAGAGAGTACTACTTTTCAAGACCCCCCTCCCTCCCCCCCCCCCCCCCCCCCCCCCCCCCAAAGTCGTACTTTTCAACATTTGTTTTTTCATGGTTGATGCCCATGTTTTATATATCATTTTACATTGTGTGCTGCACTGAGTATTACTAGCAATGTTATTCAAGTTGCTGATGATCAATGCAAGTTAAACACAAAATCAGATGAACATTAAATGTTGTCAAAAACAATGTACACATGATTGTTTATTTTAAACATACAATCCTAAAACTATCAACTGGACTGCAACGATCGGAGCGCAACAAGTGCGACGCCATGATCCTAGTAAGTGACAACCTCGTGTGAGTCGTGCCAGGTGTACAAACTCTAAACATCGGTAGAGCGCGGTGGGGCATTGCGTGCACGATGTCCATGTACAGCTGTGGGAACGATCAGCAGTACTGTCGTGTCAAAGGTTATTCATTCACGCTTGGCACATTCGCGCGCTCTGTTCAGCTATCAGGACTAGGGCACAGTCCGTATTGATGTATGCGGGATTCGTGTACATGTACACGTCATGGTTAACGTTGCGCTATACGAAATCATTGCCAACTCAGCAGGCCGCGGCGTGTAGGGCACGCGGGCGTCGTCGTACGTATAGCCAGAGACGCATCAGGTTTTTCTCTTTTTCGGAGTTGCACAATAGGTAAACCTGCCGAAGCAATCCTTTTGGAACAGCGAACTTTGTATCGCTTCTGATTTTAATGTTGGAAATTCTTTCGAGATAAATAACGAAGAAAACAAACAAAATTATATAATTTTCCTTGGCTGATTGTACGGTACAAAATCAACATTTAATTCACCATTTAAAGTCGTACGCGGCCTCCGACCCCCCTCCCCCCTGTCGTACGCCCATTAAAATGTTGACAACTTTGGACGACCCCTAAAGTTGTTTAGGATTGGTATGCTTTGTAGTGCGAGAGCCTATAGGGAGTTAGGGTTAATGAAATGTCTGATTGAAGTGCAACAAACAGCATTGTGAGGAGAATTTTATTCTATTTTCTAATACTTAAGAACCCTCATTTCAACCTCAGTCCATCAATCTCATTTTGCCAGAACCCCTCACATTTATGAATTTATGACGCAGAAAATGGTGTACAATGTATGTCGTATGTTGTCAAGGCTGTTTATGGCTTTTTATCTTGGAAAGTTATTAGATCCTGTCTGAGACATATCGATATGACAAACTAGAAAAAATGGCACCCGATAAAATGCAGACCTCCGCCCCCAACTGCAGAAATGCCATATCTCCCAATGTAAAAAAATTATTCAAAGTGATTCAGATGAATTTCTGATCTGGATCAATCTGAAATATCTACCCACCAAGTTTTGTTAACCAGTTCGCGCCGGATGACGAATATAAACGCAAAGTTTTCCCCAGATTCAAAACGGATGACGCATAAACACGCCACGAGCAAGGCCGAAAATGTCTGTCAGCAGCGAGCAAGGCCGGCAATGCGTGAGCGTGCTTTCCGGTACTGGCGGCCTGAACCTGCTTCGGATCGAGTTTCGTTAAAAATAATCCCGCGCGTCGGCTTGTTGATGTTAAAATAATCCCGGCGCGAATTGGTTAAAATCCCTCCAGTAGTTTTAGAAAGAATGTTGCAACCGGACGCCACGTTTTCTTCATCATCTCAATGAAGGTCAATCAGTGAAAAAATGTTGAAAAGACATGGGACTGAGAAACATTGCCATTTTTGCTAAAAAATACTAACAAACTGTAGTCAGTCAAAATGTATCGTTCTGGCGCTACTATTTAACTGCATTGTTTTGTACACAAATCAGGGACAAAATTCATAGAGCTGCTTTAATAAGCATAAAAATTGCTTAAGCACAAAGCATTCTTGCTTAGTAAAAACAGCTTACCAGCCACAACACTGTGTGATGTATATTATTTGATGTATTTAGCTGTTGTTAGCTTAGCATAACGATCACATATAATTTTGGCTCCTAACCTGATTTACCAAGCAAGGGGTTTTGTGCTTAAAAGCAAAATGTTGTGCTTAAGCAGCTCTATGACATTGACCCCAGTTGACTGTACAAACATGACAAATGCACTCTGTACACACTCCTAGTCACTCTGGAGCAAACCTTTTTAAGTTCAACTTGATCGTATCATAATTTCGAAGGAATCTTTTGCTGTTCAAGTGATTACTGCCATCATATCGTCACCGTTTTCACAAAGAGTCGAATTGAGCCTTTCACGGTCTGAACAAACTTTCGAGAAAATCGCTTGTAAAGTTCGTCCTTTTTTCGTTTGGCAGTTTGAAACATAAATATCCATAGAATATACAAGATTAAGGTATCATGGGAAAGAAGAGATTTCAATCTTCTTAAATATAGCAAACGTTAAGAAAAATAGGTGATTAGTTTTGCAGAATTAATCAATAAATCAATTAACCCTAACTCCCTAGGGTGTGTGCAAAATCATAATGATTTAGAAGGATTTGGGAGGGTTAGGGTTAGAATTGCCTCTTCGTGAAAACGAAAAAATTATACATTAGCAAATTCGCCCGTGGCTGTGAGAGTCAGAATGTATACATTTCCCCATTGCGCCCCAAATTCGCCTCTTCGTGAAAATGCTAAAAGCCAGTACGCGCCCAATTCGCCTCTTCAGAAAAAGGCTCAAGTCAATACACGCACCAAAGTGCCCCTTCATAAACACGTTGAAGTCAACGCTATTTCAAATTCGCCTCTTCGTGAAATCGCAAAAGGGCACTTGAGGACCAATTCGCCCATTCATTAACCCTAACTCCTTACACAACAAAGGAAGTTGGAGGATTTTGAAGGAATTGTATTGTTCAATAACAATGGTGAGGGAGTTAGGGTTAATTAGGTTAATTAGAATTTTAAAGATTTTTTGGATGTATAACTTCACCAGGTTGTAAAAATTGCAATATTTAATCGTTTTCATCAACAAAAATAATTCTGATAAATACATGTACTTGTAGAGGATTTTTCATGAAATTCGCGAAAACGGTGACGATATGTTGATAAGTTGATGGAAATGGGAAATCCAGGGACACTCACTGTAGACGATGTGCCCTCTGACGTCACGTGTTTACATCTGTATTCAAATGTGCCCGGCAATATGCACACATCGTGTTTTACATACAATTTGGTTGAGGAGTGACGCCACAGGTCAGACCACCTTTGAATTATGTGACCTCTGATGTCGCCTCCTAACCAAATTTATGTAAAACATGATGACAGGCACATTTGAATATGTAAACAGAGGGCACAATGGTCTATTATATATAAGTTGGCTCAGAAATTCCAGCCGTCATTAAATGATGAATCTCCCAATATCATAAGCTTTAGCTGGAATTTTCGTAGTCCGAGTAACTAGGACCTTACTTATCGCTTTTTTATCATCTGGATGTATGATCTGCTGATAGTAAGGTCCTAGGGAGCCTCAAAATTTAAATCAAACCACCCACCACCCTGTCCCCAAAAACATTAGATTTCACCCTCAAAACAGCCACAACATTACTTGATCAGAGAGACAAGCACACATCCTGCCAGTGGTATCGGTAACTTGAAAATAAACCCGGCGCAAACTGGTTAATAAGAAATATCTTACATTTGATTGCGCTAGATATCTTATAATTGTTTTAAAAAAATTGAATAAACAAAAATTAAAAAATAACAATCGCCAAACGGAGATCGTGAAAAGTAAAAATGACAACATAAGAACCACTGCCTGACTCCAGTGGAAAACGAATACCGTTTTTGTTTGCTTTCCTCGGCATCCATTCTCTTCCCATTAATTATGCACTGTAGCGCGAAGGGGAACATTTCAGGTTTAACGCATGTTGCTATGAACGGCTCTCTACTGACGACATGCCGACCGCTAGAATGATTATAAAACTTCGAACAGGGTAGTTAAACGATATTTACTAATAAAATACAACCCCTAAATCATGATAATTCAAGCAATTGCCAATAGACCATATCGCGAATAGCAAAATATCACAAGAGGGCGCTGCATTTTGGGTAAGGAAAATTATGGGGCATGCAACCATCGATGAACTCGCACAGATCGGATCCGTACGTGTCCCATTTTCTACCCATGATGCATTGCGGTTCTGTGATTAGCGATAAGCCGTATGGTGTATTCTACCTTTAACCTAGACCCGTGTCAACGTGGCGTTGTATGCGCCACGTTCACGGGTCTACCTTCATCCCACAGAGAAAAACAATTGATTAAATCAGTGACATAAATATAAATCTCCAAGTACAGTGTGCGCAATACACCATTTGCAGATATTGAAAAAATTTACTACCTAATTATTAAGAAATATCTTACTCATTTGAAAGTAAATAATGATTCTAGGCATCCAGCAAAATGATTGCGCTAGATATCCTGTAATTATTCCGAAAAATAAAATTTTATAAAGAAAGATTCGCCAAAAAACAAAGTCAAAGTCAAAGATAGATAAAAGAATAACTGAAAACAATGCCGGTTGAAAACAAACGCTGTTTTTCGTGCTTTTCTTGGCATCCATAATTGTAAAAATTCGGACAGGTCAGTTAAACGATATTTACTATGAAATTCAACCCCCCAAATCAACTAATTAATGATATTTCAAGCAATTACCAATGGTGTATTCTACCTTATGCCGCTTATTACTTATCAATTAATAATAATAATCCACAATATTATCAGCTCATCTGCCCATCGGTCTATACTTTTCTCCTATTCACACTAAACAACGGTAATTTAACCTGAGAAAAGTACCGCTATGTTATAACAACTTACCAAGCATCTTCTGGGGAAAAATAAAAAATATTTGCTCCAAATCTGCGTGGGACAATCAACAAACAAGTGTCAGTCTCGGCCTCCCAAAGTTGTTGTTCGACCCACCATGGAAATTAATATTGAACGTACGCCCTCTACGCCAATGCCTACATGTAAGTTTCCAAACTCGGACTCGGTTCACGTTTTACGTAGAGTCACGTGAAGCCTTAATAATAATACATGTAGTAACAATAAATATTCCTTATACTTTGGCGGAAGATTATTTAATGTTATATACGCCTATTATGTAAAAGAATGTAGACCTATATGTTGATAAGTTGGACACTACCGAAGATTGTAAAATCCACAAGTCGGTCTGTAACTACGCCTTGGTTTGGAAAACCTCATTTACTCTTGCGAATTGCTGCCACCAACGTTATCAAATAACCTTTCGGATGCCAGACCATAGGAAAAGGACCAAACGGACATCATTATTTGGACTTCTTCCCTTTTCTTATTTTCTATTTATAATTCAACAATCTGTGTATAACTGTTTTTATTGTAGTCATGTGTCTAAATTACATTGTTCAGTCAATCTGGCCACGGCCATACTGTCGCCCAAATCTCACATGGTGGCAATTTCAAAAAGCTTATCCATTTACATAAATACCTTTCGTTTATTTAAAAACGTATCCTTTGATATCTAAAACATTTTTTCTTTTCTTCTAAGGGCCTAGTACGCCAGAGCAGTTTAATTAACCAATTACCAGTCATCAACATTTAATTGGAAAAAAAAGGTAATGAAAAAAAAAGTACTAAATTAGCTCAAAATTAGCAATCCGATATTTCGCTCAGGGTTTCAGATACAATGTATACATTTGAAGCAATATATGGGACGAGGGGAACCCCCGCCCCCCCCCCCCCCTTTTTTGTGGAGTGCTTGCGAAATGTTGTGGTTTCTTTTGAGGTTTTTTTAGGGGGGGGGGGGGGTTAGGTAATAATAGTCTAGAGAGTGTACAGGTATGGGGGACTTAAGCCGTGTTCGCACTGGATAAACATTTTGGGTAACTTTACCATGACGCCGGGTAACATTCCGATGGGTTAATATTTCCACCGTCCGCACTTGGATTCAATTGACGCGGGTAGAATTGCCGAGATCGACCATGGGTAAACTAACCGAGCTGGCTCCATAGAGCTATATAATTATATAGCTCTATGGCTGGCTCCAAAACAATAAAGAGGGCGCCCTGCGTGACCTATGACCGCAACTTGACGACCGGATCGTCTGTTCCCGACGCTAGCTCTCAACATTTCTTACATAATGGGGGATGGAAGATTAACCGAGACGTCGCGTCCGCACTGGATTTTCTGGCTCGGTTAAATCTTCCTGGTCAATCTTCCTGGGCACCTTTTGCTCGGTTAAACTACCCACGCGGCGTGGGTAAGTTACCTGTGAGGAAAGTTACCCAGGCTGTTCGCACTGGACTTGAAATGGGTAAGTTACCCATTGGCTCGGTTAGTTTGCCCAAATTAAGTCCAGTGCGAACAGGGCTTTAGGGGGAAGTCACTCGGTCCCATTATCTTGCTAGGTATAATGCCGAGAGTGGAGAGCACCATGGTATATGTGTGATGATGGAGGTCTTTCATGCCAATTATAACCATTATAATTGTGAATACGGTAAGATGGCTGGAGCGTCAGCTCAGTCAACTAGCGGGTAATCTTCTTAAAGAAAGTCGCGACAGGCGTCAGGTTGTCAGGTTGGAGTAGCGGTTCTTTTTTCGCTTTCTACTCCGTCACCAGGGGCCAATTTCATAGAGCTGCTAAGCACACAAATTTGCTTAGCACACAAAAGTCTTGCTCAGTAAAAGCAGGTTACCAGCCAAAACTCCATGTGCTTTTCATGCTAAGCAAAAACCAGCTGAATACCATTCACAAACAATATACATCACCTGAAAATTTGGTTCGTAACCCTGTTTTTACCAAGGTAGAATTTTCATGCTAAGCAAATTTCTGTGCTTAGCAGCTCTATGAAATTGGCCCAAGGGTTCGAATTCGGCCGCCTGAGCAAAATGTGGATTGAGTTCCTGCCTGATTCCGTTGTGTTTTTTTCGTTTTTTCTCTCTATAATTTGAAACTTTCTGCCTACCACCTCTAAACCTGCAACTTCTTCTAAATGTCTTTTCTCTATGGGTTTCGCTTTTGAGACATACTTTTAATTTCCAGAAGAGTTATTAATAAGACACTCTCCCCGCTGAGACAACGCGTATTGTGTGTCAGTATCGGTGTTCTTGTATCGTATTACGATCGAGGATAAAAGGGAACAAAGGATCCTCGAATGACGGTTTGCTTGTCCGAATTCGGTCCTCGATCGTTGGGGCAAGCGCTAAGTAATGGGGTTAGGGTATAGTAAAGGAATAAAGGAAAACACAATATCGATCCTCGGTCGTATGTGGTTCTCGACTGTGTGGCTATGGCGTGTATTTTGTATACGTGTTTATACAATCGAATTAAATAGTTCGATGAGTCCCGCGTCACGCGTCGGCCGAGCTGCGCCATCACGCGCGTAAAATCAAATCGAAAACTTCACACGTGCGTGGTGATGAGTGGTGGCCGTCGTTATTTTTTAAAAACAGATTGGGACAGTTCAAAGCAAAGTCAAAGTACAGTCGCCTCATTAATTGCGAAGGCCTCCATGTACCAAGAGTAATAATAATGATTTAGCGGGCATTAGTTTAACACTAGGATGATAAAAGAGTGATATAAAAGCATTCAAAACAATTTTGTTTTGAGATTATAGTCTTTGGGACATGGATTGAGGCCGAGCTTAGGCCTGATAGAATCAAAGACGTCAAATCACCGACTGTCATACCTGAGCATGCTGAGTAGTTGGACACAGTGTCGACCATACCAGCTGACGACGCCATCCCGCCCGTCGAATCACCGCTAGTACAGCCATAGAGAAAGGGACAACAGCCGTTTATAAAAGCGCAAAACATTCAGGCATCGAGAACGGTGATGGAAGGAGAGGATCATACAGAAGACTCGGACCCACCCAGCAAGTATAAAAAGACTAGGGCTCCGAATGTCATCGAAGTGCAAGAGCAGGGCCAACAGAAAGGTGGGAATCTGTGACTAGCTGATGATTTGTAACGTTAGCTGTCATAGCCGGGGTTAATTTTATTAAACGTTACAGCAACGCCATGCGATTAGGTAGCCCAGGTCCCCCCCCCCCCCCCTCTCCCACCCAAAAAGCCCCCAAATTCCAAGTCTGTGGTTTAGATTGTTTAATAATTCTCATCAATATCCATTTTAGTTATAATTTGTCTTTGGCTTTTATAAAACACATTGCTTTGACGTACCTTCACATGAACTCCAAAGCATTATAGAAGAAATAACAACTATACGAAAAAGATAAGTATACATTGTATATATTTTAAAAATAGCTGGTATGCTTATTTCTGTCACTCAATTATCCTTATCTAGACGATGTAATGTGCCGTCTATCAATATTTAAAATGTACCCGGCGGTATGCGCACGCATCGTGTTTTGCATAATAATTTGGTTGAGGAGTGACGTCGAAGATCAGATCGTCTTTGAATTTATAGACCTCTGATAGTCACCTCTTAAAGATGGACTACAACGGAATAAGGATAAAAGCTGTGTTGCTGTTTTTTGTTCGAGAAATGTATAATGATTACTAATATATCATTAGTATTCAATAAATCTTGTTCCTTCATGCAAAAAACAACAAAATTGATCGGCGTTCTACGACCCAGAAAAACTCAGTTTCAGCAAAAGCCCTTAACTTATGAATAATTCATACTTTGTGTGTGACGTACTACCCATGAAAACGCATACATATGGTGGCCCTGAAGGGACTCCGCAGATCGCGAATACTAATTTGACGTCAATATTCGCGACTTTTGGGGAAAGTCGTGAATATCGACGTCAAATTTGACGTCAATATTCGCGACTTTTTTGGAACTTTTTTGGAAAGTCGTGAATATTGACGTCAAATTTGACGTCGATATTCGCGATCTGCGGAGTCCCTTCAGGGCCACCATGTAGGCCTATGCGTTTTCATGGGTAGTACGTCATCACTTTTCGCTGGTTTACAAGTCCGCTGGTACTATATCGTGGATTTCATTGTAGTTTTCAGTGGATCATTGCCGGGAACCAGTACAGGGCGGGAAATTTCAAAATCGAAGAATCGAGGTTTAATTTTGTCGGTCAAATTGCAACAAAATTATTTAGAGAAAAACATGACCGTAACAATAAAGTGTTACCTGAACACAACATAAACAAGGTCCGATAATAAATTTAATGTGTGAGTTTTCGTTGTAGTCCATCTTTAACCAAATAGTCACCTCTTAACCAAAATGTATGTAAAACACGATGCGTGTCCATACCGCAGGGCACATTTAAATATAGATGTAAACACGTGGGCACGTCGTGGTCTAGACTGTAAACAGCTTTATTGTTTCGTTGAGGTATAGTTGGCCCTACGAAGTATAACGCAAGTAAGATATCACTGGTGGCCGAACTGAAGCAGACAGACTCCTTCGGTAAACCACTGACTGCCATTCCATCCTCCATCGAGGGCAGGTACCAATCTATTAGTGATGACGATGAAAGCTTGGTGCCTATTGGTACAGAAGATGAGGGCAAGCCCAGGTAGGGGAACTACACTCTAAAATAAATCGGGGTCAAATTGACCCGTATTCCGGGTTCTGCTTAGCTGGGTCAGAAATGACACTTCCGGGTCCAAATAAGACTTTCTGCAAAATGTTTCCGGTATAGGTTTCAGGACTTATTGGTACAGCCAGGCCATCAGCCTCAGTCCAAAAATTGGGCCACCAGTATCAAAATAATGATAAAAAGGAGCAATGCTCATACTAGTCATAGCGATTTTTTGCATTAGGTATATGCACACCAAGAGTTGGAAAATGTGTGATAGCATTGCAGCGGGAGCGGTGGCATTTTTTTGGGTATCACTTTTTTTTTCATTTGTGTAGGCCTATTTGAATGAAAATGTGTGAACTTTTTTGTATTAAACATTAAATTTGAAGACTTCATTTGTTCACTGAACTTTGAAGAACATACACATTTTTCACATAAAATGGGAACAAAAGAATACCAACAACATTTGAAATCATTTAAAAACACTTTTTGAAGAAAAATTTGCAAAGAATTGCAAAGGTGCACCTTTTTCCAGCATCATTGTAATTTTTCGTTTGTAAAGCGATCTTTAAACATAAACAAACAAACAATCAAATGCTGTTGGTCACCTTTTTTCCCCTTTTGGTGTGCATAATTTGTTCTTTAAAGGGGTAAACTTTCTCAGTCAATTACAAGTGCATGCAACTTGTTTAGCACTTTTTGACATAAAGTATATGACTTGCTTGTGAACAGTTTGGAAATAGAAGTTGCTATTGAGAATTGAACTGAATTCCAAATAAGTTTCTATATTGATTAGTGGCTACTAAACTAAAAAAATGCTCAGTATTTTTCTTATCAGGACAACAAGTATTAGATAATAACTATGGAGCTGCTAAGCACAAACAATAATTGCTTAGCACGAACATTCTTCCTTGGCTACATTGTTCAGGTGATGTGTGTGGGTTTGTGACTGGTATTCAGCTGGTTTTTGCTTGGCATGGAAAAAGTACATGGACTTTTGGATGGTTTTGAGCAAGATTGTTGTGCCAAGTAAATTTGTGAGTTAGTCTTGCATACGCACTGTGGACCTCCGAACTATATAGGTACACGATGCGGGAAGAGGTTATACGGTTTCAGTTGTGGACTTGCCCAGGTCCACAATCCGTTTTTCAGTTTCCGAAAAAGAGCGCTAGAGGAAAAACGGGTTAGGGTTATATATAGAAAAGATAGAAGGGACAGCTGAGAGGCCAAGAATCAACATTTGAGGGTAAATTTGTTTTGGGGAAGCGAGAAAACTGAGTATTTAGTCAACGTTTTTTAACTACAGACAAAGGAATGTCCACAGTACGTATGTAAGGTAAAGCTAGTTGTGTTTAAATGTGTGTGCTCCATGAAATAGGTCCCAGATCAGTCAGTCAGTCAGTAAGAAAGATGCAAAGATGACATAGGCTGCCCCTCTTAAACGGACGAATTAACCAATGTCGATTCATTTCTTTAGCATGTCACATACTATTTATTGTTCTTAAGAGAATGCTCGATCTTTTTCGTTTGCAAGTATGGACAATACTGGCTCAGGAGAAGATAGAGAGACAGGAACCAAGGATTCCGAGTCGTCTTCGCTAGAAGACAAAGCGAAGGAATCCATTGTCAGAGGTAAGAGGTGGCATCATAACAAAGGATTTAATTAACAGAGGAAGTAAATGGCGGGGCAAAGAGACATAAAAGACAATTCTAAATCTGAATCTTAAAAAAAAATATAAAAAAAATAAATAAAAATAATAAGAATTAATTTAATTTTGTTTTTATAGATATATAAAACATGCACCATTATTTAAGATCTTTTAGATAACAAGCCTTTTGATTTTTTTAACAATACTGGGTGTCTAAAGTTTTGAAAAAATTTCCTCTAAAATAATTACCAAAGATTATATTTTTCATCTACAGCACTATTTGAAACAGAAAACCAAGCAGCAAAAGAGAAGGTATGTGCCTTTGTTGTTATCAAAATCAAAATCAGATAAAATATAAACTTAAACATTTATTGAAAGGAGGAACAATTGTCTCAAGATAATAATCAGTCATCATTTCACTTAGAAACAAGTGCAAAATCAAACAGTTTGACAAAGAAAAATACGAAGATGACCGCATTTCTCACGAGTCTCTCAAGGACGAATCTTAGAAACTTTTAGAGAACGACTGTTCCATGTCATATCTTCCGTTGCACGTTTCAGAAATCTCCAGTAGGTGAATCTGACGCAGACGAAGAGACTAACTCAAATGATACCGCTGAGGGCGGTGTTAAACGAGGTACTTTTTGTTAAAATTGATTCTTTTCTTTTATGGGCGTTTTCATACGTAAATCCAGGGTTATTAAACATTGCTTTGTAATATTTTTCATGGATATTTTTTCAAATTCACCAATTCTCATGTTTAATTTCGTCCGAGAAAAAATCCACACGATTTTACTAAACAAATTTTAGTCATTTACCATTCAATTTTAAATGTTGGTTACTCAATTTCAACATTTCTTGGGAATATTCGTCATTACAGATCTAATTTATCTAAGCTGTTGCTCAAAGGCAGCATTCAGACTTTTCAGAAATCGAATTCGTCTTATTATCAATCGATTTCAAACATATGCTAAATAAATTAGTCTGATCAGGGTGTTCGGCATGACTCAAGTGGTTTGGTAAAAAGCGTGTATTTGTTTTTAATAGCCGGGAAAACCTATAATAAAAATAACTGATTTTAATTTAAAGGGATCGTATAAGTTTGGTAATTACTCCAAAAATTAATGGCAATAAAAACCTACTTGGTAAGAAGTAGAGCAGCTTTGGATAGTATATTGATTTTTAGAAACTTTTTACTTCGAAGTACTGCAGTTATGGAAAAAGATATCACTTTTTATCCCCACAAAATTAATTTGAATCTAAGAAGCGTTACTGCAGTGACGTTTCTCAGAGTGTGTATTTCAATGCAGATTATTTTTCCTGCGTGGACAAAACCGCTCCAAAATTTCGGCAATATCTCAAAATCGCTACCACCTTTTGAAATACAATTTTTACAGGTTAGTTTTATGGTATATATCTATAACTATATAGGATTGACACAAACAATGGGTTCCAATTACCAAACGTATACGATCTCTTTAAGCTGATTTGCTTCAATGAACCGTTTACTCGAACGCGTGCGGCGCTTACAACGCAAATTTCTGTGCACTAAACACAGCTCAGACACAGGTTATTTATGTCTGTAACATCAACTACATGTATAGCCAAATCAGGTTTATTGTCAGTAGATTAGCAACATTGGGAACATTTTATTTGAGCTGTAGGGATGTGTAAACTTGTCTAAGAAATATCATAGAAACAGCACCCTCGCGCGTTTGAGCAAACGGTCCATAATCGAGACTGTGGCCGTTTTCCGAATCCTCAGCTTCTTTCCATTATGGGCTTCGTTCATACAGTTTGGCAACGGTGATGAGCCACAATTGAGACTAAGCTGGGGTTTAGAAAACGGCATATTTACTATTTTAAGAAATGGCCAGAGCCGTATAGATAGTCATGGCCATTCTTAAAAAAACGTTTCAAAATCGATTATGAGTTTTCTGTATTTTTGAGTTGCCAAGGTATCCAAGATTTACACTGTGCATTTTTTTATTGTGAAAAAATACCCCCAAATCCAGAAAAAAACCCAATTTAAGATTTTGTTTTTCACTGCCGTTGTTTTTTCAAAGCCCTTTTTCTCGAAATGAGATCGCTAAAGTTTGGCGGCGCACCTTCAACAATTTTCCTGTGGTATATCTTTGGAATTAAACGAGCTACAGAAATAAATTGTATCTCATTGGAAAGCTAATTACAATGTAGTTGCTCTTTACTATAATGTAAACAACTCAATTCAAATGTGGGGGTTATTCCTCATCATGTCATGGCAGGTCACATATTCGAAAATTTGCAATGGTGAAATATATTTTTGTTGTGTGTAACAAATAGCCTCTCTGGTTGCCACGATGACCGTTGTCACCAACCTGATGAAATGGCAGATGAAATCAAAGACCAAAGCTGGCGCCAAGTTGCAGGCCATGGAAAAGGTGAACCTTCTTACAATATTAAAAGTCGTTTTGGTGTTTGCCCACACCGTTTTCATATAATACCGCATGAATAAGTATCGCGCGTATATAGCCTAGAAAAACTACATGGGCAATGGTAAAAAACATATTCGCAGTTTAGTGGTTCAATCAAACAAATATGTTATGTCGTTTGAAGTAAAGTTAAAGGGATCGTATACGTTTGGTAATTGGAACCCACTGTTTGTTTCAATCCTATATAGTTATAGATATATACCATAAAACTAACCTGTAAACATTTTATTTCAAAAGGTGGTAGCGATTTTGAGATATTGCCGAAATTCTGTAGCGGTTATGTCCACGCAGGAAGAATAATCTGCATTGAAATACACAATCTGAGAAACGTCACTGCATGAACGCTTCTCAGATTCAAATTTTTGGGGATAAAAAGTGATTATCTTTTTCCATAACCGCAGTACTTCGAAGTGAAAAGTTTCAAAAAATGCACTATACTATCCAAAGCTGCTGTACTTCTTACCAAGTAGGTTTTTATTGCCATTAATTTTTGGAGTAATTACCAAACGTATACGATCCCTTTAATGTACAAAATTGTTAACAAGCACAATATATGTATACACAAAAATGGAATTCTTTTATTACAAAAAGTTAAGTTATACGTATCGTTTGTACATTGTACTTTGAATGCATTTTGCATACGCGCGCCGCAGTGATACAATTAATATTTCAATGCGCTCACTTTGAATAACGAACGAACCGTTTGCGTGAATTTAATTGATGTTCGCGGAAAAGGTGGTGAATCTTGAACTGCGTTTGGTCAATCGTTGCCTAATTTTAGGCCTATATAGAGTAAAGTGAATTTTTGCCCAATCCATTTTTGGGGTTGGTGAATCTTTGCCTAATAAATCAAACAAAGTGATGAGTCTTGACCTAATTTTGTAGAGGGAAAAATGAATGGAAGGTGTATCTTGACGTTGGTATAGTTCAACTTCAAGACAAAAAGTGAATAAGAGTGAATGTTTGAAGAGGGTAGGTTCAAGATTCCCATTGACGGCTGCATTAACACAAATTATAGATATAAATTAATTTGTAGGCACACGTTCTTTCCTCATTGTCTCCTAGTATAAAGGTCATTTGGAGGTGATTCAGAGACGAAGTCGGCAGGAGAAGGTGGACCTCCCCTTTCCCATACGGCTGAGTATACGCAGAGAGGTACTGCCTATCATACACAACGTCGTCAGAGGTAAAGTCAACATAATAACATGACGAATATAAAAAAAAAGCAAAACATCTTCTTCTTTCAAAATTGATGTACATGTTGACATGTTGATCATGGACCACACAGTGTTACATGAAGGCCCTTATAATACTCGCTTTTTTCGGTATCACTCTAAGAAATAAAGGTTCGATTGTGCACACCAATTGATAAAATAGCAGCACCCCTTAAAAGGTTCAAGAGGTGCAAGTTTACTTTAAGGGTGCAATGTGTTAGAGCTGAACCATAATGGGGTGAATCACCCTTAAGGGTACTGCTATTGTATCAACTATATGGTGCAAAATTGAAACTTTATTTCTTAGTACGTAGGAAAATTACCCAGAACGCACGTACTGATTTAATGATAACACACTAGGCAATTTGTGCATTTTTATCGTTAGAAGCAGCAACAGTTCTTAAAATGTATGCTTGATAACTATAACTGACAAAGCTTTAGCTCTGTGAATGTTGTATATTCCGAGAAAATAACATTCCAAGGTTTCGATATTAAAACCAACTATTAATACAAATTTAAAGAAATGCGTCTCTAAGACGCATTTTTTAGTGTGCCAGAAAGAACATTGATTTCACAGGAAGTCAATATTATCTTTACATAAAGTAAGCTTTCGAACAACAATTTGGTTGGTTATACTTTTGGGATACACACATGTATACATACAAATGGTATACTTTCCCTTTTGTTGTCCCAATTGTGTCCTGCCTCTCTACACAGAGTACAGACTGGCTCTGGGTCAAGATCACAAGTTGACACAACAAGCAATGGACAAAGAGAAACAGTTACGATCCGAGCTCAATGGAGACGAGGTGTACATGTGAAAGCGTGGACGACCTCATGGCACTGGGACCAATGGTGTCAGCAGTACGGAGAGATCAACAGATACATTTATAATTTGGTGACTATTTCGACTTCAACGTGGATGCAGTAAAATATCGGAATGGGGCTTCTCATAAAGTAATGGATATCTTTGAGTTCTTGGATTTGAACAAAAAACATTATTATGCTACCGCTACAGGTATATTGTATACAAATGTAAGGTGTGAAACTGGGACTTCACAACAAGCCGAAATCCCAAATCAATACACTGCATTTCAGGGTAATGGAAGTGTGCTTTTCTGTTGAGATATGCTATAAGAATTTATTTTGTAGCCACCTGGGGCCAATTTCACGGAGCTGCTAAGCACACAAATTTGCTTAGCATGAACATTTGTCCTTGGCAAAGACAAGGTTACAGGCCAAATTTTCACGTGATCTTTATTGTTTTTGATTGATAATCAGCTGTTTTTTTGCTTAGCATGAAAAATACGTAGAATTTTGGCTGGTAACCTGTTTTTAATGAGCAAGACTTTTGTGCTTAGCAGCTCCGTGAAATTGGCCCCTGGTGTAAGACTTTGGACCAAGTGGCTTGCTTTGTTTGGACGACCGGCTTCTTCCTTGTACATGTAATTGTGTGAGCAAGGGGGTCGAGCGTTTCAATTCTCAAACCACAGCAGGTATCAATTTGGCTAGAACTGACCGACTGTCAGTCCCCTCAACAGCTTGGGCATAATGGCTGTAACAGTATACAAGGATTACAACAACATACAGTTGAATACATTATAAGCCATTTAATTTGCACTGTTCACAACATGGAAGAATACATAGTTATACAACAATCTCCCTATTAATAAACACACACTGTACTTGAACAAAGTATATAATATGCCTCCATGCGAATCTAGATGCTGCAGTCTTAAAAAAACAGACCATCAACCTGGGGGATGGTTGGCAATGAGGGGAATAATGCATGTTATCACATATAATATGGCCGTGTCCGAAAAGAGTGTCTAGAGCTACGGTCTATGTCTACAGCTACAGCTATGTCTACGTAGGCGCTAAGGCAAATGAAATTCGGACGTGGCTACGGTAGAGCCTACGGCTAGTTATTGCGCCCTCAAGCGATGCTTGAATTAGTGTTTGCAAAATTACGATGTAAGAATTTACAACAATTATCGTCTGCTAGATGTTACGCAATGTTTGTTTACAGCCTGATGATATTGACGTCTTTGTCGATCCGTTAGTTTCAATTCAATGCACTATCATTGAAAAATAAACGAAAATTTGCTCCAAAATTAACGTTAGTGCTGCCGCCATTTTGTTTGGCCTGAGCTAGACAACTTCTTTTACGGCTAGATTTTTGTGACGTTGTAGCCGTAGCTGTAGCTCTAGCTCTAGACAGCATTTCGGACAGCGCTACAAAATGGCCGACGCAGACAATAGCCGTAGCTGTAGCTCTAGACACCAGTTTCAGACACGGCCTAAACCAGTAACAAGCATATTGGCGGCCATTTTGAAAATAAAATATAATGACAACACCTGCCATTGCTCACGCTGCAATACTATCGCACATGTTCAATATTGTATGTGTGTGCATACCTTGCCACAAATCGCTATGAACATTACTCCTCTCGATCATTTGATACCGGTGGCCCAGTTTTTAGACCAATGCTGTCCAAATCAGCTGCAAATCCTGATTCGCAGCTCACACGTAAATATGTTTCAGGCAGAGTTAATTGTTCCTAACTGCAATATATAATGAATAGAAACAAATGTATATACATGTGCAAACAGCACGAAATTGTTTTTAAACTTTGTTAAAGTGCATACAATTTATGAAATTATACAAATTAATGTAAAAAATAAAAAATAAATATAGGAATGGTAAGAAAGAATGTTAAAACCTTTTTTAAAGGCCAACTTAAAATCCATTACTACTCAGGTAGTACACTAAGCAAATTCCAATATTAAGCAGAAATCAGCCGAGGACCAGTTTCAAGCCATATACATCTTATGGCAAAATGGGTGGTAACCTTGCTTTGCTGAGCTGATAGAAAATAGTGCTCAGCAAAAGTTCTCCTAGATCAGTTTTCAATCAAGGTTGATGGTGCTCAATAAAGGCACGCATGAAATTTGGGAAAGTAAGAAACAGAGCTCCTGATTTAAAGGTAGTATACATTGTACACCATTTGCAAGGATAAAACAAATGTGACCCGCTCTGCAAAAATGAGTCCAATGTCGGAAAATACATTTTTACGTAAAGGGCCGTTTATTGTCTCGGAGGTGATTTTTCTTTCAACAAATAATATTTTTGTTTAAGGCATTTTTGTTTCTTCGACACCGATATTTTTAGATCTGATCGATTGAAAAGATTGTTTTGATCCCTAAATTAAATTTAATACAGGTTTTGTCATTCTCTTACCATAGCATCTGATGAAGCATTACAAATGTAAATCTTCATTTTTGTTTAAAGACATTTTGAATATAACTGAGAAAAAGCAAATTTCCCAAAATTGTAAAAGACCGATGCATTAAACTACAGAGTTGTGCTATATATCAAATGAAAGCTTATTTCCTGCTTTTTCTGACCAACTGTAAAATTGATATTTTTTTTTTAACACATCAGACTCATTTTTGCCGAGTGGGTCACAAATTATTATACTTTGTTCCAACAAAATTTAAATTTGCGGGATGTGAGTAGCAAGGCAGGGGTACCTTGAGAGAATGGTGAATTAAAGTACCTTGCTGCCACCTTGGATGCTTACACCCGGTCTTATAATACTCCAGAGACACCCCCTTTAATAGTGTACAAGCGTCAAACCGTTTTCCCCTTTACGGGTGAAACAAACTAAAAAAATAAGCTTCTTTTCAAACTTGGCTCCCAGACTAGTAGTGTTCCTACTGCAATTTATTTTTAATGGAATATTTTCTTTTAAGAAAACGGTGAACTTTAAAGACGATTCATCATTTTTCAGAGAAACCAAGCGAAACAAATTAAACAGCTGCAAAGTCCAACCATTGGTATTAACCAGTTCGCGCCGGGTTTATTTTCAAGTTTATATCGAGAACACTGGCGGGATTATTTTTCATCAAGAAAAATGTGGTTTTTTTTATCAGTAAAATATTCCCGTTTTGATAATGCGGTACTACACGGTACTACAAGATGCCAACACTTAGTTTATTAGCACCGTTATTAACTTGTTTTTGCCAACATTTTGTCACTTAGGGCATTTTCTTTCTCTGCAGTCAGGGCGTGATATTACGTCAACCGCTACCCGCCATAAAATCTGACGTGTGTATACGTCACTCGCGTGGAACTACACCCAGGGCCAGGGACATTGTACGCGGTAATATATATAAATATTTGCAAGCCCAGCTAAAAAGCACCCTTTCAATAATTTTAAAGGAGACTAAGGAACAATAGTTGGGAAATTTGAATGTCAAGAAATTACTGGGTGCAGCTGATAATCCTCGGCTGTATAAATTCAATAGAGACAATGGAACTAGGGTGTTAAATAGGCCCAATCACTGAAGCGTGATGCCATGATATAGCGTATACATGTCTACCGCGTCAACGAAGCATGCTTGGCAAAGTCGACGTATATTCATGTCCACCGCGTGTATGCCATACATGTACATGTTTGTCGTGTACCCGTCCTCCGCAGCGCTAGCGGGTAACTTTTAACGTAAATACACGTCAACCGCAACAACCAAGGAAACCTTTGCAGCGTATATACACGTCCTCCGCGGAATTAAACTGCTGTGCCTGACGAATTAACGCGTCATTCATGGATAGTAAACCATTTTTAGGGGACTTGCTCGGGACGTGTTATTCGTCATCCTTTTTGAATTTCAGGAAAAATTTTCGTGTATATACCGGTACATCATCCGGCGCGAACTGGTTAAATTTACAATTACGACTGTTCATTTTTAATAATTTACTACCTGAATATTCAAAACTGCATGCTACGTGCCATGTTGGTCGAAAGTTGCACACAAAGTGATTAAAACTTGCAAGCAGTGATTGATATTATTGGCCACTGGAGTGTTTTGCAGTGTTATTTCATAACTGTCAAAAGTTCAACCTGCTAAGAGGATGAAAACAATGAATCTCTGTCGATAACAGTTTACAACTATTAGGTAATTCTTATATAACGCACGTATCTACCAGGACTGGCACTGAAGGCATTGTGTCATTGTTATCCCTCTTCAATGGGACCACGAAACATTCCAAATACCCTCTCAGCTTCCTGGGGAGTATACAGCTCAATGCTGCCATTTCGGTGCAAAGCAGCTAATAACAGCTATCCCTGCCCTCACAGGTACCCATTTCACTCCTGGGTGGAGAGAAGCAATGAGTGCCTTGCACAAGGGCACACGTACCATCGTCCCAGGCCAGACTCGAACCCACAACCAGCAGCTTTACTTACAGACAGCAAATTCAATTTCCCAGACCACGAGGCCACGGCACTATTAACCAGTTCGCGCCGGATGACGTATATAAACGCCAAAATTTCCCCAAATTCAAAACGGATGACGAATAAATACGCCAAGTTCAAGTTCGGAAATGTATGTCAGCAGCGCGCAAGGCCGGAAATGCGTGGGTGTGCTACCCAGCACTATCGGCCTGAACACGCTTCGGATCGAGTTTCGTTAAAAATAATCCCGCCCGTCGGCTCGGCGATGTAAAAATAATCCCGGCGCGAACTGGTTAAGAAAATGTTTTGGTTTTTTAAAGATGGAAAAATTCCTTAACTTTAAACAAACATCTTAAAAACAGTTAAGCTAAATTATTGAAGGCGAGTGCTATCCCTGGAATCGCCCATAGTTTGGGCTCCCAGACTTAAAACCCCAGCCGTAGCGACTTGCCTATTTGAAACAGTTATATTTCTACCCTCGAGACACAATTTGTATGCAATTTTTACATTGAGAACCATTTGTATGCAAGTTGCATCCGAGTCCCTGCAAGTCCTTTTACAAGTCCTTTTACAAGTCCTTTTGCAAGTCCTTTTGCAAGTCCTTTTGCAAGTCCTTTTGCAAGTCCTTTTGCAAGTCCTTTTGCAAGTCCTTTTGCAAGTCCTTTTGCAAGTCCTTTTGCAAGTCCTTTTGCAAGTCCTTTTGCAAGTCCTTTTGCAAGTCCTTTTGCAAGTCCTTTTGCAAGTCCTTTTGCAAGTCCTTTTGCAAGTCCTTTCGCAAGTCCTTTCGCAAGTCCTTTCGCAAGTCCTTTCGCAAGTCCTTTCGCAAGTCCTTTCGCAAGTCCTTTCGCAAGTCCTTTCGCAAGTCCTTTCGCAAGTCCTTTCGCAAGTCCTTTCGCAAGCCCTTTCGCAAGTCCTTTCGCAAGTCCTTTCGCAAGTCCTTTCGCAAGTCCTTTCGCAAGCCCTTTCGCAAGCCCTTTCGCAAGCCCTTTCGCAAGCCCTTTCGCAAGCCCTTTCGCAAGCCCTTTCGCAAGTCCTTTCGCAAGTCCTTTCGCAAGTCCTTTCGCAAGTCCTTTCGCAAGTCCTTTCGCAAGTCCTTTCGCAAGTCCTTTCGCAAGTCCTTTCGCAAGTCCTTTCGCAAGTCCTTTCGCAAGTCCTTTCGCAAGTCCTTTCGCAAGTCCTTTCGCAAGTCCTTTCGCAAGTCCTTTCGCAAGTCCTTTCGCAAGTCCATTCGCAAGTCCATTCGCAAGTCCTTTCCCAAGTCCTTTCCCAAGTCCTTTCACAAGTAAGACCTAAGTAACTGGTTGAACAATGACAAAGGAATGCCTTTGATTTGAATAGCTCGTGGATTTGCAGGGACTCAAATACAACTCTTACAATTTTGTTTAATTTATCCGAATGTTCCTTACTTGTCGCCATGCTTCAGTGCTCACATCTCATCATCGTCCTCCATGTCTACATCTTCTTCGGGGTAATCTCCCGTTGTCACAAACTGTGGTTTGACAAAGCCGCCATACTTGGACTGACACTCAAAGTACCGCTTACCCTTGACACTGCAAGGGGGAAAAAAACAGCTATTATTAAAAGATAGCATAAACCATTTGCTTTTGCTGTAATTTTTCAAGATGAATGGGTTTAGGGATTCACATTTTATACTAAATATTGTGACGCTGTGCTGCCTTAAAGGTAGGATACACCATTGGTAATAATTGCTTGAATTATCAGGAATGGGTGGGTTTGGGGGTCGTAATTTGTAGTACACTGTAAATATAATTTAACTGACCTGTCCAAAGTTTTACAATCATGGATGCCCCCCAAAAAAGCAAGAAACCGACGTTCATTTTCAACCGGCAGTTGTTCTTGTTGTTCTTGGTTTTTTTACAATCAAAGTCCGGCGATCGTAATAAAAAAATTCAATTTTTCGGAATAACTACAGAATATCTTGCACAATCATTTTGCTGGATGCCTGGAATCATTATTTACTTTCCAATAAGTAAGATATTTCTTAATATTTCAGTAGTAAATTTTTTTGATATCTGCAAATGGTGTATCCTACTTTTAAAGGTTTTGTGTTCATAGTTGCTGGAAAAAAACAAGAAAAAAATGCTGTTTCTGTAGTCTTGTTTCGTGACTTCCTGAAGACGAAACAGCAATTTATACATTCCAGTGAATCATCACCTATGTTAGGAAACCAGACTAGTTGGCTTGCATCCATTCATAGATATGTAACAAGAAACCACAGCACACCAGGTGCCGTGATTTCACGGAATGTTTGAGACTGTTATTCACTTACAGTCAAGTAAGGTATTTCATAACTGGAATCAGTCTGTTTGCAGTTTGGTTTGTGCACAAGAGCAGCCAAACATGTAGGCTCAAGCTCAAGTTTGTAAGAGTTGGTAGGATATCTAGCAAGAGTTCGTAGGATCTAGCAACAGTTGGTAGGATCTAGCAACAGTTGGTAGGGTCTAGCAACATTTGGTAGGATCTAGCAAGAGTTGGTAGGATCTAGCAAGAGTTGGTAGGATCTAGCAAGGGTAGGTAGAATCTAGCAAGAGTTGGTAGAATTTATCAAGAGTTGGTAGAATCTACATGTATCAAGATTTGGTAGGATCTAGCAAGAGTTGGTAGGATCTAGCAAGAGTTGGTAGGATCTAGCAGGAGTTGGTAGGATCTAGCAAGAGTTGGTAGGATCTAGCAAGAGTTGGTAGGATCTAGCAAGAGTTGGTAGGATCTAGCAAGAGTTGGTAGGATCTAGCAAGAGTAGATAGGATCTAGCAAGAGTTGGTAGGATCTAGCAAGAGTTGGCATGATCTAGCAAGAGTTGGTAGAATCTAGCAAGAGTTGGTATGATCTAGCAAGAGTTGGTAGAATCTAGCAAGAGTTGGTAGGATCTAGCAAGAGTTGGTAGGATCTAGCAAGAGTTGGTAGGATCTAGCAAGAGTTGGTAGGATCTAGCAAGAGTTGGTAGGATCTAGCAAGAGTTGGCAGGATCTAGCAAGAGTTGGCAGGATCTAACAAGAGTTGGCAGGATCTAGCAAGAGTTGGTAGAATCTAGCAAGAGTTGGTAGAATCTAGCTAGAGTTGGTAGAATCTAGCTATAGTTGGTAGGATCTAGCAAGAGTTGGTAGGATCTAGCAAGAGTTGGTAGGATCTAGCAAGAGTTGGTAGGATCTAGAAAAAGTTGGTATGATCTAGCAAGAGTTGGTAGGATCTAGCAAGAGTTGGTAAGATCTAGCAAGAGTTGGTAGGATCTAGCAAGAGTTGGTAGGATCTAGCAAGAGTTAGTAGGATCTAGCAAGAGTTAGTAGGATCTAGCAAGAGTTGGTAGGATCTAGCAAGAGTTGGTAGGATCTAGCAAGAGTTGGTAGGATCTAACAAGAGTTGGTAGGATCTAGCAGGAGTTGGTAGGATCTAGCAAGAGTTGGTAGGACCAAGCGAGAGTTGGTAGGATCTAGCAAGAGTTGGTAGGATCTAGCAGGAGTTGGTAGGATCTAGCAAGAGTTGGTAGGATCTAGCAAGAGTTGGTAGGATCTAGCAAGAGTTGGTAGGATCTAGCAAGAGTTGGTAGGATCTAGCAAGAGTTGGTAGAATCTAGCAAGAGTTGGTAGGATCTAGCAAGAGTTGGTAGGATCTAGCAAGAGTTGGTAGGATCTAGCAAGAGTTGGTAGGACCTAGCGAGAGTTGGTAGGACCTAGCAAGAGTTGGTAGGATCTAGCAAGAGTTGGTAGGATCTAGCAAGAGTTGGTAGGATCTAGCAAGAGTTGGTAGGACCAAGCAAGAGTTGGTAGGATCTAGCAAGAGTTGGTAGGATCTAGCAGGAGTTGGTAGGATCTAGCAAGAGTTGGTAGGATCTAGCAAGAGTTGGTAGGATCTAGCAAGAGTTGGTAGGATCTATCAAGAGTTGGTAGAATCTAGCAAGAGTTGGTAGGATCTAGCAAGAGTTGGTAGGATCTAGCAAGAGTTGGTAGGATCTAGCAAGAGTTGGTAGGATCTAGCAAGAGTTGGTAGGATCTAGCAAGAGTTGGTAGGATCTAGCAAGAGTTGGTAGGATCTAGCAAGAGTTGGTAGGATCTAGCAAGAGTTGGTATGATCTAGCAAGAGTTCGTAGAATCTAGCAAGAGTTGGTAGGATCTAGCAAGAGTTGGTAGGATCTAGCAAGAGTTGGTAGGATCTAGCAAGAGTTGGTAGAATCTAGCAAGAGTTGGTAGGATCTAGCAAGAGTTGGTAGGATCTAGCAAGAGTTGGTAGGATCTAGCAAGAGTTGGTAGGATCTAGCAAGAGTTGGTAGAATCTAGCAAGAGTTGGTAGAATCTAGCAAGAGTTGGTAAGATCTAGCAAGAGTTGGTAAGATCTAGCAAGAGTTGGTAGGATCTAGCAAGAGTTGGTAGGATCTAGCAAGAGTTGGTAGGATCTAGCAAGAGTTAGTAGGATCTAGCAAGAGTTGGTAGGATCTAGCAAGAGTTGGTAGGATCTAGCAAGAGTTGGTAGGATCTAGCAAGAGTTGGTAGGACCTAACAAGAGTTGGTAGGATCTAGCAGGAGTTGGTAGGATCTAGCAAGAGTTGGTAGGACCAAGCGAGAGTTGGTAGGATCTAGCAAGAGTTGGTAGGATCTAGCAGGAGTTGGTAGGATCTAGCAAGAGTTGGTAGGATCTAGCAAGAGTTGGTAGGATCTAGCAAGAGTTGGTAGGATCTAGCAAGAGTTGGTAGGATCTAGCAAGAGTTGGTAGAATCTAGCAAGAGTTGGTAGAATCTAGCAAGAGTTGGTAGGATCTAGCAAGAGTTGGTAGGATCTAGCAAGAGTTGGTAGAATCTAGCAAGAGTTGGTAGGATCTAGCAAGAGTTGGTAGGACCTAGCGAGAGTTGGTAGGACCTAGCGAGAGTTGGTAGGACCTAGCGAGAGTTGGTAGGACCTAGCGAGAGTTGGTAGGAATATGAAGGATCTAGCAAGAGTATCTAGGATTATGTAGGATCTAGCAGAAGTATGTGGGATCTAGCAGTAGTATGTAGGATCTAGCAGGAGTTAGAAGGATCTAGATAAAGTTAGCAGGATCTAGCAAGAGTTTGTAGGATCTGAATTTACAAACCTTCCATCATTCTTTCCCAATGGTTCATCATACTTGACTCCAATCCAGAAACCAGGTTTAAATCCCGTTTTCCCTGTAATAACAAAAACATTTTTTATTTTTACTTTACATCACCTTAGACATTGGACCAATAACAGTCCTAATTAAAAAGGGAATAAATATGTGCTTGACCGGTTTTAAACAAGTGTTTATAAAGCCGGCTCGGGTCCTAGACGCAGATAATGGCTTGAGCCAAAGGTGTTATGATTTTATAAAACTGACTCCTCCTACCTAACAACACAAGCTAGCAATCACACCTTGTATATTGGATATTATCTGCGCTGCTTTAACCAAATAAATCCTGAATCCTCAAATGTTAATATATTTTTTTTCCCACAACTTAAGTAGTTGGGCTTAACGTTTTTAAAAGCGAGTTGGAGACAATTAAAGGATTACGGCAATGGTCACCCCTGCACTGAGTAAATTCTCTGAACAAATTCAAGATATAACAGATGGTTTTTTAGCATGGAGGCAGTATCCAATTGTACATGTACATGTAGAGCCAGTTTGAAGATTTTGAAGAATTGAGGATACATTCTAGTGAAAGGGCCTAATGACCACGACTACATAGTGCGAAGTGACGTCAATGGGTTAGCTTGAAAAGCCACTGAACACAACCTGGGACCAATTTCATGGAGCTGCTAAGCACATAAATTTGCTTAGCTTGAAAATTCTTCCTTGGCAAGACCAAATATTCAGGTGATGTATATTGTTTGTTATTGATATTCAGCTGGTTTTTGCTATAAGAAAAGCACATGGAGTTTTGGCTGGTAACCTGTTTTTACTGAGCAAGACTTTTATGTGCTAAGTAATTTTTTTCGCTTTAGTGCATGGAGATTTTTAAGCAACTTTTTTTCTATGTGGTTAAACGTGCTATTTCTGTGCTTACTGTTAACAGTCTCTATAAAATGACGAAAGGCTGTGTTAAACACAAAATCGGCTGTTAAAGGATCACAGAAATAGAAATCTATATTGATCTTAATAAATGTGTTTCATGTAATACAACACGACTTGTGTCTTTGTTCTTTTTTATTTTCATTTGTTTGGCCGTTTTGACGATTTTTCCCTGAATTTTCGTGCCCCCCACTTTTTGGCCCTGAAAACATCGAAAAAATGATGTAATGCATCACGTGATGCGATGACGCCGTGTAAAGAAGACGTTTGCCCAGCTTGGCCACTGACCTCTCGTACATCTTGTGCGTTGTATGCACGTGCGGTCAATGTAACGTACGTACACACATACATACATGTACAATGTACATGTACATGTAGTTCTAAAATAGTAAAAGAGCGTGAAGGAAGTTCACAAAAATAAAGCAATTTTGGGCGAGAATGCCGACTAGATGTGTCGTGGCAGGGTGCAGTAATACCCCAAAAGATGGTGTGAGCCTGCATAGATTCCCTAAAGATGAGGGACAACGTAAAATTTGGAAAAAAAAAGTCCAACTGACGAGGGCGAACTGGATCGGTCCGTCTGCAACAAGCGTCATTTGCAGCGACCATTTCACTGCAGATGACTACGAAAATAGTCTTCGTTCTCAATTCGGGTTGCCGATGGGTCGTCCTCGACTAAAGGAAACTGCCGTTCCAAGTAGAATTAAAAAGGATCTCGTTCATGGGGAGCTGCATGAACCTAGACGTCGGAGCGATGCTTTCGAAAAACGAGAGAGAAAGAGGGTAAGTCGGACATGTTTAATTTGGCACTGGGTGTACATGTACGTGTACGTGTACATAGGCGGTAGCGTACTCGGGGGTGAATCACGCTATGAACAAATAGTCACGGCCGGCAGCCAACCCCGTCCATGGATACATGTACTGATGTAGTAACGGAATAAACTCTATTCTTCAACTATTTTCACGTATTTTCACACCTATTGTGGAACTTATTTTCTTTCAACTTGACCTTTAGATTTAAACTACAGCCTACGTGTATGTCAATATTCTATAAATTTTAATTATAAAAGTATATATTTTTTTTTAAAACTTCCTGAGACTGAGGCTGAGGCTTGCAAAATATTTCGATCAATTTCTGTACTGTAGCACGGCAGTCAAATTGCTGGTGTCTGAAAATTGGGCATTTATTTGCGAAGGCAGGCTTTACCTGCATACACAGCGATTGTGAAATTCAGGAACTTTGTGAATGTTTTAAAACAGGTTTTTTTTTTGTTAATACATGTTTAGCAAGAATTGCAATGCATCAAATAGGAACAATTGTGGATTTACATTATCAATTAAATATAACTTGATCGCACAACAATACAATTGCGCACATGATCAGACCAATCTGTTGGCAAATCTCACACTTTTATAAATACTTGTTAAGTTGAACAGAAAAGGCTGACGGATTATTGTTAATAGAATTGTTTGTTTCCCCAGATTATTGAGGAGCTCCTGCACGAGGCATCAACTGACTGCCCTGGTGCTGGTAGTGACGAAGTGTCCATGGATGCCACATCATCTGAAGAAGATAACGATCAACCAGGATGCAGCAATTGGACAGAACAAAGTCAACTTGACTCGCCTTTATCGCCAGGTCTCGATAAACATAAGGTACACAAAAATACTGCATTTTTCTCTTAGCGATGGGTAATATCGTTTGGATGTATTATCCGATAAGATAGGCAGCCACATTGAAGAGTCACTTGGGCTTCAGGAGTATGCAGTGTGAAGATTATGTAGTGGTGGCGGTATATTGAAATCATTCCCGTTTTTATTTTAACTTTGTTCTGAAATTTAAACTTGCAGGAAACGTGCCTTGATGAATCCTTCACATCTTTTGCAAGCACCGGGTGTCAGACATCAACTGTTGCCACACAGACCGATAAAATCTGTACCCGAGTAAAGCGTATGTATTTTGTTTCTATATTCCATACACATATCAGTCCTTGAAATGGAAAAATTGTAAGACATTCAATTATTTCTATTCAACTTTGGATTAGATTAATTTGAGATAGGGCTCTATTTTTATTCAATAAATTTAATTAAGATACAGTGGTTATTTCTAAAAGGCCACTTAAAAGGCAAGTACACTGTTAATATTTATTAGCATGGACTTTAAAAAAATAAAAAGGTCAGTTGTGTTTGCGACTTCTATATTACACATAACTTGCCCTTCTCAAAGATAATTTGTTTTTTGCCGATACAGTCGCTGTGAAAAACAACAACATTTGCATTCTTTTTGGAAGCAAGGAAACAAGGTTGAAATCGCAAAGTCTGCTTTGCCAGAATTTATCAGCCAGAATTTGTTTAAGTTATCTTTGAGTGAAAAAATTATATTTTCCCCAAACAATGTCATGCAGGAAGAGAGGACTAAGCCCACGTACTGTGGTGGACTACAGGTTTGTCGGAAACTCTGATGCACACCTGGAGACAAAGTATATAGTGTGTGCATCTCGTCTCCTGAAGCTGTTCCAGAAGTGCTCTGGTTGTAATTCTTATGATGTGAGAGTCACGACCAGAGAGATTGGCACCCTGCTTATTGTGACCCAGGACTGCAACACATGCAGTATTGGGAGGCAGACCTGGGAGAGCCAGCCCTGGTACAACAACAGACCTGCAGTCAACCTGATCTTTTCAGCAGCTGTACTTTTTGCAGGGGGTAGCTGTGCCACCATGTTACGGATTTGCGATTTTCTGAAAATTGCCACGATCAGTGAACGTACTTTCTACACCCACCAATCCGAAATACTGCAGCCAGTTGTGGAGAAACGCTGGAAAAAAGAGCAACGCACACTATTGGAGGGTCTAAAGACAGCTGGAGATCCTTTGACAATAGGGGGAGATGGCCGTGCAGACAGCCCAGGCCATTCAGCAAAGTATGGGGCCTACACTGCCATTGAACTCCACAGTAAAAAGATAATTGACATCCAGATTGTGCAGGTCAGTGTATTAAAAATACTTAATTTTAATTTAAAAAAAAATGCTTTGCAACATCAGGATGTTTCTCATGTTTTTTAATGAGTATCATAATTCATGTGCGCCCACAAAGTTTATTAGTGAAATTCTGTCTTTTTTTCAATATAGAGTAACGAGGTCAAGAGCAGTAACCACATGGAACTGAAGGGTTTCAAACGCATGACCAGAAAATTAAGGAAGGCAGACCTCAAAATCGGCAAGTTAGTGACCGACCGACACCGCCAGCTTGCCAAGTATGTTCGAGAGGAGTTACCGACTGTGCATCACATGTTCGATGTCTGGCATGTGGCAAAAGGTGAGAACATTTTGTTAAACAGAATTTGCTCTCCACTAGAACAAAAATGGTATTGTGCAATTCTTACCATTTCTACAAAATGTTTTTTTCAGTTTAATATGAGTGTTCTTTATGATTTTATGCATTATCAGCGGTCAGGAAAAAGGTACACAGCCTTGCCAAAAAAAAGGGCTGCGAGACCATTGAAGAATGGGAACGAAGTATCAACCACCATGTGTACTGGGTGGCATCCTCAACGAGTGATGACGAGAAGGAGATGAGGGTGGCAAAGTGGATGTCGCTGGCCAATCACATCCAGGGGGTACATCAAGGTCATTCAGCCTTATTCCCACGATGTGAGCATGGAGATTTGAAAGAGAAGGAACGCAAGAAAAAATGGCTCAAGCCTGGTAAAAATAAGCCTATGTACATGTATTGACGTCACACTTGTTTACATGTGCGCTTTTCTATGGGACTACAAAACCACCATCCAAAACTGGCTTGCATACAAAAGCCCACATGTAAACAAAGTGTGACGTTGTCAATACATATGTTAATTGTGTGTGTGTGTTTTAAGGCAAGTACATATTGTTAATTTTAAGAAAGATCTATGCAAGATTTTTAGTGGCACTTTGCTATGGCAATGTAACAATGTTTGGACATGTGCAATTGGACATCCAGAGACTAAACAGGATGCTAAAAAAGCAAAATTGTTGACAAATTGTTGACAAATTGTGTTTTTGTTGTGAAGGACATTGCTGTCCCCAACCTCACACCTGATTGTAAATTGCAGGTTTTGTTGAACTACAAATACATGTACATTTGTATCCCATCAGGCACAGAGGTCTGTGAAAAACTTAGCTCCATTATTGAAAATACCATGCTGGTGAAAGACATCGGCATGATGTCGAGCACGGAACAAACATCTTCACTGGAGTCCTTTCATAGCGTGGTCAATCGCTTTGCTCCGAAGCTCCTGTCCTTCTCTTACTATGGCATGATAAGCAGGTAAAAACAACCAGTTGGTTATTTTCTCATTTTATGAATTAAAAAAAAAAATTGTATTTGTATTTATTCCATTCTTTGAAACCACCCCCCCCCCCCCCCCCCCCTAAAAGAAAGATGCTGGAGTGTGAACAAAATAGAGCTGTCCTAATCGCTGAAACTCAAGTTTTCAAAACAAGTTTTTTAAACAAGTCTTCCAGTTTAAAAATGCTGCTTGGTCTGTGTAATAGTTGATAAATTGATTGTACATGTACTTGCACTTCAGGTTTTACTTAGCTGCAATGCACTTTAATGAAAACAGCGAGAGGGAGCAGGCAACTACGGCACAAGGTGTGAAGCGTTACCGCTTGTCCAAGCCGAAGTATAAAAAGGGAGCTGCCACAGTCAAAGCTGTCAAGGACCCAGTACGCCTATGTAAGTTCAAAGTTGTGGACTAGATCCACCAAGCTCCCATAGGGAAGTGCACGTGTACACAAAGGTCCATTACAAAAAACAAATCTAACAAAACTTTCTGCATGTACATGTAGCACAGAAGCCAATAAGAAAAATAATTCAAAAAGATTTAGTTCCTTTAGAAGGGCAATGAAATTTCTAATGTCAGCATTAAAAATAGTTCAATAATTTTTTTACAATTGTTTTCCTTGTACATTGTATGCAGCTTATGTGAAAGACTTGATGGCAGAAGTAGCAAGACAAGGATGTATAAAGAAAACGAAGAAAAAGAAGGCAAAGGCAAAGGCAAGGAAAGAACGCAAGGCTCCACCAACTCTGGCCAGCAAATACAAATACCCCCCGAAAGAGGAACTCATAGCTTCCCACTGTTCTCGATTTAATTTGAATTAGTGAATAACGGGTTGAGGACCCGGTCATTACAGCCCAATTACTACCAAATAATGCCCTCCACGCGATCGAGTCTCGAAGGTATAAATAAAATAAAAATTAAATGAACATCGTCAGGTCCGAAGTATTCAATTTTAATGATTTTTGTATACAGCCTACTGCCTACATTGTACTTCAACAATTTCACTTAAGTTAAAATACACCTTTGGTAATTGTGTGAATAGGTGAATTTGGGGTGTTTTTTTTACAGTAAATATCATTTAACTGACCTGTCGGAGGTTTTTCAATCAAGTTATGCATATATAATTTATTTTGTTACAATAAGCTAATTTTCGGAAATGTAAAGTTTGAATGGTTTCGTTTATCCATAACGGATGTAATGATGCCAGACATTTAAACTGGAAATATATATTTTGCTTCATAATAGTACACACTGTATTAATGACTTCGAAGTTCAAAAATACAATATCCATATTTGTTTTGTTACAAAAAGACAATTATCGGAAATGTAACTATTCAGTTTGAAACAGATGTCACTGTTTTAACAATTTCCACTTTTAAATAACCAATTACTTTATTTTGTAAATGAATCATTATCATACTAAGAAAATGGCAATCTCAATAATGTATAATGTATTAAAGTGTGTTGAATTCCATTCATATTTCTTGGAATCCCTTGTATTCATCTGATGGAAACTGTTGCCGAATCTTCGAGACAGCGCAGGAAGGCAAGGGTACTCTAACACTTCTGCCTAGGAATCCCCAACACCATCTGGCCAACTGGCGGTATGCTGTGTGGCGGTGCTTCCTGGTTTTTAACAAATTTAAAATAGTTTTAATTTGTAATACAATATATCGCATCAGCTGCCAAAACAAGGAGATATCGATCATTTTATAATTGGTCTGCGTAAAACCTGTATTTAGACTTTTAATTAAAAAAATCCTCGCAAAAAAAATGTTTCTTACTGATTTTCGGTTGCGTCTTGTCTTGCATTTCCATATTGCTGACGATACTGATAATACGCAGTATCGAGCACCCATCTATCCAGGCAGACTGTCTGAAACCCTGGGTGTTCTATTATGCAGTCCAGAGCAGCATCGTAGTCGTCCATTTTCCTAACAACTTGCTCAAGTTCCTTACAGCAAACAGACTCTCTGACAGCAGGCATAGTAATACAACCTCCACAGGAGCACCTGCGAATAAATAATAATGAAATCGTCAAGTTGTTTTGCATTGAATAGATTAATTAACCATTGAGCAAGGAGTAGTACATAGCCCAAACAAATTGGATGTACATGTACCTGCTTTGAAACACCATGTACTGTATGTGTACGTATGTGGCGGTGTGCGGTTAGTCGTCTATTTCGGACACCGTTTCTTTGGATTATACTTCCATTCAACTATCTCACACAAGTATTTATTTGCGTTGAATAAAAGTCCGTTCAGTAAAAAACAATACAATACAAAACTTGAATATATACCTCGAGATTGTATGGAAACTAATTATGTTCCTTTTTAAACTCACCAATCGTTGTTACCGAGCCGGCCTTCCAAATCTTGTCCTTCGTTGTGTACGCCCGGAATGGCATCATCGACATCATTGTTGTCGCTGTCGCCGCTTTCAATTTCTGGTTCGTACATGTATGGAACAATGTGCCCGGCTTCGTTTACGTGTTCATTCTCTGAATCATCAGTTGACAAATCTTCTTCCGAAAAGTCGCTTTCAAATTCACTTTCAGACAATTCTGGTGAAGATTCAGCCATGGTACTGTGTGAAACAAAATGCAGTACTATACTGCGCGCTATATGTATGCACGCGCACCCGGCCCACGCAATCGCGAAATCGCGAAATTATCTTCTTCACGTGACGTCACGACTTCGACATCCGGGCATTCTGTCAAATAGGGAATTTTTCTGGGCGGGGCGATCGGAGGGAAATTCGAAATTTGTAATGACTCAAATAACCCTAAATTCACAAAATATATTTTTTTAATGGGTGTATTATTACTGTAACCTATGTTTTATATCATATAAGTACTATTTTATGTTATATTTCTGTAATCCTTTAAAGGTAGGATACACCTTTGGTAATTGCTTGTATTATCATGAGTGGGTAGATTTGTAGGGTTGTATTTTATAGTAAATATCATTTAACTGACCTGTTCGAAGTTTTACAATTATGGATGCCGAAAAAAGCAAGAAAAAAGGCGTTTGTTTTTAACCGGCGTCGAGCAGTTATTCTTATGTTATTTTTGTTTTTTCGCGATCGACGGGCGGCGATCGGGAATTTGTCTTTATAAAATTATATTTTTCGGAATAATTACAGGATATCTAGCACAATCATTTTGATGGATGCCTAGAATCATTAGTTACTTTTAAATGAGTAAGATATTTCTTAATAATTTGGTAGTAAATATTTTCGATATCTGCAAATGGTGTAACCTACCTTTAACCCTAACAACCTCAGCACAGTAAATCAGAAAAAAAAACTAGTGCACTTTGATGCATTCTGCTGTCAACACCAGTGCACAAACCACCACAGCCTAAGACTACTGAGAGCTAGTCCCCATTGAACAATGCCAGAGATGGATCCTGCTGCGTTCAGGGACCAGAGACTCCGAGGCAATTTGGCCTTGAGATTTTTGACCTGATGGATCTTGCTGCACTGTGCTACCAAGCCATTTGGACAGCTGCTGCACTTTGCTGCGTGTGGCAGGGAATATATCCTGGAGAGTTAGGGTTGAGTAGTGCTATGAAATTGGGCCCAGAGGTCTTTACATCCTTTGGCTGCCTAGCAACTTACCAACAAACATGACCGTTCCTCTCTTAATGGGTGGAGCGCTAGGAACGTTGATCTGACATCTGGACCCGACCTCTATCTTCCCTGCTAGTTTCTCCTCCTCTGCCTCCTTCTCCTTCTTCAGGGCATCTTGCCGAGCGACTTCCTCGGGATTCACTTCTTTATACTCTCCCATCTTGTGCTGCTTCTTGAATGCCTGTACGGAATCTGTGAGGCGAGAACAACTGAAGGTATGATTTGTCCGACACAGCGGTGTGACCAATTGTCGTAATTGTCGTAATTGTAGTGTGTACATGTATATGTGACCCGCTCCAGGAAAAGGTGACATAAGTCGCAAAAACTAAAAATAGAGTTATGTACACGGTTCAAAAGTCCAGGATATAAGCTTTCATTTGGTACATACATGTACATGTAGTACAACTCCATAGCCCCTCCCGTTCCGATGATATGACGTTTTTGCATATTAATGGTTTTATTGAATTCAAAATACATAACTGAGAAAACAGGCTTCGAAACACAACAAAACTAAGACAATACATTGGAACCATGCACTCTTAAAAGGTTTTGTTTCACTTTATTAATTGAATTCCAGCTTTTTGTTAATTAAATCTGAACCTTTGGATATTAAAGATGTCATTTAAGAAAAAAAATATAATTTTGACAACAATATTTACCCTATACACTTACAGGCCATTACCGTAATTTCCTGCGGTAAAGCCGCACGGCGGTTAAGGCGCAGGTCCCTAAAATCACCGAAAAAAAATTCAAACGTCAACAGATAAAGCGCACTGCCGAATAAGGCGCATGCTTGAACGCACCCAGAAGAACACCAGGCGCCACCCGGTGTAGGTACATCGCCACAAAGGGGTCATTTTGTTGCCTTAGAAGGATCCCACTATTCCAAGCAAGAATTTGCTGAGTACTTGAGTTTATCTGGCACGCAAACAATGTATGAAAACTTCAAACCAGTACTAGTCACAATATCCCACGAGGTTTGCCGATACATATCATGTATGACTGCAGTATAAACTGCATGCACATGTATATCACATGCAGCGATCGCGTGCATGGTATCCCTAATTGCGACACCCCCTAGTCTTTTTTCCAGTCGTTGTGAATGCTCCGTGTGTGTAGTTCGGATGGTGAATTGCATGAAGCCGGAACGTAGACGAAAAAACGTTTAGAAAAAGGCCACATAGTACGGGCCAGCTTTTTATCGCTGTTGTACTGTACGCGTCATGCAGCGCACGCTGTAGTCTTGTTTGCAAGACGATCTTAATCGCGGTATATGCAGCGCGCGTAGGCCGCCGATGCGGTAATTCGCGCGTGGTCTACGGCGTACGTTAGAGGGCGCCCCGCATCGCGAAAAACGTCTTGCAAACAAGACTACGCACGCTGCCGAGTGCTAAATCACATACATGTACGGTCGTAGGGGGATCAACACATCGCGGCATTGTTAATGGAAACACGGTCACAATGTCCGGAGAGTTGGGCTAATTGGTTGACCGCATTATTGAGTAAGATTGCGGCGTTCAAAGAATTCTTCACACAAAGACCATCACTTTGAACTCAAGCGACATCGTATACGGCGCACTGAAAGATAAGGCGCGGCGATGTTTTTGTGGTCTAGAAAGTCAGATAAGCCGCGTCTTTACCGCAGGAAATTACGGTACTCATAAATGCATAGCGCGACTTATGTCACCTTTTCCTGGAGGGGGTCACATATACACATTAACCCTAACTACCCCAAACCCATCAAACTCCAACTGCAGGTTTTGGCAGGTTTGGCACCAAACCATAGCAACTTGTTGTTCGACTCAGTACCAAAATCCCAGGGAGACCCTGTTGAATTATGTGAGGTTCAGGGCAGAAGGGCATAGGCATGGGCATGGGACTTGCACAGGCATGGGACTTGCACAGGCATGGGACTTGCACAGGCATGGGATTTGCACAGGCATGGGACTTGCACAGGCATGGGACTTGCACAGGCATGGGACTTGCACAGGCATGGGACTTGCACAGGCATGGGACTTGCACAGGCATGGGAATGCAGAGGCATGGGAATGCAGAGGCATGGGAATGCAGAGGCATGGGAATGCAGAGGCATGGGAATGCAGAGGCATGGGAATGCAGAGGCATGGGAATGCACAGGCATGAGAATGCACAGGCATGGGAATGCAGAGGCATGGGAATGCAGAGGCATGGGAATGCAGAGGCATGGGAATGCAGAGGCATGGGAATGCAGAGGCATGGGAATGCAGAGGCATGGGAATGCAGAGGCATGGGAATGCAGAGGCATGGGAATGCACAGGCATGAGAATGCACAGGCATGAGAATGCAGAGGCATGGGAATGCAGAGGCATGGGAATGCAGAGGCATGGGAATGCAGAGGCATGGGAATGCAGAGGCATGGGAATGCAGAGGCATGAGAATGCACAGGCATGAGAATGCAGAGGCATGGGAATGCAGAGGCATGGGAATGCAGAGGCATGGGAATGCAGAGGCATGGGAATGCAGAGGCATGGGAATGCAGAGGCATGGGAATGCAGAGGCATGGGAATGCAGAGGCATGGGAATGCAGAGGCATGGGAATGCACAGGCATGGGAATGCAGAGGCATGGGAATGCACAGGCATGGGAATGCAGAGGCATGGGAATGCACAGGCATGAGAATGCACAGGCATGAGAATGCAGAGGCATGGGAATGCACAGGCATGAGAATGCAGAGGCATGGGAATGCACAGGCATGAGAATGCACAGGCATGAGAATGCACAGGCATGGGAATGCACAGGCATGAGAATGCACAGGCATGAGAATGCAGAGGCATGAGAATGCAGAGGCATGAGAATGCAGAGGCATGGGAATGCAGAGGCATGGGAATGCAGAGGCATGGGAATGCACAGGCATGAGAATGCAGAGGCATGCGAATGCACAGGCATGAGAATGCACAGGCATGAGAATGCAGAGGCATGGGAATGCAGAGGCATGGGAATGCAGAGGCATGGGAATGCAGAGGCATGGGAATGCACAGGCATGAGACTTGCAGAGGCATGGGAATGCACAGGCATGAGACTTGCACAGGCATGGGAATGCACAGGCATGAGACTTGCACAGGCATGGGAATGCACAGACATGAGACTTGCACAGGCATGGGAATGCACAGGCATTTATTCATGGTTGACCCACGGCTGGTCACAGCACAGTTCCTGTGTGTCCCCACTCAAGAACATACATACTGAACAATACCAAATCAATGCATTGACCCATTTGCACCAAGCATTTGCACCCGTTAGGTTCAGTACAGTGTACCAATAATTTACTGAACCTGTGTGACCTGTGTGAGCTGTTGAAGTTTGTTACCTGTACGTTTGGTATGCTTTCTAGTGCGAGAGCCTAGGGGGTTAGGGTTAACCTAACCCCCTAATGGGATAAAGTCTGGAACATCTGTGACTTACAACACAATGGGGGAGGGGGAGGGGGGGGGGGGGGGGTAAAGGCCAGACATGATTTTGAATAATAACCAAAACAAATCTATTTCAATATTTTCCAAGACAACAACAAATTTTACAACAGTGAATATTTTCAGACAGAGATAATTTCCACAACAATAATAAATTGCACGACTTTTGGGACAATAGTGAATTCAGGGGACTCCGACAGAAAAATTGATTATTTACACATACCGGTACAAGTGTATGCACATGCCAATTTCAAATTCTTTGACATTCTCGGGCAGTGATGACGATAAATGATTTTATGGCAAAGTTCATTTCAAGGAAAACGAAGAATTCCACTTAACAAAGAAAGCTTCAGTACAATGACGTGTTCAAAGATCTACGGAATTAGGTGATTAGGTAGTTTTGTTCTAAATTTGATGATCCTATTTACTTTTGCTTTTTTTGAACAGGAATACTAACCTGTTCGTTTGCTGTAATCCTCGTCGGTGATTTCATACTTTTCTACTTTGGACACATCTTCAAATTCCCCTCTTAACCTGTTGGGGTCACTATCTTGCACCTGATTCATCAATAGAAAGCAAAATACAACCTGTTATTACCCAGTTTGTGTCGAATGGCATGTACACACACAATTTTTCCAGAATTCAAAGCGGTCGACAGATAAATACGTGAAGAACAAGGCTGGAAATATCTTTCAGGGACCGGCTTGCGAAGAGAGAGGCCGGAAATATTAGGGTGTGCTACCCACAGATGCTGAACCCATCTCGGACTAAGGTTCCTAAACAAACAATCTTGCGTCTGGGCCCGGTCAAAAAAATCAAACTGGTTAAATGGGCTTAGCTGTTTGGTTGTGGGGAATTGCTTGCTTTGACCTGTAATGACAGTGTTTGAGGTGGAACACTATTGTGATCCGGTTTCGAATAGTCGACTATTTGAGCAAAATCTTCATTTGAGCAAAATCAAACTATGGTCAACTACAGCGTGTCCCTAAAACATGGTGCAAGTGGAACGCATCTTTTTAACTCTAACTCCCTACCCCATTTATCTTACAAATAACATGAATCCTGCTAAACTTCAAAATTCTAAGGTGTTAAAACTCGATGTAACCTAAATCCTGCAAAATCCTCCAATATTTATATCTGTTGATCACTACCTGAATCTTTTAATATCCTGCAGTTTACCATTGAGCAAAAAATCCAAGTTAGTAGAGTACATGTAAATCAAGGTTTTTTGACAGGAGTATCGTGATCCGATCCAGACGCCGCCATTTTTCATATTAAGATGAGCCTGGCAAACCTCTTGATTGGGCTGTAACCAGTCAAACAATTTAAGTCTATTGCCCGCTTTGGGAACTATTTCCCGCAAATTCACAGTGGCGCAAATCTTTTGCACTAGCCTAGATATTAGTTAACCCCAGGTGACCGTGTTATAATCTGCACTAATGACCCTTACTAAAAACCCTTACTAAAGCTCTATGGAGAATGTGCATAGAGCATGAGCAGTGTAAAAGTACAAAGTAAAAAAAAACCTCAATCCTCCAAAATCATCATTTAGATAAATACCTAAGTCACCTCAATCTTACAAAATCATCCAGCATTAGTTTATGACCTGGACCCTGCATTATCCTTCAGTGGCTAAAACCCCAAATGCCCCCAATCCTGCAAAATCCTGCATTTTGCACAGAGGAATAAGGATGGTTAGAGTTAATCATAATGTTATAATAAAAATTGCTTTCAAAAAGATACACACTCGGAAAGACTACAAATTTGGCTTTCAGAGAATATTTGTTTCATCTAATTTGGTTTTGTCGGTCCAGAGATATACCCAATTAAGCTACCCCAAATTGATGATTGCCACTTTCCAGATTATTGCATGTGGGTCTAATCCGATGACAAAACAATTTGATTTCAAAGGAGATCAGAAAGGTGTGAACACGTAAAAGCTCAATTGATCTTGAGATTGAATAGGTTCAGGTAATCAGGGAAATGTTCATTAGGCCTAAATTCTCTATCACACATATAAAAGCATTCTTTCTCTAAAAGTGGCAAACAATTAATTTTGAGTGCTAAAGGTTTATAATCAAACATCTATGAATTGACAATATGATAAAACAAAAATGGCATTTGCAAGCTAAATTAGTTAAGCTCATAGAAACATCACTAGAAATTTAGTAAAATGAGTAAAATGACGTGTTCCACTTGCACCATTTTCTTTGGGAACACACTGTATACAGTATAGCTCTTTGCTGGCCCTCTGAGCACAACACAAGCCATAAAACTCATTAAACAAGAAAAGATAGTGCTTGCAGGTCCCAATCTAATGAACCACAGGTTTTTGAAAAAGTTACTCACGTGTATTCTCATGCCATCCTGTACAGGATAGGAACCTAAGAGTGCATTATCATCACTCATAACCGTCACTAGCTGACTATCTTTGCTGAACAGCTGAAGAACCATAGCTGCACTCATGGAACCAGTCAACATCTCTAACCTGCCCTGGAATGATAGCAATAAAACCACAGAGTCAGTAGCCAACAAATTACACGCGTTTCACTAGTAATGGGACTTAACCCTAACACTCCTCAATCCTCCAAAATTCCTCATTGCAGTTTTGGAGGAATTTAGAGGAGTGAGGATGAATGGCAAAAATTGCCAGTTGATTTTGGAGGATGAAATGGGTCCGAGTCAATATGTGACCTGTCATCACAAAATGAGCGTAAAGTCGCACGGAGTGATTTCCCAGTACGGCTAGTCAAAGTCAAAACTTGAAGGGGTTTGAAGGGGTGGTCGATTTTGAGATTATATGGGATTTTTTTAAGACTAAATCTCCAACAATCAATTCCCAATTTTTCAGGACGATCAGATAAAAAAAATTTTGTTTTTGAGACAATTTTGACTATGCCTTTTTATGCCTTTCACACAATTTCTTGCAAGAAATGCCCGTTTTCTTGTAATATCTTTTTTTTAACCCTAACCCTACCTAATGCTACTTTTTACTACTACATGTAGTAGTAAAAAGTAGTATGCAGTACTCTCACTGACTTGTGTGCAATGCCTGTAGTAATTTTTAGTATTTGGTACTTCACCCCTTATTGCACTCGTAGTACTTTTTAGCATTGTGTCCCTCTGCTTGCTGAGTGTGCATGGCCCATGTATGCTGTGTAAGGTGTTCTAAACTCTACAGCAAAAATTGTCACTTGGGACACAGCAATGGGTCAAGGTTGGACTACTGCATTTTTTGCCAGGTAAGTATTACTGACCTGTATTGCCACTATTAGTATTTTGTAGTTGGCAGTATCTGTACTCTGTCAGTACACACCCAATCATCAGTCACGGAGAGACCCAGTGCTACAAAATACTAAGTAGTATTCTGTAGTACGCAGTTCTTTAGCCCAAAGTGAGGCCTAGGGGGTTAGGGTTAAGACTCCGGACTAAAAAATAAAAAAAATAAAAAAATTGAGTATCAAACCTCCAAGTGTTATATACATGTACCATCGGAAAGCTCTGTTTCCACAGAATTTAGAAATACCCATATCTCAATTTTTGATTTTGCCGACTTTACGCTCATTTTGTGATGACAGGTCACATATGTTCAGTTTACAGTTTACAAACCAAATTTTCAGCTGATTATTTGTGACTGGTATTCTGATGGTTTTTGCTTAGCATACAAACACAGAGTTTTGGCTGTTAACCTGCTTTTACTGAGCAAGAATTGTTTGTGCTAAGCAAATGTTTGTGCTTACATGTTTTATGAAATTGGCCCCAGGTCAAAATGACCTGCAGAGCAGTGCTGAATTGGCTGATAATAAAGCTCAGTTTAGGAAACCATTTAAAGCTCTGATTCCTGAATAAAATTTACCAGGGTACAAAGTATAAGAATGGAATAAACAATGAATGACTGGCGACAAACCGACATGGCGACTACATCATCCAGTACATGTAGAAATTCACGAACGTATAAAAAACACCGTGGCTATTCTTACGTGACCGTAATCATACGCGCTGCGCGCGCGATACACTTACCTGTGACATCGCAGAGCACCCCCGCGTATAGTGGTACGGTCGGCATGCACTTTGGCAGTGACGTCACAGGCTACCCACAATGCTCATCAATATCATGGCGAACCACAAGTGTGCAGTACTCGCTCGAATACTGTCTTCGAATTTCCTCAATTTGCAGGTCAAGAATTGATCGTGAATACCTTAGTTTTTGGGTGAACCAAGCTTGGAGTATATGGAATGCTATTTAGAGGATTTAGAGGTATTTTGTAAAGTATTTGTGTGGATTTGTGTGACATTTTGAACCACATTTAAGAGATTCTCATTCGTCAATATTCGTCAGGCTCGGCCTCTAGTAGCGCAAGATAATGCCCAAATGTTAAAAAAGCGATAACTAGAGGCCAGTAACTCGGTCTAGTCCACGACGAAGTCACAGCTAGTTTTTTATGAAAATTGTCAAAATTTGAATACGAATGAAATGTAATGTTTGCACAAAAATCTAAATTCAATCACGGAATCGTTTGAATAATTACATATTATTACAATTACATAAGTGCATTTTTGACTAAATACCACAATTTAACATCGACTATTGTAGTATTGGCATTATTGCCAAAACAAATTTCCTGGGTGGTCTTCATACGTTCCGTGCGTATTGAGTTTCCCTTGTCTGTGAATGTGTCGGGAACCAGTTAAATCACGTAAGAACATGAAGAATGGAAAAAGTACGTAGGGTTACAGTCACGTAAGAATAGCCACAGCGTATAAAAAAGTAAAAAGTACGGAATACGAATACTCGGAATAGCAAATAAAAAAAAGCACTTTTCCGAAGGCTGCCGCGCGCGCACTGACTAGTGACTGGCAGTGTGGCATTGCTTGGCAAAAACCACTGACTCGACTGACTGTCTGGGCAGTTTCTTGACGACAGTAACAATTTCAGACGTAGTTTACCTTCAGCATTCCGATAGTTTCATCCTTTTTCAATCGTTTTTCCGACGGAAAATCGTGAAGAGTACTGGTGATCTGTAAGTTGACATAACTACCGGTAACAACGGTGAATTCTTGAGCCATTTTGGTTTGCAGCGTGCAGTTGAGTTGTGAAATTATGCTATTCAAGCGCGGTCACATAGCCAGGCTTTCTAGCGAATTTACTATTGGAAACTTCGGCAACCAAATGGGTACCCGACTACCACAAACACAACGACCAAAAGGGGGCGCTGTACTGCTTTACTTTCTTGCCCGCCAAATTCAACCTTCTCATATTCAAGGGTGCATTAAACCGGCGCGCGGCCGGTACCCCTAATTCAAGTTATATACACACTTCAAAATTATGCGACAATGAACATCTTTCCCAGAAAGGAAATTCACCACATCACCACAGCGCTGCAACGCAACGAATACAAGGCTAGCCAAGTTAAGACGCAAGACCCCAGAATGGCCAACATTCACTGATCTCTACAAACTAGATAGGTCCGAGCGGTTCTGCACGTGTAGCCACTTGGCGCCAATAATAATTATTGGCGTACACACGTTGGTATATAGCGCGCGACCGAGAACACGAAGCCTTTAAAGGTAGGATACACCATTGGTAATTGCTTGAATTATCACGAATCGGTGGATTTTGGGGGTTGTATTTTTACTATTATATTGATTAGAACATTAATTTATTTAGGCCTATGACTGTAAAATATATTCGAGTCATCTGCAAATAAAATATACGACTAGAGATTTGAAGACGTAGCGAAGTCATTGATGTAAATTAGAAGAAAAAAATAGGCCCCCCCCAAAAAAAGAACCTTGTGGAACTCCAAAGTTAAGGGTACGCAGAGACGAGGTTTGATAGATAACTTTCCCATAAAGATAACGAGCTCAATTACCAAAATAATCGACATGGTCTATAATTACTCACCAAGTCGGCCTCATTATGTTGTAAATAGGGTCAACCTTTGCGATTTTAAGACTATGGACAATACCAGTTAGCAATGAAAGGTTAATTACATGTGTATAAAATAAGTAAGGGGCTTGTGAGCCGCCTTTGTAATAACAAATGAAGTAATTGAAACACAACCACTGCTTTGCTTATTGGCAAGATTGGAGATAACATTGTTAATTTCTTGATCAGTTGTACTTGTATAGGATAAAAGAAAATTGAGTTTAGATTGGGGTCAGTTATAGGAAATCCGTAAAGTTAGTAGTACACGGTGGAATGTTTCTAGCTAGGGTAGACCCGATATTTAAAAAGAAATTGTTAAAATGTTCCACAATTTTAGCTGGGTTTTTAAAAGAGTTTCCGTTATTCAAGATTGAGGAAATACTATTTTGTAAAGAATTGAATTAATATTTTTCCAAGTGTTCCTTTTTTTTCCATTATTGAACTAAATACAAAACGTGTATAGTTTTTCTTTGCAGCCCGCAGCACATAGTACGGATACGTTTATACATTGTATAGTTTAATCGAGTAGTTTCACTACGATTTTGTATAAATTTGTGAAACAGTTTATTCTTTATAATTAGTTGGATCGATTCAATGAGAGATTCGGTAATCATGGGAGATCTAGGCTTGTTTTTGTCAGTTCATAGTTGATTTGAGAGGAATAGAAATATTGTGATAATGCTCAAAAATATTTATGAATTTTTTAAAGCTAAATTTGAATCATCGGTACCATAGACATAAGTCTAATTAGCAGAATTTAACACATGATTTATATTATTTAAGTTATCATTTGTATAAGAGTAAACGTACTTATTGGGGACCTTAATTATATTTGTCCTTGGGCTTAAGGAAGGAACTGAAGTAACAACAGGTATGATCAGTAATATTAACTAGAATTTAAGATTTCAGAGGGTGGAGGATGTTGATGAAGATAATGTCAATGTACTGCGCTGTTATTCTTGTAGGTTTGCTAATTAATGGCAACAAAAGTTGGAAAACATGGCGACAAGAAGGTCTTGTATATGTTTGTCAGTTTAATGGTTCAATAGATTGATGTTAATGTCAAAAGGCAGGTTTTATTTTGCAAAGACAGGGAATTATCCATTTTAGGCATGAAAATACCATATGAAGCCATTTACAGGCGTAAATGACACCAGTGGAAATTTTCAGTGATGATCCCGAGTCTATTTCGACAAAAAGAGATTATATTGAATCATCTGAATAGTTTAAATTTTGTTTATTCACAAACGTTACACTATCATGAACATAATAGGGTTGGTTGATGGTGGTTAATGGCACTTCTGGCAATCTTAGTGCCCTTTGTGTCAGTTACTGTCGTCTTTCTTTCTTTTTTTTTTTTTCTTTTTTTTTTTTTTTTTCTTTTTTTTCTCCCTTTTTCGTTTCCTTTTTCTTTTCCTTTTCCTTTTCCTTTTCCTTTTCCTTTTAAAAAAATATTTGTTGATATATAGATCGAAGACTTTGCTTGAGCTAACATAATAGGGCAATACCCCCACCAGTTTTATGGGATCTATTATTATTGTTTCCAGGCAACGAGAACACGTCTAGAGATGTTTCTTTTAAGTCTGTAAAATAATTCGTAAATTATGATTTTTTTGGGGGGGAAGGCTTCTGGTGTTAAAATAAACAAGATTCAAATTTGATGAGTGATTTCCTTTATTCAATTTTGTTAGTAGGTCAGTTTCACTAATATAAATACAGTTGTTAATTATGTAATGGGTTATCGAGATCTTGGCTTCATCATTATTAGAAAATCAATTACTTGGGCCAGGGTAAGACCTAAACATGTTTAGTGGATCGAAGTGTTGCACACGCCACATAGAATACCATGTTGATGTGCCTTGACCGGGAGCTAGGTGACAAGAGAGACTAGGAAACCTAAAGGGCATTTTAGACAACACATACCATAGAGAAAACAATTAAGTACAACGAATAAATAAACAGTACGAAAAGAAAAATAAGTAAATAAAATGCTATGGTAATAAATGGTGGTTCAACAAAGAGAAGAGTTATGCACTCTCTGAAGACCAGCCAATGATCATGATGATTAAATTTAACGGGAAAGAAGGCCAAAACAGGAGAGGGGGGGGGGGGGGGGGGGGGGGGGGGCGGGCTGATCTCGATGTAGAAATCTTGAATGGACGCTGGTTCCCGAGTGAATATGGGGAGGGAACCGTTTGATCAACCACTCCCAATGTAGTATTAAAAGTATGCGAAAGTGTTATAATCATAAATTTATATATACCTCCAAATAGGCACTTGGGGAGACAATCCCATAGAGATGTACACAAACTTCAAACAGTCCTAACTTGTTTACCCTAACACTTTTCTCTATGATCTTCGAGATTTATGCTATTTAGACCAAAATCTGTCGTTCTAGGACAAAAATAACCCCCAAATATCATGTTTTAGGGTAGCTAGACACTTAGGGAGACACTGAAGTGTCTCCCTAAGTGCCACTGTCTCCTTATTACCTAAAAACTTATGATAAATTGTCTCCCCAAGTGCCTATTTGGAAGAATATAAGTACAACTTTATTTTACTAAGTGGGCACTTAGGGAGACAAATTAGCGTAAGTGTTTAGGTAACAAGGAGACAGTGACACTTATGGAGACATTTCAGTGTCTCCCTAAGTGTCTAGCTAACTTTTAAAAAAACATATATTTGGGAGGTTTTTTTTGTGCCCTAGAACGACAGATTAGGGTCTAAATAGCATACATCTCGAAGGTCTTAAAGAAAAGGGTCAAGGTAAACAAGTTAGGACAGTTTTAAGTTTGTTAACATCCCTATGGGATTGTCTCCCTAATTTGTCGGTGTGTTTTTATAATTATTTTGTCGCCAAGTAACTCAAGAATATCACATGTCGTTTACATTTTGATATCTAACCAAATCTAGGGCCCATTGGTTTTTTCGATTGGTAATAGGCCTACGCTTGGAGTGACTGTACTAAACAGCTAATGGGCTATCCAGATTTTGTTTTTTGAAATGAAGAAGATAATTGGGTCAGGTTGATTACTATACTGTGAAGGTTGATAATTAAGGGTCATGCTTCATATAATAATAATAATAATAATGGACATTTATATAGCGCAAATTGCAAAATAGCCTCTAAGCGCTGAACAATAAATTACATAAAAATTATCAAATGAAATTTCAAGTTAAATATATAAAACATACATAAACAAACATTGATTAACTATTACAAAAATGCTAACTTAAACAAACAAATGCTAACTAGATTTAAAAGTATCTACATTTGGGGAAGTACGGATATTAAGGGGAAGATTGTTCCATAGAAATGAAGCAGCATAGGAGAAGGATCTTTCACCATAATATTTTGAGTTAGTTCGTTATGTGAATTCCAGGAGAGACTGTGTAGATGATCGATTCAGAAAGAATGCAACCTGACGCTGTTTTTTCCTTTATATTATATCATCTCAATGAAGGCCAATCAGTGCAAAAAATGTTTTTGAAAACATGTATCCAGGACTGAGAAACATTTCCAATTTTGTAAGGGAAATACTTTGAAAATGTTGGCGTCAGGATACTACATTATTCTTTCCCGGCCGTCGTTTTACAAAACGAATCTTCATTATAAACTGAGGGTGTCGGTGTTTCTTGCATCCCTCTTTAATTAATTACCTAGGTATGCCAACCAGCGCATAACGCACGTATCAATGTCAAAGATGTCCTACTGTGCTTTGTTTGCGCATGCGCTCACCGAGCAGACCGAACTATACCAGTGTGTGTAGACATACACTAAGTTATAGAGACACTTTTTTTAGTTTGAAAAAATCTTACCGAGTTGTGGGGAAATTTGTGTGTCTCCATAACATTTCGGGTCTCCAGTGATGGGGTCTAGAGGTAGAACATGTAGAATAACTAAATATGAGGAGCAGTATTCGAAAAAAGCCAGGTTGTTTTCAACAATGTTCGTATGAAAATTGATACAAAAATAGCACTTTACTTTAAAATGCTAGCACAGTCTAGTAACGTATTTTGTGATACTTGGGTCATTTTGGTTTGTTATGTTTGCAAATGTACAGGTATATTCCCTTTAAACCTAAGTACATTGTATTACTGCGGATGGAAAGAATTCCAAACATGAACATCACTTGAAACCCATGCAGACTTGTCTGACAAATTTCGTGTAGTTTCTCAGTAAATGCTTCGATATTTGTTTAGCTAAATTTTACTTTGTCAAATTTAGCTCAGAAACAATGTTATTGCTTCAAGTTTCCGATGGCTGATATAGATCGAAGTAGGGATAACTATTATTGATGTCTGTGTATAAATTGGTGGAATTGTGCCTAAGAAAAAATACATTTGCCATGGTTAATAATAATACCCAGTTAGGATTTGTGGCTTTAATGAAGAAGACAAAAACCCGACAAATCCTGAAGAAATCGAAAACAATTTAATTAATTAAAATGTTTGTCCTCTGTGCATTTTCAATGAATCACTTTCACTTCTTGACTGATTACCAAATTATCATTCATTAATGAGAAGCTCATTAATAATACGAATACTGATTGATCAAAATGACATATCATTCACTATGAACATCTAACAAAAGAAACAATGCATTGCAACATTGCACGTTGTTATCGTGAACTAAATCCACTTGTTTCACAATGTACGCCACTTTAAAGAAATAGTTCTCTTTTGCATGCACAGCGTGTGGACGTAAACTTGAATGTTGACAAAGTAAAATACAAAAGACTCTTAAAACATTTGAGTTTTCTGTTGGTTTCCCGTGGTATTGCACGATCCATATGGTTGACGAGGCCGCATTGTGGCCGGATATTAAAATAAACGAACCCGGTCTTGACATTATAATGATCAAGGCCAATTAGCTTCTGGTCTATATCATCTTACGGAAATAGTATAAAGAGAAAACTGTGTGTTAGTAAAGTGAGACACAAAATTGGGTCAGGAACTCCTATAAGCATTGAAACCGATCGTCAGATATAAACCTCAATCCCGCTGTCGTGGTGATACCAGAATTTAATGTCACCCACATGAATGTCTTCCGAGGCATTTTACTAGCTCCGAATTGCCATGGCTTGACAGTCAATTCAAAAAGGTGTTTACCAGATGTTATATCATTAAACCATTATATTTAAACCATTAAACGGGGTAACTCTGGCACGCAGAGTTTATTTGGCAACTTTTTCAAATAATTTTATTTTATGGTTTTACTTGTCCCCCCCCCCCCCCTTATTTATCTAAGTGATCAAGAAAGAGTGAACAATTATCAAACTTGATTTTTTTTGTAATAATAATATTTCATAAATCTCACAGAAATTTACTCCTACAAACCATCGGCCAACGTGCCCCCAAATTTCCAAAGTTACCCCGTTTTTAAACGGTACATCATTGGTAGAATTTAATCGAGCATAGATTTGGAATTTCGGGGCCTTGATTGAGTTAGTGCCGATTTGAAAATGGCTTTTCGGTTTTGTTTTGAGATGAAGACAATGTTTATTCAGTTCTTGGTAGGCCTAATATTGTACATTATTCCCTAAAATAATGTAAAGTTTTGGAGTAAAACAACACACGAATAGAAGAGTCGTCATATATTCCTTCTTAAGTTTCACTCCTTTTGAGTGATTTAGTGTTCGTCTTTAAGATTTTTTTTGTTTCAATTGAAAAACCAAAAGATGAAAACTAATTTACCTTTAATAAGATTGAAACTTCTACTCCGCCTCCATTTAAAAATCTCGAATTGCACACAACCAATATATCAGTAGCCTCCAGTGCCCCTCCCTCCCCCCATCGGTAATTTTTTTTCGCACGCACGAAATCATCTTCCGTAGAAATAACTTAAAAACTGTCGTACAAGTAATTTATTCGTGAATGAAAACCATAGAGGTTTTCTTTATTACGCGACATACGTGTGGTCGGCCGGGTGATATGAAACATTTTGTTGGACATTGAACCCGGTATCGGTAAAGCCAGTATTCTCTATGGTATACATGAGTTGATGTTGAGTAAACCCGGGCACCGGAAACTCTGATGCAGAGCTAGCTAGCTGCATGATTGCGAGACAGAAAAACCCGAGTCCGCAGCTTATTAATCATACCGGAACGGCGAGCCGACCGACACCACGGGTTGGCGAGACCATATAAAAACAATCGGCTCACCGAGTCTGCACACAGAACGAGCGTAAAACTAAAGAATGTACATGTACAACGTACGCATCTCACATGCACTTCAGTAGCCCAATCAACTCTAGCTATACGAAACATCTAAGTAAGCTTGTTTCTTACTCAAAGTCAGAGAAAGTACCGTCGGAATCTCGGAATTAAGGTGTTTTTGCAATACTTGGTAGGCCTACTACTTAACAAAATGAAAGTGATGACCTTTGTGGGGTTTTTCCTGTGCTTGTTATTCATGATGGACTTGGTAGAGTGCCGTCGCCCAAGGAACCGAAAGAGACGAAAATTATTAAAGGTAATGTGGCTGTGGTAGAAATTGACTGTGTTTCTTGTATTTATTGTTGTTGAATGTTCCGACATTAGAATCCGGTATGCTACATCAAGGCTACTCTCACACTGTGGGCCCAGCATTTACCCTCACCCAATGTGTTAGAGTTCAGTACATGTATGTTGCCGTATCTATTGAATGTGACAGGGACATCTGTGGGGGTTCCTTTATTTCTTTTCTTTATTGGGGCAACATATTTGTTTTCGGCGAGTTTTCCAAACTTTTTTTCCCAATGATCAGGCAAGCCGATAAAAATGCACCAGTGCGACACATTTGTACATTAATAACTGTACTGTGCGAATAATGCAATATTCAGATGTAGGACCTACAATTAGAAAATAAATATTTGTTGGATCAAATGAAGGAGAAGTCATCAGTAAAAGTACTGATATTAAAGATATACTGTAAAAATGTGACCAGCATCCAATTCAGTCCCGAATATGTACGACAAATTACAAACTTGCCTACATTAACTTTAAAGGGACAATATAGTGAAACGCCGCTATAACGAACATCACGGGATCCACAGATGTTGTTCGGTATTTCGATCGTTCAGTTTAGCGATTTTCAGCCTTGAGTCTAATTTTCAAGATGGCGTCCGTCCTTTTAAACAGCGCCCTCTTGAACAAAAACCACCAGGAGTTAAACCTTTTTAGAATTAAAAACGACCGAGACAGCGTTCGATACCGAATTGATTTATCAAAATATGTTGACATATTTTCAACAACGTTTGATATTTTTGGACAAAAAAATCGCGAAAAATGACGGTGGATTTGGTTAAATCTGTAATTTGTTTACACAAACATCGGGAGCCAAGGATGGTGTTCGGTATAGCCGAATGTTCGGTATAGCGGTGTTCGGTATAGCGACGTTTCACTGTATTCCTTGTGCAGCTATCCAACAAGTAACCGTTGACAAGCTTACTTACTTACATACACTCACGGACAGCAAATTAGGTGCCGTAAACATACACGGTTTATCACTAATGACAACTACGCCCCGACCGTAAACAAATACGGTTAAAGGGTGGCATTTCGCTGCACGACTTTCGACCGTAAATTTTACGCGTATAATTTTGTTTACAGTGTACATTTACATGTATATATATTTACGTACGTGGCATTCCGCCGGTCGCCACATGGCAATCATTATCACACTGATTCTTGGCCTGTCGGCGTATTATATATCCCTAGTGTGCGCAGTTGTTCAAATAAATGGCAACAATATACTTTATAATATCCCCAATGCACAAACCTTATAATTTCCTTGTAGGGTTTGTAATTTCCCGTAGTTGCGGTGCAGGAAAGCTCGTTTGTTTGATTAATGAAGGTATACATCCACGCGCGAATGGATAGTGATCAACACCCAAAGATAGATCCTGACCACACATTAAATGACTTGACTAATTAACGAGACGTGGCGTGTTATATTACTCTGTGCGTGAGATGGGATATTAACACACTATATACACTTGTACCTCGTAGATGAGCGTTGAAGGTGGAAGGCCTTGTTATCGAGGTTATTCCACGCATATGAAATAAAATATACACAAAATACTGACATTGACCTACGTATGTGTCACTGAAAGGCAATTTTTCGTGAATAACAACAACATTGTTTATCTAATGTTAAGAGGTTATTACAAACATCTGAATAAATAATTATAAACAAAATATAGGCCTACAGTTTATTGATTTTATACAGATGCGTCGGGTGCCCGGCAGAAGGGCATATGAGCGTTCTGACGGGAAAATCACTTTCATGAAAATTGCATCAAAAGACGCTAAATGTTCCCCCATACGTATTATGAATCCGATGTTCTATCAAACTTATAATAAATCGTACAAACTTTACATTTATCGCAATCTGTGTTAACTTCTGACGGAAATGTTTAAATTTCATTCATAAATACCTGGGACGGTTTAGGCATTCCTATTGGTCGAGAGCCCGTCACGTGGCCAGTATTAAACGGACAATAAAGACATGGCTGGAAGTGTTTAAAACCAGCTGGCAACAAAGCGATGTCGCATTATACCCATCCCCAGGGCTCACTTTATTTCCAACCGTACCTCGTCTCCAATACTATGAGCGGGTAGTGTTGGGCGCGTACAGCTCGACATCCTGGGAACGAAGTTTCCAATGGCAGTAATAGTCTGGTTCATGATAAATACGCTTTATTGCATGTATTGTGTAGAGCGACAGAGGCGGAAACATGTCATTTGACACACACAGAATGGCGAAACACCGACATTTACTTGCGACAATTTTCCGGGATTTTCGGGGCTTTTTTGGCTGAATTTTACAAAAAAAGGTATTTATGAATGGGAATAAAATGTGTTCGGTCGGTATTAATCACTCTGTTTAATATCCGCTTGGAGTCTGGGTGCTGATAATTACCCTCGCCTTCGGCTCGGGTAATTATCAGCACCCAGACTTCAAGCGGTATTAAACAGAGTGATTAAAACCTCTCGAACACACATTTATTCCCTTATTCAATTATATGCAGCTTTATTGCATATATGCCCTTTTTCTGGGAACGTTTTGGCGACAACGCGTTTGCGCATTAGGGCATATACATATGCCCTTTTGCCAGGCACACAACGTCGGTTCTATTAATTTGTATAGTCAAGGAACCTAATATTTCGATCTTAACAGAGACAAAATAGCTGTGTACATGAAACAAACATATAAAGGGGGACATACAAGCATGGTGGACAACATGGTTGGGTGAAGAAACACACAAGAGAAATAGAAGAGTGGAGTGGAACAACTGACTATAACTTTACCAAATTTATTTGTATAGCGGTGGTATGCTCGTCATCTTTAAAGGTAGGATACACCATTGGTAATTGCTTGAATCATCATGAATGGGTGGATTTGGGGGGTTGTATTTTATAGTAAATATTGTTTAACTAACCTGTCCGAAGTTTTACAATCATGAATTCCAAGAAAAGCACAAAAAACAGCGTTTGTTTTCAACCGGCGTCGAGCAGTTATTCTTATGTTATTCGTGTTTAATTAAAGGATATTTAGCGCAATCATTTTGCTGGATGCCTAGAATCATTATTTACTTTCAGATGAGTAAGATATTTCTTAATAATTCGGTAGTAAATTTTTTCGATATCTGCAAATGGTGTATCCTACCTTTAATGCTCTCTCCGATTTTCTTTTGTAATATTACTTTGTGTAGCAGAAAGGGCAGTAGCAAGCAAATATTACTAAATTCGGGCCAGATGAATAAGAAAATGATGATGGACTAGCACGTTTTTGTAAATTATAGTATGAAAGAGAGAATTTTTGTTGGAGGTGTATATGGAGGTTAGTAACTTTAACTAATTTAGGAGTGTTGCAACTATAATAAACCCCCAAAATGTGTTTTGTTGATTTTATAATGCTGTACTATATTTTCGGGTACTACACGTTTCACATATGTAAAGTATATTGAGAAGTTTTCATTGTATTAGGGTTATTAGTGTTAGAATTGAAATTTCAAATAATGTCTTGTTTATCTGCCCTAAATGTTATATATTTGTTTGTTGATATACAGGGTGGCTCAATTTTTTTTACAACGCTCCTTTAGATGATCGTAACTTCCTAAATAAGTGTTGGAATTGAACAATTCAAACGCCAAAATAAGGTCAAATTAGTTGGCTACAATGTAAAAAAACAACCGCATTTGATTCGGTGCAGTAATCACGAAGAAATGAGCGATTTGGTATATCAGTAACAATATACGTTTATTAAATCTCCCACGATGCCATATTTCCCCTTTAATCTCGGTATCCGTCCTTTCGGGATGCAGGACACCTGAATTAGGTTCAAAAGATCAGACACTGACTTCTGTTCACCCCAAAATGAATGTTTTTCTCCTAAAGCAGACTAAAAAACTTATTTTCCAAGGACTAGGTTTCGAAATTAAGCTTGTCCGTCAACATTTTCTTATTCACTTGCTACTGTCAGTTAACGAAAGCCCCTTTCTGCAACACACACTAATATTACAAAAGAAAACTGGATGAGATGTAGTGAACTCACTACCTCTGGCCGGGGTGTCGAGGGCATATATTTAATTGTGTTTGGTATATTGATAATTGATATCCAATAGGCCTTTCTTCTTTGTGTATGCACTTATTTTGTAATTTTCCCAGTTTAACCTGTTTTTTATTTGTATACTTATTTTCCCTTGCTTTTGGAATGAAGTTCAATCGGAAAAGTGAACAAAGTGTTTGTTTGTTAACTTCATTTTAAATTGTTTATTTCAAACTACAACCAAAACAAATACATTGAATCCTTGAAGATGTTACCGTGCTGGGAAGTAAAAACCCTCCGCATTCCAGCACATCCCACGGTACACGTTTCTCGAGTCGAATGTCTGATTGAATCAGTTGATGTATTGGGGGATGATGAACATTATTGTATTATACATACAGTGTATCATTTTGCCGTTGGTTTCGTTTCGTAGTAGAGCGATAACAATTTGAGCTCGGATAAGATTTCTGTAGAATGTCTACATTCTGGAACATGCCCCTCATCGCCATATCACGTGTCATTGTTAGTTATATTACATGAAATACATCTGCGCCAACCTCAGCAACTCTGAGCATAAATCTTGCAGAGGTCAGGTTCGTCTTGTCAACAACTCGAAGGCGCAGTCTGCAGGTATATATCGGCAGTGTGTTTATTTAAGTTTAAGTTGACATCATTTATTTATTCCATTTCTTTACCCAGGGTGTGCCCAAACAGTCTAAAACTGGTTTTCGTTGGGGCCCTGCATACATCATCAAATAAAATAACAGTACATAAAATAACAGTACATATAATAACATAATACAGACGTACAAGGATATTGACAAGAATCAAAAACATTAATACTAATTCTGATTTACGAGATAGGCGAAAACCCGCCAAAACAACCCTTTTGGGGGAAAAAAAGAGAACGGGAAATTTCCATCCTGCTCCACATTATAGTGGCAACCAAGTTATAACTACGTAGATCAGCGCAATTTACATAATATCTATCGGATGACATGCATGTCGGAGCTCCGATATAAATGTGCTTAATGAGTCCAGCTTAATGAGTCTATACTATAAAGGGTATATTCGGCCAGGTGATGTTATTTTTTCTTTGACATTACTTGAAATTTAGATGGGTAGAACAATGTTGATCTTGGAGAAGAAACAACAAGATTATTCTTGATACATCTGGTCTATACGGGACCGGACTTGGCCCAATCATTTATGCGTTGTACTGTGTTCTTCTATACGACAGCACTGCCCGACGCACAAGTTACAGTCATTGAGTCGTTTAATTGTTTTGACGTTTAAGATTCACACACGGGTGAGAGATGACAGTCTTCAGGCGGTCCACCTTGTTTCCATTAATGTCATCAAACCGATGTATGCAGCAACAAGTTAAGCTGCTCATCATACGAAAGAAAAATACGATTCACACAAAAAGGGCAATAACGTACGCGATAATATTACTATTAGGGGTCTACTCCATAAGCCCTTCCCGGGTTGAGCTTCCTTCTTTCGGTCATGCAGACAGGCTGACGTCATCTTGCCTTTCTGTTCGCTTCAATCGGATTTTGTAATACTCCTCATTCCTTTTCAGATTTATGTAGCAACAACGCCAAGAATGACAACACAGGCAGCCGCGACCTCACCGTTGTCTTCAACTACCCAGCCATTACTTGGCCCTGCAGGTACGGGTTTTTCTTTTGAGTGTCCATCAGTTAATTATTATACACGATTCATAAATACCTGAGACTGTGCAGCCATTCCCGTAGGTCGAGAGCCCGACACGTTGGTATGTTTAAACCGCCGATAAAACATTACCCATCAGCAAGTGTTAAAGGTAGGATACACCATTGGTAATTGCTTGAATTATCATGAATATGTGGATTTTGGGGGTTGTATTTTATAGTAAATATCGTTTAACTTACCTGTGCGAAGTTTTACAATCATAAATGCCGAGAAAAGCTCGAAAAACAACGTTTGTTTTTAACCGGCGTCGAGCAGTTATTCTTATGTAATACTTTGTTTTTTCGCGATCGCCGTCCGGCGATCGCAAATATTTCTTTATAAAATTCTTTATATTATTCTTTTTCGGAATAATTACAGGATATCTAGCGCAATCGTTTTGCTGGATGCCTAGAATCATTATTTACTTTCAAATGAGTAAGATACTTCTTAATAATTCGGTATTAAATTTTTTCGATATATATCTGCAAATGGTGTATACTACCTTTAAACTAGTCTGGTTCCCAGACTATTCCTGATGAATTATTAGATCCGGTAGCTCCCAACGTGACCAAAACTAGAGGAATTTCTCCAGTTCCCGGAAATATCCGGTTTTCCGAACACGTTCTATCGACGGTCGGGTATTTCCGGGAGTTAAGTGGTTGTAACTGTAAGGTGAACCACGTTAACAACATAATGCAAATGTATCCAGATCATGCTTTGCATATAATACAATTCGCATTGTTAAAAATTAACACAAGACGAAACACCTTATCACTATTTAAAGCTCAATGCGGGCATTGATCAAGATATATTCTTGTCGCCGACGGCTACCTGACCTGATTATTTAGATGTCTGGGTCAAACAAAATTGTCAGGTCAGGCAACCAGACTAGTTTTAAACGCCTTTCTGATGTCACATTAAATGTTGACTCCTGTGAAGTCTGGTGCATGACCCTTTTATTGGTTGAAACTGTACACGGTATGATCATACATACCAACGAGTCTGTATCTTATCAGTGCTAAATCACTCCCCACCTCACGTCATATCGAGCAGCAGGTACAACGCGCGCGTACAACGCGTGCGTCAATCTCGATATAAAGGCCACGTGCGTAAGGCAGATACCATTATAGCTGGAGAGGTGTTCCACAAACACGAGATAAAATTATTGAACATAAATTGTTGGAAATTGTACACTTTTTACCTGTTTTGCATTTTTGACCTAAAGGTACTTATAAATAGATATATAAATGTGGCCGGTATTAAACAAGTATGTTTAAAACCGGTTCGTGGACCTGGTCATTGTTAATGCCCTACGCGCCCAGGCCCACGAGCCGGTTTTAAACATACTTGTTTAATACTGGCCAACCACATTACTTCCTTTATACTTGTATTCTCCATCGTTTCTTGTTTTTTTTTCTCCATATAGCCGGGGCTTGCCGTCTCGTATGCGAGGGTGACTCCTTTTTCGAGGAGGATCTCTGCGTTTGCAGTTGTGCACAACCTGGCTTTGCTTACAGTGAACAGGCCGGCAAATGCAAAGGTAACCTGGCCCATACAAGGGGAAAATCTGACACTGTCTCTTAAAAAGTGTAATTGCTCAGAGGTCACGATGGGGAAGGGCGCCTCGCACGGTACACCGGCACTGGCACCGCCTTGTGCAAGGCCTTCTTCGTTTATTTGTCCGAAACCCACGCAGTTTTAGTTTCCCATGCACAGTGCAAAAATACATCGCGAACAGCGACCTCACGCGGCCACTATACAAATCAATTGGATACAACCGATGGCCTTGTTCCATTGGAGATGAAATCTTATGTTTTTTTAATTATTTTGCGCTAGATTTTTAGCGCCCGACCTCGTATGCGAAAACAGATAGGTATAGGCGGGGCTTATATTATGTGGGGTGTCTAATCACACCTTGGTTAATCCCAACGTCATGCAGCTATAGGCCTACTTCGCATACATTACGTTCGTCTGTCGCCGAAGATCTGTCGTGTTGTTTGGATTCTGCAGCAGAGTATTAACTATCCCTCAAAGATTTTTGACCCGAATGAGCGGAAGAACTAAGAATCCTTTCTTCGTGGTCACGTTGTTTTTGTGGATTTGCCGACAGGTTGTGTGTATCTCCAGTCATTTTTCAGGCAGCCGGCCCCATTTTGCTCAGAGCTAGCTGGCACAAAACCCATTTACGTTAGTTCATAAAGTTTTAATTATGTAGTACGTTTACCCATAACATTGTCAACATTCTAGCAAATATCCAGCAAAACGAGCAACAATTTCACCTATAACTTCCACCGATCTACCCGACACTCGACAGTTCCCAGGACAGTTCCAAACCACACGTGCAATTCCTCAAAAGCCTTCGTTAAAATCACCCTATAATAATAGGCCTACAGTCCGATCGATCTCTGATATTTTAAGCACAAGTACACACCCGTACACACACACAGCTTTACCTTACATACGCACTGTGGACATTCCTTTGTCTTCGTGTAGTTAACAAACTTTGACTAAATACTCATTTTTCTCGCTTTCCCAAAACAAATTTACCCTCAAATTTGGATTATGGGCCTCCCAGCTGTCCCTTCTATCTTTTCTATATATAACCCTAACCCGTTTTTCCTCTAGCGCTCTTTTTCGGAAACTGAAAAACGGATTGTGGACGTGTGCAAGTCCACACACCGTAACCTCTTCCCGCATCGTGTGGACCTATATTGTTCGGAGGTCCACAGTGCGTATGCAAGACTAACTCACGTAAGTACAATAATTCGCATTTTTGTATCACTGTGGAGACATGGCTTTGTTCTCGTGTACAAAATGGTTAGAAAGTCGAGCACGTTTTTCGTTTTAACCATAATTTTTTTCCTGGGTTAAAATTTCGACCCAATATACCCTATATTATACCCTAACCCAAACACTAACCCTAACCCACATCCTAATCCTAGTTTTTGAGTAATTTAAGTAAAATCCAAAAATCTAATTCGTGAAATTCCCAATGGAGACCTATTCATCTATAGAAATTTACCCTCCGGAGACGTTTTGTCTCCATTGTACACATTGTGTTCATGTCTCCAGAGGGTACGGCATTTCGCACCACAGTTCTCGTTTATAATACATGGCCCATGTGCGTTCAGTTATGACCTTTCACCGCTATCTAAATATGCATTTTCTACGCAACGATCGACCAATAACAAATCGACTTTAAAGGTCAACCTAGGCTATTAGCATAATGAGCACCACCCGAAAACCTCGCATGAATGGATGAAACAAGGCCGTTGGTTGGATCCAGTTGATTTGTACAGTGGCCGCGTAAGGTCGCTGTTCGCGGTGTATTCTTGCTCGACGTTGGGTAAAATGTACCCAACATTGGTAAAAATGAAGAAAAAAAATACTCTTTTAACCAACCAAATTTTAATACATGTTTTTAGATAGTTCACTGTAAAACATGTCAACATAAACGAGCTTTGTTTTCACTTGCACGTCTTCAAAAATATAATAATAGTGTCTTTCTATATTAAGCTGGATTTTACCAATCATAATGAAAACTTTAACCCGATTTCAAGCAAAAGCTCAACTTTGTTGTGTGTGCAGCAGCAGGGAGAGTTGACCTTCCTAATTATAATAACACCCGCAGCGCGCACAGACCATGGAAATCTCCCCACGTGGGTTATTCCATTACGATTTATAGGGGAGTTTAAACGACAAGTAGTACATCATGTACATTTGTACAGAGTCGAACAATTACTCTTGGACTTCTTGTTAGGCATTAGGCTATAACATGTTTAATTCACTACAGTAAACAGAAAGAAATACATGCTAATTTGTAATGTAAAACAAACAAGCGATAGAAATGAACATTGACATACACGATCGTAAAATCAACAGCACGTGTGCACGTACATATACGTGTGTATGTTTTCATAAACCTATGGGGAGAATGCAGTAGTCCTAGCGTGATTCAAAAGGTCACCAAGCCGGGTACCGAAGTAGAAAATGCGTGATTGGACACTATTTTTTATCATGAATGGGCGGCCGAACTAAACAACCAATCAATGTATGTCTTATATCACTGGAAAGCTATTGAAATCGGCTACACAAATCCGTTCACCAGGAGTCTGTACGACAAGCGGTTATTGATATACGACCTGCTGAACGTAAAAAAGTGTACCCAAAAGGGCGAAATGGCATCGCGTCCCATTGAAAACGTGGCTTGAAACACACACTTCCCTAACATTTGGCGGGACCCCTGAAGGTAGCATGATATCGAGAGTTAGATTTTAAAAAAGCTTAATGTGTCTATTTTTAGAAACCGTTCACCCCAAATTTACAGCTCATTTAGTTTTAAAGATACGTTCGGTGTTGAAGCGCGCGTGCATTGTTTTGGTTGAGCAGATGACCGTAAGTTTTCATTATGTAAACATGTAGTTGAAACTCCATTTCCCCCCTCAGATATTGACGAGTGTGAGAACGAGTCGATTTGCCAAGGCGGAACTTGCAAAAACCTGAATGGCTCCTATCAGTGCAAGTGCAAGAGCGGTTACAATCTGCACTCCAGTGGGAAAGCCTGTCTGCGGGAACCTCATGTCATCCGTATGTATACGTTGAACTTAATTTCTTATATTAATTTACTTATGTTGGTTAAGGCCCGTACGCAGGATTTTTTATGGGGGGGGGGGGGGGGGGGGGGGGCGGGGGGGGGGGGCGGGGGGGGGGGGGGGGGGGCGAATTTGTACTGATGGGACCAAAAATGGAACCAAAGGTTTCCTGACCAGTACCGTTATTTCTATTATACCATAAAATACCATTATTTACCCCGGACAATGTTGACCTTTTGGTAATTTGGGGGGCGAATTTTTACTGATGGGACCAAAAATAGGACCAACATTTTTCGTGTGCCTGCAGTACATTTTTTTCTACATCAAAATACCATTATTTACCCCGGACAATGTGGACCTTTTGGTAATTCGTGGGTGCGCGTACGCACCCGTCGCACCCCCCCCCCCCCCCCCCCCCCCCCCTGCGTACGGGTCTGTTTTGATGGACAATCAAAACAGGGCAAACTGAAGTATCAATTGTTGGTTGCTTTGTACGCCACATACTTCGAATTACTCCCCTCCCCCCCCAAAAAAAAAAAAAAAAAAACCACCCCAAAACAAAACAAAACTATACACTGACCTATACAAGAATGTGTAGTATATTTTACTCCCAAATAAATGCCTATAGGACATTAGGGTTCCACCGAAGGTGTCATTTGATTGGAGGATTGTAGATTACGCGGCATTAGTCAAACATTCTTTTGTTCCATTCATTGTGCATTTCCATCCATAATCCCTTTTGATCTATTGCAAGCTAGACCAGAGATACACGCGTTTTGTACACGGGGGTACTACTTGGCTTGGGCGTTATATAAAATAAATAATGGAAGTTTTTCATTCGTGCAATTGTGAGAATATTTTCAAGTCGATTTCATCTTTTAACGAATAAACATCCATTATTTGTATTTTAGTGACTGCAGACAGAATGTGTAATACCAAACCGGTTGCCATATCACCAATGATTGGATCCGGCCCCCAGAAGGCGGACCATTATTGTTTGGCATGGCTTTTGATTGGGTATGACTTGTACAACAACTACGCGCGCGCTCACGTTTGTTTATGGTGTAAATCGAGGAGTTTCCTTTGTTCTTCTCGAAAATTTCCTTTATTTGTACTCTTGCTTGTACTTTTTCCGACGGCTCTTATTGGTTTTGTACACGAATCTCAATCGAGGTCGTCCTCGATTCTAACCCTAACCCCAATTCACCTTCGTGTCGCCAGGTGTGTGTCCTCCATTTACACCATAAACAAACGCTGCGGTATGGGCCGTTTTAAAACGAAATAACACAACTACAACATATTTGCTGTAAATACAGTGACACAAACGAAGTGTTGTTTAGTTACAGAGAATCTACTGTTAGGAATCTTATTATACCACGGCCAAGTGCGCGGTTTGATGAACTGATTGTGGGTTACCGCAAATTGTTGGACTCTGGAGAGTTGGAATTTGTTTTTGTTTTACTGACGTAACTCGGTTCCGCGAATTGATTTCTAAATCAGCACGGCAGATTTATTTCAACTCGCTGTTGAAAACAGAATCAAATAACAGCTCGGGAGTTGCGCGGTTTTAATTAATTTACAGAAAACCGCAAGACCATGACGCACTCGAAAGATTTAAAGACAACTCCAAAGATTTAAATTCAAATATTTGTTCACTGGAAAGCGAACTTATTTGTACACGAAAAGTTAACTGGTCTTTAAAGTTGTTATAAATTAAGATTTTCATAGGCTATCAGAAATATAATAACAACATAAAATATCCACATTAATTTTACGGGTTTATGGCTTTAATATGAGCAAAGATATTTAGGCAAGCCTCGGAGTTGGTCGGTATGAGGGGAATAACGCCCATGGTGATTTTTGGCAATTAGGTTCACCTATAGTCGGAAAATAACTTGATAGCATTAAAACGCTGTGGCCGATTTCTTGGTGTTATCACCCCTTACAAAAAAATGGCCGCCGAAATGCTAGTCTGATTATTAGGCATTATACCCATACGAATTAACGTCTGATGCGACCCCATGTGTCAGCCAATCGGAGACGACTTATGGTTATACGTCATTTCGAGCAGACGGTGGACAAAGCTGCTGATTGGCCAATTAAGCTGCCGTATTTTTGTAACATAGCAACGGGTAAAAGAAAACGCGATAACGCGATGGACAGCTCCTGATGAATGGACAAAATCTTGAGGTCAAGGTGCAGTCTTGTTTTGCATAATTAATCACAGAATCTGCTCGCATATCATAGACGCTCGTCCAATGAGCAGATATTCCATATACCAAAATGCTTGCTACCACATATAACTAATACGGTAACAAGCATATTGGCGGCCACTTTAAAGTTAAACAAAATATAAAGAAAACAAATGATAGCACGACGCTGCAATCATGCAATGCTATCACACATTTTCCAACTCAAGGTGTGCATATACCTTGCCAAAAATCGCTATGAGCATTACTCCTCTCGGTCATTTGATACCAGTGGCCCAATTTTGGGACTGAAGCTGGGGGGGGGGGGGGGGGGGGGGGACCGCCAGCATAGGGCTAACATTTATTTATGAAACATCCACTTATTGAACGAGCGTCTATGGTAGCATCTTGACCTCAATATTCGGTCCATTCAGCAGGTGCTTTCTAGCGCGATATCGCGTCTTCCGTTACCTGTTGCTATGTTTAAAACAAAACTACACGGCAGCCAAATTGGCCAATCAGCAGCTTTGTGCTCATTTCTGCTCGAAGTGACGCCGATAGACTCCGATTGGTTGGTACACGGGGTTGCATAGAATGTCTATAACAACATGTCCAGATCAGACGTATATCCAGTGGTCGTACGGGTGTAAATGTCTGATACTAGGACTAGAGCTGGATAGCTTAGTTGGTATTGAGCACCAGGACGGCAATCCGGAGGTCGCAGATTTAAGCCCCGCTCCAGTCAATTTCTTTGTTTAATCTAAAAATCTAAAAATCTATTATAATGAACCTAGTCAGATTTTTCTTTGTAGTTTATTTGAAATAACCATTTCCATGCAAATAACAGGTTATATAGGAATTGTTAAAGGGATCGTATACGTTTGGTAATTACTCAAAACATTAATGGCAATAAAAAGTTAGTTGGTAAAAAGTACAGGAGCTTTGGATAGTATAATGTATTTTTTGAAACTTTTCACTTAGAAGTACTGCGGTTATGGAAAAAGATATCTCTTTTTATCCCCAAAAATTTGAATCTGAGAAGCGTTACTGCAGTGACGTTTCTCAGATTGTGTATTCCAATGCAGATTATTCTTCCTGCGTGGACATAACCGCTCCAGATTTTCGGCAACATCTCAAAATCGCTAGCACCTTTTGAAATGAAATGTTTACAGGTTAGTTTTATGGTATATATCTTTAACTATATAGGATTGTAACAAACGATCCATTTAGGATGAGAATGTTCAAAATATGACATTCCACCACTCAATGGAAACATCTCTTTCGTTCACTAGCTTGCAGAGGGTTGCTCTGTTTCAGTGATGCTTCGCTCGACGAAGATAACTGTCGATGCAAGTGCGACAACCTGGGACTCGTCTACGACTATTTCAAGGAAGAGTGTGTCGGTAAGCTGAACTACATTTGACACGAAATTTACGAAAGTGTATTTAAAATTACTTTTTGGCTGTAGGCCTACCACAAAAGATATGTTTGTGTCACTCCTTGATCTGTTCATAAAATAAGTAGGCTGGTGTTCTTAAACTAGCAGGGATTAAAGGCCAAACATTCAATGTAATTGATCAGTGGACTCGACTTTTGGGGTTGGTTATTTTTTTTATAGATATTGACGAATGTGTCAAGGGCTTGGATAACTGCGAGCATTCCTGCGTCAACACGGTGGGTAGCTACCGTTGCGAATGTTACAAAGGCTTCAGGCTCAACAATGACATGGAACTGTGTGACCCCGTCGATCCAGGTACGTCTGTCCCGTCACTATCCATAGGTTTTATTATTGTACGAGTGAGGGCGCTATAATAACACTATTCGGGCATTATGCGAGTGTCCAAACATAGAGAAAGGACACATGATCAAACCAAGGGGCCTGTTGGCGTATTGGTTGGAGCAAAAACATTGACTTGTAGGTTTTCTCAATCAAATTCGTAAGAAAAGCATCCACATTTGTTTTTAAATGAACGTATTCAAGCTATTTTGTTCAGTGGTGCTAATTCTGTTGTTTTTATTCACTTTAGTTTCACTGGTGTTAAGTTTCGTTACAGACATTCAAATTCATTTGACTTTCAAATTCGTTTGCAAATTCGAACTATTGCTGTTTGAGTGCACGCGTGAATTGTTAATTTGGAATGTTAGTTTGTTTAAATTGCATGACGCAGGAGTATGTTTGCGTACCCAGAAAACGAAATGAAATGATGATTTGGAGCAGCATTCAATTGGATGCTTATTTGCCGAAATTGACCGAGAAAATCTATGAATATAGCGCCCTCGTTCGCTCAAAATGGCCTAGTATAACTATCGATTTACGTCTTCAGCACTTTCTAATTGGTCATCTTGTTTAAAAGGAAATTATTGACAAAATGCATTGGCTTCCTGAAATTTTGTTGACGAACATCCTTGAAAATCGTTTGTGACATTGCACTCTGTCATTATCGGTTATTTGCATCGATGTTTTTATCTAGGAATCGTCTGTATACAGAGAACGCAATTGCATACATGTTTTGATGACCTGGGCTCGATTCCTTTCTATTTCAGATTGCAAAGATAAAGCGAAATTTTGTGTCAGCATGGCGAGCGCCATTGAATGCTTATACAACCCATCTATTCGCACCATGTGTCCAAAGAGCTGCCACGTTTGTGTGGGTTAAAGACGACCGGAAGTTGTCTTTTTTGCTTATTTTAATAAGGATTAATTTTAATTAATAAGGTGGATACTACAGTGACATATTTGAAGGCAACAGTTATAGGAAATCGAAAGTGTTCGAGAGTTTGAAGTTCCGATCTTTTCTGTATATTTTCCAAAGATTCTTCAACGTTTTCGTTTTTTATATTTCAGGTAAGTCCAGTCATAGACAGTTTTTAAAAGTAAGATACACCATTTGCAGATATCAAAAATATTTACTACTGAATTATTAGGAAAAATATCTTACTAATTTGAAAGTAAATAATGATTCTAGGCATCTAGTAAAACTATTGCGCTAGATATCCTGTAATTATTCCGAAAAATAGAATTTTATAAAGACAAATATGCGATTGCCGGACGGCGATCGCGATAAAACAAAAATAACATAAGAATAACTGCTCGACGCCGGGTGAAAACAAACGCTGTTTTTCGTACTTTACAAGTCAGTTAAACGGTTTTAATAAAAATACAACCCCGAAATTTACCCATTTCTGATAATTCAAGCAATTACCAATGGTGTATCCTATCTTTAACTCTTTATTATTCATAATAAAATAAGTGTACGAGGTATAGGCCACCGCACGGTTCCCTTTTAGAAAAAAACCAATGTCTTATTTAGAACATCACAACAAGAACGCCTTGTGAACACTGTATCCGTTGCCTAATAAGTTGATGCGGCACTTTATAATTCATAATCTTTAGCTTAGGGATTAAAAGTATTTATTATTTTCTATATTTATTTTCTTTACAAAAATGTACTTATCCTTGGGCAGTGTATTAATGTATTCAGTGTTCATAATTTATAATAATATGGTACTTGGTCATAAACCTCCGTGTTGTTTCTCGCTGCTTAAATGGTTTCTTAAAATCTGAATTTTGCAAGATTCGTTTCCCGTTTTTACTTTAATTTAGGCCAAATAAAAAAAATAAACATGTTTAGCGTCACCGCCCGCTTTATTTTTGGAGGCCGCCTCCTTTCTTTTTTAAATATTTTGGTTAAAAACAATAATAAATTGTATTATCTTAAAAAAAGAAAAAGAAAAAGATAATACAATTTTAAGATCGTATTTTAGACTTTAGCTTCACTGTGTACATGTTGTAGAAACACAGTTTTTCTAATGGGAAGGCTAGGGTGTGACGTGTATGGTGCATACATGATTGACACACGTGAATTTTGATTTTTAATCGTGGGTGAGCCATGTTTTAATTTCAAATATGAAAATAGGGTGTGACATGTTTAATACATGACTAAAATTAAAATGTGTCGGGCGGCCATTTTGAAGAAAAAGAGGGGAAAAAAGGGCCTTCTTATTCCTTTCACTTAAGGCCAAATAAATATTAAAAAACATGTTTTTTAATATTTATTTGGCCTTAAGTGAAAGTAATGGACACAGCTTGATAGCGTGCACCTTTCTTTCTCGCTTATAACACTAAATTTTGAAAAGCTAATGCAAAAATTAACTCCAAAACAGACTCATTATAATAATTCTATACGCATTTCAGTTGTAATATTTTATTGAACCACAAGGGAAACTTACTAGGTGTAGTTAATACTGTTTTTGCAGTTTTACAATGTTAAAATGTTTAAAGGGATCGTATACGTTTGGTAATTGGAACCCACTGTTTGTTTCAATCCTATATAGTTATAGATATATACCATAAAACTAACCTGTAAAAGTTTTATTTCAAAAGGTGGTAGCGATTTCGAGATATTGCCGAAAATCTGGAGCGGTTATGTCCACGCAGGAAGAATAAACTGCATTGGTAAACAAAATCTGAGAAACGTCACTGCAGTAACGCTTCTCAGATTCAAATTTGTTGGGGATAAAAAGTGATATCTTTTTCCATAACCGCAGTACTTCGAAGTGAAAAGTTTCTAAAAATGCATTATACTATCCAAAGCTGCTGTACTTCTTACCAAGTAAATTTGTTTGCCATTAATTTTTGGAGTAATTACCAAACGTATACGGATTCCTTTGAATGTTAAAATCTTGAAATTTTGAAAAATTAAAATTTTGAAATCTTGAAAAATTAAAATTTTGAAATTTTGAAATTAAACAAAAAAATTGACAGGCGGGGTTTAAAATAGTGACCTCCAGATTGCTGTTCATGCTCCACCAACTGGAGCTATCCAGCCATTATTAGTCAATATTTTCAGAAGCCACAAATCCGTAATTTTCTTGTGGCTAGGGATCACAGTCAAAGTCACCATACTATAGTTGTGTTGACCTGGGAAATAGCCAACGGGAATCATTCAAAGCCGTAATCTCTATACATATAATGCTAGACAATTATCAATTCATTTTGAAAATCTATTTTTCAGGGTGCAACCTCCTAAAAATACGGACACACCAACTTTAACGTTAGAGTTACAAATAAATTAACAATTATACTAAGAAAAAGTTCCTTCCACCCCCCTTAGTATTTAAGACCATGTACATTGAAACTGAGTTAAGATGCACACTATTTTGAAAATAAAAAAGTGACACGAAACGTTGGTGTTGATTTATTTTGTTCTCAAGACTATTCGTCATTTATAGCATTCCAAGTTTACTTAAACAAAATGAGAGTAAAGTCGGAAATATTGAAAATTGAGATATTTGTATTTTTAAATTCTTGAGAAAGAGAGCTTTCCAATGGTACATAACACATAACACTTCCCAAAACGTGTTTGTGAGAAAACTTACTTTAAACATCTTAAACAAAACACGCAAAAGATTACAAAACAGGACAAGTAAGGTTCGGTTAAGAATAGCAACGGCTATGTTCTAATCACTGTTTCTTCTTTAAAATTATTGTCCACACATACAAAATATTGTATAAATAACTAAATATCAACATTTCGAAAACGTGGGATACTCACGAAACCCTGATTTGCATATTTAATTACCGTGTTAATTGACTTTAATCCAAACACTACGCAAAATCGCGTAATTTAAGAAGTTTTCGATCATCTGATCTCACCCAGAAAATGGGAATATGTAGAGGAGGACTTGGGCTTTCTAAATTACGCTATTTTTTTGTAATTGACCACCCCTTCATATTTTGACTTTGGATGGCCATATCTCCGAATCACATCGTGCGACTTTACTCTCATTTTGTGGTGACAGGTCACATATAATCCTCTGACTGAAAACAATTTGGATTCAATGCAAAGACACTATGCGTGTACTGGATGGAGGATATAACGATCATGCATTTAAAATTGCGCAGGGCTCGTAAAAGTGTTAGCCTTCAAGACATACTAAAAACTGCAAATTGGAGTTCATGCAAATACTGTTGCTAGATTTTACCATAAAACTATCGAAGATGAAGTATCTTTTGGCAAGACGATTTTAGCAGGTGTGTAATTTTGTTAATGGCAATACAAAAACCATACAGTGTACATTTTGTACCAATCTTCAAACTTCGTTGACTATGTATGTGTCGCGAACAGTGGCTGCAAGTGTCAGACGAACGCTTGCTGTGACGTTACGCCTCCTTTGTTTATAAGCCACCGTCGTCATAGCAGGGAACACCGTTGGCATCTTTTGCGGACCTGAAACAAAGCATTAAAGTCAACATCATTAAAGGTGCTCAAAATTAACAGGTGGAAGTATAGCGTCCTGGTGTCGTTTTACAATCATGATCTTGTTTACATCAGAGTCAGTGTCAATTTGAAACGTTTCCAACTGTTAGGCCCCCTATAAATGTTGAGTTTGCAAACATAACAAAAAAATAATAAATTATTGCAATATACCGTAATTTTTTTGCAACAATTTTTCCAACGATTGCCGGCCGGCAATCGTTGAAAATTGAAAATTGTATTTTCCCCAGTTAGTCCACGTTTTATTTATATAAATATATCCGTGAATGGGTGCAAGCCAACTAGTCTGATTTCCTAGCCTGATAGTTCCCTGACGTCTATACAGGAACAGTATTGATTAATAGGTTTTCCCGCATATTAACACAAAACTTTAAAACAGGTCAGCGTCACAATAATTACTTTAAAATATGAATCCATACGTACATATATTTGTTTTGGAATTTGATTTTTCACAAAAGATTGTCGTTATTCTGTAATGAACTGCATTCCACTGACACACCACGCAATCTATAGAACCGGTAAAGAAACTACAATGTAAAAATGCACTGTAATCAAACGAGTCCTTGGACCAGACCCGGCGATCTTGTTTTCCAATGTTAATTTGATACGATTTTGGTTTCATCCCAAATAAAATAACTGCTTTAAATGGAATTATACATCTTTTGATTTTTCTATAATTTTTGAAAACGGATGCCTGTAGTATCAGATCTGAAGAAAATAAATCAATGTTAAACCAGTTCGGTATTTCAACTGCACTTGTGCACAATAATATGGGTCACGTGTCATTCGGAATAACCAACGCACGCGTGTGAACGCACCAGGATCCAATTTAACGGAGCTGCTAAGCACAACCATTTTGCTTAGCATGAACATTCGTCCTTGGCAAAAACTGGGTTACAGACCAAATGTTCAGGAGAGATGTATTATTGTTTGTGACTGATAATCAGCTGGTTTTTGTTTAGGATGAAAATCACATTGTGTTTTGGCTGATAACCCGATTTTACTGAGCAAGACTTTTTGTGCTAAGCAAAATGTTGTGCTTATCAGCTCCGTTAAATTGGCCCCAGGTGGCCAGATGGTCGTATACGACGCGCACAAGTCTAATTACAATCAGAATGCGCGTGACAAACGATTTTATACCAAATAACCTTTGACCTTGACTACTTCATCAAGATACCGAACTGGCTTATTGTGCGGTTGTATTGTGGAATTCCATATTGTTTACCCCACGAAGGTATTGTAGTACTCCTTGCTGCAAATCGACCAGTCAGTAGCACTCGACGTTGAGAAAGCTGCCATGATGTAGCCTGATTCACTGCATGGATCGGTATCGTGCTCACATCCCAAACTGTGCGTATGCAGGAAAAGGAGAGAAATAGAAATTGGACTTCTGTGAAATACTTGTGCTCAGCTAAAACGCATTCCATAAAGGTAGAGAAGGTTGTTTGTCGAACCCCGACTCCTGTGACTCCCGACTCCTATACAACCAAATTGTTTGCCAATTGATGAAAATGAATGGCTGACCAGCCACTTGCTGGAAGTCGATCGGAAGTCGATCGGATTCACAAAAAGTGCCAAAGTGTATTGGTTGAAGAAAACGTGTACAAATCCTATGGATTTTGTTGTTGAACCTTCAACGTGACGTCACGTAACCACGAATGACGTAATCATGACGAGTTTCTTCCAGGACCATCTGTGCGTGGTGGTCTAAGTGTATGCCAAGCTGAAGTCAATTGGATTTACCGAAAGGTTTTGGCTGAAGAAAAAACGTGTACAAACTCTATAGAGAGGGGAGTCTGAAAAAAAAATGAATTTCTATATAGCGCACGTACGTATCTACCAAAACTGGTACTCAAGGCCCTGTGCCATTATTATCCCTGCTCATTGGACCCATGACACATTCCTAATCTCAGCTTCCTGGGGAGTATACAGCTCAATGCTGTCATTTCGGCGCAAAGCAGCTACTAACAGCCACCTCCGCCCTCACAGGTACCCATTTACTCCTTGGGTGGAGATAAGCAATAAGTGACAAAGTGCATTGCCCAAGGGCATGCACCCGCACCATAGTTCCAGGCTGGACTCGAACCCATAACCTCAAGCTTTATACCCACAGACCGCGAATTCATTACTCCATAGACCACAAGGCCACGGCACGTATTATTATAGCTAACCAGTGTACTTACTTATGTCCAACCTCATGGGCTACTATTGCGGCGTCGCCCTCCGGCCCGTAAAATTCTGATATGGAGACGGCGTCCCTTGTTCCACAGGCACCAATGTGCGCCAAGCCCACAGTAGATCCAAACAAGTCGAACCTGTCACGTCAATGAACGGAGACGTACACGAAAAACGTTACAAAACCCAAAATTATGTGACCAAAATTAACGCCTGTATTTAAGGTGTCTGCCTTCACACTGGGAAGCCTGGGTAGCGATGGTCTGCGACCAAGCGTTGGTGTGTAATGGTTGGAAAAGTTGCCTTCCAAACAATTGAGCGGGTTCAACTCCCGACCAACGCATTTTGTTTCTAATTCAATGTGACATATAGTTAGAAGGATTCAAAGGTTACATTTGTATCCATCAGTTATGTAACCTGGTTATAAAGTTGTTTTTATACGTGTATACCATAATTACATGACAAATGTGTAACAAAGACATCGTACACGTGTCTCTGTTACATATTGTTGTCGTGTTGCAAAAGTATCGTATATACAAACCTTCTTTGTATACTACTAAATGACCACGCAATAGAGTCATACGTGCTTAAATTTAAAAAAAACGACTACTGGGGCACACCGTGTTAGATTGTTTAGCTACTGTTTCACTTGTATTTTTAGTATTTTGGGTCTATTCTGTGTCCTGTAATAAACATGCATAGCAAAACTGTGTATTGATTGTAGAATTACTGAAATTGCACCACAGCAGGTTCTGGACGTAACAAGGACAGCGTGTTCCAACTTGGTGGAATTACTTGCCCAATATTTGGCTAAATAATGACGGATAAGGGACACATTGAAACAAATTATCATTAGTTGGTTCAAAATCTAAAACATAGAATATTACTTTCTCGGAATATACAGCATTCACAGAGCTAAAGCTTCGTCAGGTTAGTTGGCAAGCACCATTCTTTAGATTTTGAGAACTGTTGCTGCTTCAAACGATAAAAATGCTCAACTGACAAATGGTATACTATAACTTTATTCCTTCAGATGTCTGTTTTTCTGTTACTTACCCTGTGATGTAAGCAGCGTTGTCAAAGTGAAACTCTTCCCCAGAAGGTTTCATGTTGGCGGCTGCATGCCTTTTACACTCACCATAAGAAGAGTATAAATGAGTTGAAGTCGGCAGCTCATTCTGATTTTAAAAAGGAGATAACATTAGAGCGTTTTATGGCATTTTGAACTAAAATAAAACGGAAAAATGAAACGAGTATTCAGAACGATTCTCAAAATCTTGGCACCAAATTGATTAATTGAATTCCTGCCAACAACATTGAATTAAATGTTTATATACGTACATGTAATGTCTACGTATTTTGTATGTGCACAAAATGAAGTCCAAAGTCATAAATAATCAAACTACAAGATTTCCAGGCAAAATTTGCTGAGTGTTCATTCATTTGGATAAAATATTCAGAACGTTTCCGTTTACGTCCAATAGGATTGAGTACATTACGCTTTCTTTATAGCGTTTATATAGGGCGAAATTCAAACATCAACCATTCTATATTTGACAATTTATTGAATGTCATACCACGCAGGAAATCTTCTTCATTAATCGTCAATTAACCAATTTAGAAAAACTAAATCTGATATGTATTCTGCATAAATGGTAGTGTCTTAAGACTTTTAGTTTTTTTTGCCATTTTGAAATGCGTCAAGACGGTTCAATTATATTACACTCTAAAAGAAATGGCATTATTGCTAACAATGGTTTAGATTGATATTGTTATTGTTTTTAAATTTTAAACTGAATATTAATGAACTTGGAAAATGTTCAAGTCTCTATTGTTCATCAATCTTGGGTTCACCGTAGTTACAAAGTAAACAGTAAACATGTTTTTTCCCAGTGATTATTCGATTACATTTTGAGATACACAATAAACCCTATAAAATGCGTCAACAATTTGAAAATAATTTTCTGACTACTTACTATAGGTTTTTCCGGAAAAATTCGGAAAATGTGCACATTCACGTGTAAAAGATGCATTCAATTTCGCGGTGATTTTGATGACAACGTATCCGGATAATTTGTTTTTTCCAAACGAGCATTCGATTTCATTTAAATAGGCCTATATGAATGTGCATAACGTTTCATTTTAACGATTACAAATACGTGTAGGCTTTTGGTTTGACGCATGCGCGGCCGATTATTAAGAATGTGCAATCTATTTTGCAGGAAAGCGGCTGCACATTTAGCGAAATCTATTGTTTATAAATTAAAAGAAACTCAGAATTTCGGGTGTACATTCGGATTTGCTGTAAAATGAATTATCGAGACTAAATTCAGTGCACATTTGGAAAATCGTTCGCTGATTTTTTACGACTGAATACACCTTTATGCAAAAAGAATTATCCAAAATTATTGTTAAATAGAAAACAGGATTGTGCTCTGGTACCACATAACGATCGAGGGTCGAAGCACAAAAGAGAACAAAGGGAACAAAGGATCCTCGATCGACGGTATGAATGTCCGAATTCAGTCCTCGATCGTCGGGGCAAGCGCTAAGGTAATGGGGTTAGGGTATAACATAGGAATAAAGGAAAACACAATAGGGGATCCTCGATCGTTATGTGGTTCACGACCATGTGAACGTTCATACTATTTCGCACGAAAACGAATGCATCTTTTACGAATTAATGTGCACATTTTCTAATGTCGTCTGGGAAAAACTATATTTTCTGATAGTCTATACTCACTTGATCCTTGATTACTCCTCCGGCGGTAAATCTCACCATGAGATTACCGCTGGTGAGGGATGGCAGTTCGAGGAGCCCGTCAACCTGCGGTAGATAAAACGAAACAAATATCAACCGGGAGGCCAGTGATCACAGACCACTCCACGTTAAACAAAACTGTCCATTTTAAGGACAGTATTTACCTTTTGCAACTATTCAAAAGGTAACTAAACAAATTTATTGTGCTTACTTGGTGTGAAGATATGACTCTATAAACTCCGTGTTAAAAGTTTCCTTCCAAATGTCATGCTGTCATTTTAAAGGAAAAAATGAAAGAATGTCATCTCCAGAGATGCGTCTCAAGGATGCATTTTTGGAAATGTTTTTTTCTAGTTTTTCTGTAATTCGCAAATGAAGCACGCAAGCATTGGGATGCGCACATGCACGCGTGGGCGCTAGGTTTAGCAACACGTATTAAGCCTGGTTCATACTTCATGTGAATGCGTACGCGAAGCGAGTTCGTCAAGGTAAATGAGAACGTCACAATGAATCTGAAATTATTGAAGTCATGAAATGATCGGACATACATTATTATTAGTATTGGTTTGTCTGTGTGCCGCGTATGTATACATTCGGCTGAAGATAATGCTCCCCAAAATTCTGATTGTAGTGTATTTGTGCGCACACGAGCTCAGATCAAATTCGCTCGGTCCCGCCGCTCCTACTGGGCGTTGGGAAGTGCTGATGCGCTTTGAGCTCTGATTGGATAGATTGCGTGTGACCTGTGAACTGAAGGTCACCAGTTCCGCGTGCATTGCTGCGTGAAATTTGAAAAGTCATGATACGCTACCCAGAACGCCGAGCAAAGATATATCTGAAGCTCCATCAGCTCTGGGCAGTATATGGGCAGTGGGACCGAGCGAAGTGATCAAATGAATTACAAATCGACCTAGAAAGCGCACTTTAGACGAACAAAAAACAAATACAGAAGGGCGAGGGTACGTGCCAGAGAGCAATAAGTCTATTTAAATTGTGACTCGCGGCAAACTTCGAATTAAAATTGAAATATTATAAAACATTTCTTCGTGGAATACACAGCATTTACAGAGCTAAAACTTTGTCAAGTTAGTTGTCAAGCACCATTCTTTTGGGCAAGGCTAGCAGCCTATAGCTGTACCGTTACACGCCCGTTGTTAAACATATGGTTGTTCTGGTTTAAAAGTTTCTTTTCGCCTACTTCACTTAGTACCTACCGCTATGTACAGAGTGAGTAATTTCATGCCAGTATCGTCCCCGTATTTTCTGTACAACTCGTAGTCAGCAAACATCGCCAGTTCCAGTACTTTTTGGGACGACGTGCTAGCGGGGTTAGAGGCTGAGCTCTTGCTAGGTAATCTAGTAGGAACTGGGCAAAGTGAGAGTACCAAACAGTAAATCGATTCACAAAATGTCTATATTGACTTTATATTATACAACAAATGCTTTACGCTGTACGTTTTCTATCATTTTCTGCCGTTGGTGTTTCTTTGAAGTGTATTATTTGAAATGTATACATTTACAACCTCACATAGTTCAGATTCACATTGTGACAACAAAGTAAGTAAGCATAACTACATTGAGAGTCATCAAACGGGACTGACTGGTTTAAAAAACATGATATCCACACCTGTACTTATACCCATGGTGTTATCAGTAGCGCAGTTGATGGCGTTGCGACCCTTGTAAGCAACGTGGGCCAGGCCTAGCCCCCTCTGACTCGCTCGGTGATCCTTCAAGGGCGTGACGTAGATTGGTCCACCCTTCCGCTGAATCATGACATGCTTTGAAGCAGAATGGTAAATAAAACAAATATCACTGTTTATTGGATTACTTCCTGAGGTAAAAATGACAGTTTGGGGTACTAGTATGATGTTCGTTTGTGAGGTTGGAGTATTTTGTCAGCATTGTCCTCATTAAAAACTGACGGTACCAACATGTAACAAATCCATTAAATGCATACGACTTGTATTCTAGAAACAAATTCCATAATGTGTGACCAGCATAGATAATAATATAGGTATGGTTTAAAAGATACACATTTCAACTTTAAAATTAGACATCAAACGTCAAAATATGATAATATTTGACAGAGTTACGAGAAATGTCCCAAGAGAGTTCAAATTGATCATGGGACCTAGTTTTTTCAATTTTGTTTGGATGAGCAAGTGTTACAATGTGGATAAACTGTTGGTGAATATCAGCTAAACGCACGTGTCCAATTCCTAAACATCAATGTTCAATAGCTAAACACTATCCAACCTGATGCTAAACATGTTTAGTGTGTAAACATGTACATGTATACAAACGTAAATTGTGTGCACTCCATAATACAGGTTTTTGTAGTGTAGGCCAGAAAATCACCCAGATGCAAGTAGGCTATCTTTGTCTAATGCCTAAAATCGAAAAAACTTGGTCTCATGGTCAATTTACTTCTTTTTGAAAATGACTCATAACTCATTATCATTATCAGATTTAGACTTTTAATGTCTCATTTTAAAGTAGAAAGATTTATTTTTAAAACTGTACCTATATTAATATTATGTTAGTTGGACATTCTATGTGTAACATTTTGTTATATTTTATTTTATTTTTGTCTTTAGACGAACTGTATTTCTTCATTTCATCCAACTTACCAAACCATCGCTGGTTTCTGCAGTAACCAAAGATGCAGGATCCGAGTTCCATTTGCCCTTGTACAAGCAGTCAGTTCGGATCGGGAGTTTTCGGGTACCCTCCTTAGATATTACCCTCATTTCGAAGTCTGGTGCGATGCCGAAGTCGTCCCGCTGAAGGGACAGATCAAAATCCTCACCGAAGGCTTGGAATGTGATTCGCAAGTGGCCGAGCTGAGCGCGTCGCCAGTGACCGCAAAAGCGCCCTCCTCCGTCACCACTTGGGGGTAGACAACTACATGTTCGGGGGCTGTGAGGGATTCCAAAAGAGCGAAATGATCAGTGCGTATAACTGGGGTTAATTTGCAGAGCACCAATTTATAGGGGGGGGGGGGGGGGGGGGTGAAAGTAACTGATATACTGTGTGTAAATCAAGATTTTTAATAGGTCACCACTTGGGGGTAGACAACTACCGGGGCTGTTATTGGGTCAGGGCCCCCAGGGTATACGGACCTCCGATAGGGGAATGCCCCGTCACCGTTACGCCACTGGAAGGCATACACAAATAAATGTCGACGGGGCAGAAATAAAATATAACTTTAAATGAAGCACCAAACACTGCGAAAGAAGGCCACGTCAATTCCGAATGATGAAACAGTGATTAACAAAAACAACGAATAAAGATAGTACATGTAACAACAAATTACATTATTATTTCCTTTTCATTTCACGCACCTTTATCGATACTGTCAACTTCAAATAAACGCTGCACATCACTTTCATCGAACCATTCCAAAGACTAAAGCAAAATAATACAAGTCATACATTATAAAACAAATTCTATCATTTTACATCGAAAGTTTATGGCAGCAGAGTCGTCATTTTTGTAAAACATTCCGTGTAAAATTATTTTACACTAAAGTTGCAAAAAAACATTCTGGTGTAATATTGTATTTAAGCAAAAATAATAATTTGCATTTCATTTGTTTTTTCTTCTGTTGGTTGAATAAATTTAATTTAAATTTAAATTAAAAAAAAGAAATAAATTACGGTGACTTTTGGGATGAAGAAATAACGGTAACTCTCCTTGGTTATATACCTCACTCTCTAATTTCCAAAGAGTGGTACAATTCACCCCATTCGAGTGAAAATTCACTCCCATTGTCTGAAACTAGAGACCAGACGTTTTTGAGTGAAACTAATTTACTCGAAAAGATCGAAATACAAGCGAATTCCACTGAAATTATGTTTTTTTTCAGTGTGTTTCAATATAAATTGAAAGTATCTTCACTCTAAAACATTATTCGCTATAGTTTCACTCTTTTCATTAGGAATTACATGATGTTAGGCACAAGCAAAAAAAACTTTTTTAAATGAGGAGGCATTCTTGTCTAATTATTTTTCTCAAATAAAATTGGAAACATACCAACGATGAATTTATCAAAACGACGACAACAGCCAAACAGACCAGCAGATTGCGAGCAGCCATGGTGATAAGTTGACGTCTCTTCGTCTCGTTGCAAACTAACCCCGGTAAGACAATACCAGCCACCTATATAGGTTCGCTGAGTTTGTTTTATCCAATTCGTGCAACGAAATAACACGGCAAACTAATTCGGGCGATTCACAATGCAGTGCGCCACCAAGCGTTTGACTCAAAAGAGCCACTTTTAAACTTTACGGTCGACTTCTTCCGTATATCATACTGTAGTGAAATATCTATTCTTCATTGTTCACGCGAGGTACAACACAAACATAAATGTATCCGGAAGCGTCGTTGATTAAAACATTTTTATTTGCAGAACAAAATTGGAGCTTTAATCGTGCGCGTCCAAAAAGACGTAAAAAATGATGAGTTCATGCAAAATGAATACAGTTTTTCAAACTGATGCCGACTTTTTCCCAAGATACACTGCGGGTATAGCAGGATTTGCGCCTCCAACGGCAGCTTCTAGGTATTGTGAATCGCTCGAATTGAAACTCGTTCCGATCTCACTGTGTTGTTATACCAGCAACTTTCGATTGACCTTTCTTGAAAATTGAGTTAGGGCTATTTCGTGCGTATTGGTCTACAGTTTTCAATTACTATAAAACAGACTAATAAAAAGTACACTTTTAAAATTATCTTTTATTGGATTAACCTTGCTTTAAATTAAATACCCTTAAAAATATGATGGTATACCATAGGTATACTAAATCCCCTGCAACAGGTTTATATGGTAATCAATAATTACGAGGTATTTTAGATTAGCAGCTCCACACCTGCTTGACGGTAACCTTTGCATGGTGAAGTAGTTATTTAATTAACTAGAAAGCGAGCAAGTAATTGTAACGGTTGTTTTAAGTGTGGCACGGTATCTTGTGCGTACTGACCGCTCGCCTCTCACCAATGTGGCCCGGGTTCGATTCCCGGCTCGGACCAATGTGAGTGTGTTGGTTCTCTTCTGTACCACGAGGATTTTTCTCCGTCCGAAAAAATCAAACACTTTCGATCTCCGTATGAGTCGATGTGGCCCGGCTGCCCGAGGCGCCTTTATCGTGCCAGTGGCTCAACCACGTTGTAGCCGCGTCCTTCGCAATTCAGCACCCGAACTGCGAGTAAGGATGATTAGCCTCTAAAACTATTATTATTTGTTTACCAGCAATTATTTTTGGTCCTTCTGTTTAGTGACAGCAGCAAGCTTTAGCGTGTCAAAAGTCCGAAGTCATGTAACGGCCTTATTCGTATTAATATCAGCAGCTTGGTTTTTTTTAACTCTGTGGCTTGTAGATGGTCTTTATAAAGCCATGGTTTCATATCTGGCCACGTCTATCCGCAATGCATAGTACTTTCTCACCTTTAGTATTATTAAAGTTTCGATTTGGCTGTCACCTTTAAAACAATTTCCGGGAGCGGAAGCAATTTCTGGTAAAGAACCATTAAAATTGCTTGCTAATTGTCTAGTTAATTAAATAACTACTTCACCGTGCGAAGGTTACAGCCACAAAGGTCTATAAGTCGCTAAAGTAAATATCTCCTATAATTATTATATTACCATAACAACCTGTTGCAGCGGATTTGGTCACCATCGTCTTTGTGCCATCATATTTGCAAGGTTAATCCAATAAAAGAGAACTTAGTTTGTTTTTAAACAAGTAAAAAGGCTGTACCGATATACCAACATGCACGAAATAAAAACTACTAAATTATTGCAGGATTTTTTGGTTTGTTTTTCTAATTTGTGGTCCGTGCTTTTTCAAAATATTGTTTTCTTTTCCGATCGAACTTTGAAGAAATATAATCTACTCTAACGACTACATTTGTTTGTTTGTTTGCATTTACAGCCATTCTACAGTTTTAAAAAGTGTTTTATTTTGTCATTGCTCAAATCGCGCGCATAATGCTAATTTAGGCAACAGTATACACGTAGCGAATTGCACAGATACAGTAGAGTAAAATGATTTAAGCCAAGGATTTTATACTTTTAAACAAGGCTACCCTAGTAATACAGTACTGGTGGCATCATCTACAAGCTACATGAACCTCGTGGGTGAAATAAGAGAGGGCGGTATTTGACCGCATGTATACGTGCCGTTTCTGAACTATCGAAAATAATTGAACACCGTTAATAGTTGGCAGTAACAGGTGCCATAAACCTGTTACGTACTACAACAGAAAATGACATTGAGATTAATCATAACATTTTGTATTTAAATGGTCCTATCCCACAAAATATTACAAAATGGTTTCTCAGGGTTTCGGCGCATCGGGAATGATGAATATCAGAAAATGCTCAAGAAATATCACCGAGCATAATCCTGTATTTTAAAGATGTACCACTAAGCTAAATCAATAAGCAGTATACAACTTTACCCAGCAACACCATGTTCAACGTCATGGCTCCTAAACTATTAATCATTTAAATGATACAAAAGGTGATAAAGTACAATGCATTGTGGGTTGACGTGGCCAGATATGAAATCAAGGCTTATTGGTAAACACCATCTAACAAGCCACAGAGCATAACGAAACAAGCTGCTGATATTATACGAAGAAGGCCGACACACGACTTCGGACTTTGACACGCTAAAGCTTTAAAACTGCTGTCAATAAATTTGGAGGCTAATCATCCTTACTTGCAGCTAGGGTGCTGAATTGCGAAGGGCGCGGCTACAACGTGGTCGGGCCGCTGGCTGGCACAGGTGCCTTTGGAAACCGGCCACATAATTATCGACTCGTGGCTATATGAAGCACAACCAGAGATCGAAAGTGTTTCAGAGGAAGGAAAACCGGAGGGCCTGAAGAGAAACCCTCGTGGTACAGGAGAGAACCAACCCACAAATCTACTCACATAATGGTCCGGGCCAGGAATCGAATCCGGGCCACATTGATGAGAGGCGAGCGCTTTACGCACAAGATACCAAGAACCGTTTCAATTACTTGCTTGCTTTCTAGTTAATTAAATAACTACTTCACCATGCGAAGGTTACAGTCAAGAAGGTGTGAGACTGCCGAAGTAAAATATCTCGTAATTATTGATTAACATAGAAACCTGTTGCAAGGGATTTAGTATACCTATGGTATACCATCATATTTTTTGGGTATTTAAATTAAAGCAAGGTTAATCCAATAAAGGATAACTTTAAAAGTACACGTTTAATTAGTTTGTTTCTGAGTAATTGAAAACTGTTTACCAATACGCACGAAAAAAACTCTGAAATTTTAATGAGCTAACAGTTTTCAATTTTCAAGGAAGGTCGATCGAAAGTTGCTGGTATCAACAGTGGTATCAGAACGAGTTTTCAATTTGTTTGCCATGTTATTTCGTTGCACGAATGGGATAAAACCAACTTAGCGAACCTATATAAGTGGCTGGTATTGTCTTACCGGGGTTACTTTGCAACGAGACGAAGAAACGTCAACTTATCACCATGGCTGCTCGCAATCTGATAGTCGGTTTGGCTGTTGTTGTCGTTTTGATAAATTCATCATTGGTATGTTTTTCAATTTTATTCGAAACAATAATTTGACAACAATGCCTCCTCATTTTGAAAGGGTATTTTTTGCTTTTGCCCAACATCCTATAATTCCTATAATGAAACAGATTTATCCGTTTATTGCTCTTTAATTCCAAAGGGCCAAACAATAGCGGATAAGTTGTTTTAGAGTGGAAATCACTCTGAATTTAGATTAAAAAACACAGATTTTTTAAATATCTTTTTTAGTAGTTTTACTTGAAAACGTTGGGTTCCCAGTTTCAGACTGTGAAAGTAAATATTCAGTCGAATAAAGTGAATTTTCACTCTCTGGAAATTAGAGAGTGCGGTATCTAACCAGATAGAGAGTTACCGTTATTTCTTGGTCCCGAATGTCTCCGTATTGTTATATTTTGGGCAACCCGATTGAATTTACTTCAATCAAAAGAAGAAAAAAAAAATTATCATTTATCATTATCATTTTCTGATGTACAATATTACATCAGACATTTTTTTTTCAACTTTAGTGTAAAATCATTTTACAAAAATACTTTAGAAAAATGAAGTATAAAAGTCAAAACAGCAACATCGCTGACGATGCTGCTGCTATATTAACTTTCGGTGTAAAATTACAGATTTGTGTTCACAATGTATGATTTATATTGTGTTTGCTTTAGTCTTTGGAATGGTTCGATGAAAGTGATGTGCAGCGTTTATTTGAAGTTGACAGTATCGATAAAGGTGCGTAAAATGAACAGAAATATGTAATTTGTTGATTCGTTTTCTTTGTTCTCAATCATTGTTTCATCATTTTGAATTGACGTGGCCTACTTTCGAAGCGTTTGGTGCTTCATTGAAAGTTTTAATTTAATTTCTGCCCCGTCGACATTGCTTTTTGTATCCCTTCTAGTGGCGTAACGGGGACGGGGCGCATTCCCCTATCGAAGGTCCGTATACACCGGGGGCCCTGACCCATTTAAAATCTTGATTTACACACAGTGTATCAGTTCCCTTCATTCCCCCTCCCCCTCCCCCATACATTTGTGCTTTACAATTTAACCACTGATAATTTCGCTCTTTTGGATATCATCACAGCCCCCGAACATGTAGTTGTCTACCCCCAAGTGGTGACGGAGGAGGGCGCTTTTGCAGTCACCCGCGACGCGCTCAGCTCGGATACCTTGCGGCTCACATTCCAAGCCTTCGGTGAGGATTTCGATCTGCCTCTTCAGCGGGACGACTTCGGCATCGCACCAGACTTTGAAATGAGGGTAATATCCAAGGAGGGTAGCCGAAAACTCCCGATCCGAACCGACTGCTTGTACAAGGGCAAATGGAACTCGGATCCTGCATCTTTGGTTACTGCAGAAACCAGCGATGGTTTGGTAAGATACAGTTTGTCTACAAAAACACAGATTTAAACAAAATATAATAGAATGCTACTCAAAAAATGTCCAACCAACATAATATAGGTATTATTTGAAAGATACATCTTTCTACTTTTAAACCCGATAAGTTTTGACAGAGTTATTTTGATGAGTAATTTCCCAAGAGAAGTCAAATTGACCGTTTTTCGATTTTAGGCATTTGGACAAAGGTACGTAGCTAGCCTACTTGCCTCTGTATGAATGATTGCCTAGTCTACACTGGAAAAACTGTCTGTACCAAGTAAACAGAATTTACGTTTGTAAATAGATTTACATACTATGTTTAGTATCAGGATGGGTAGTGTTTAGCCATTGAACATTGATGTTTATGAATTTGATATATGCGTTTAGCTGATTATCACCAACATCTCATTTCGCATTGTAACACTTGCACATCCAAATCAAAAATCGAAACAATTTGTTCCATGGTCAAATTGACATCTCTTGGGAATTCTCTCGTAACTCTGTCAAACATTTATCAGATATGAATGTTTGATGTCTAATATTATCTATGTTGATCGCACATTTCACGTGTGGCATGCCGTTATATATTGTTTACATTTTTTGACATATTATAAGCATTACATGGAGGTATAAGACAGGTGGGTTTTTAGCAGGGTTTATTCAGTGAATTGATATAGCATATGATGATATTATTATATCTATGGTATTCCAGCAGATTCGGCTGATTAAATTAATGCATGTGCAAAACAAGACTGATATTGAACTTGCGATTCAGTCCATTCATTGTTGTTACAAAAACATGACAGCTAAATTGACAAGTCAACAGCTAATAGTCCGCATTTCTAAACTAAATGACGTCATGCTTAATTGTCAAGTTGACTCTGGTGCGCGGGATATTATACTGCATAGATTATCACACATTCTACGTAGGCTTTGTAAACGTGAATGTCTGATACTCGGACTAATAATATATAAGATTCTGGAATTTGTTTCTAGAATCCAAGTCGTATGCATTCAATGGATTTGTTGCATGTTGGTACCGTCAATTTTTAATGAAGACAATGCTGACAGAATACTCCAACCTCACAAACGAACATCAGGTACCCAAACTATAATTTTTACCTTAGGAAGTAATCCAACAAATTGTTATTTTGTTTTTAATTTCTACCATTCTGCTTTTACAGCATGTCATGATTCACCGAAAGGGTGGACCAATCTACGTCACGCCCTTGAAGGATCACCGAGCGAGTCAGAGGGGGCTAGGCCTGGCCCACGTTGCCTACAAGGGTCGCAATGCCATCCACTGCGCTACTGATAATACTATGGGTAAGTACAGGTGTGGATATCAAGTGGGAATTTGTTTTGCGTTTTAAACCAGTCAGCCCCGTTTGATGACTGTCAAGGTAATAATGCTTACTTACTTTGTTGTAACCATGTAAAACTATGTGAGATTGTAAATGTATACATTTACAATAATACACTTCAAAGAAACACCAACGGCAGAAAATGATAGAAAACGTACAGCGTAAAGCATTTGTTGTATGATATAAAGTCGATATGAACATTTTGTGAATCGATTTACTGTTTGGTACTGTCATTTTGCCCAGTTCCTACTAGATTACCCAGCAAGAGCTCAGCCTCTAACCCCGCTAGCACGTCGTCCCAAAAAGTACTGGAACTGGCGATGTTTTCTGACTACGAGTTGTACAAGAAATACGGGGACGATACCGGCATGAAATTAATCGTTCTGTACGCAGGGGTAGGTACTAAGTGAAGTAAGCAAAAATAAATTCAAGGTAAACCAGAACAACAATATCTTTAACAACGGTACAGCTATAGGCTGCTAGCCTTGCCCAAAAGAATGGTGCTTTGCAACTAACCTGATAAAGTTTTAGCTTTCTAAATGCTGTGTATTCCGCGAAGAAATTTCAATTTAAATTCAAAGTTTGCCACGAGTCACAATTTAAATTTACCTATCGCTCGCTGGCACGTAGACTCACCCCTTTGTATTTTTTGTTTGTCTAAAGTGCGCTTTCCCCGTCGATTTGTAATTCATTTGATCACTTCGCTTGGTCCCACCACCCATATACTAGGCGCTGGGAAGCGCTGATGGAGCTTTGAAGATATCTGTAAAGGAACTTTGCACGCATACTAGGTAGCGTACCATGACATTTCGAATTGCACGCAGCAATGCACGCAGGGCAATGAGCAGCGGAACTGGTGACCTTTATTTCACAGGTCACACACAATCTATCCAATCAGAGCTCAAAGCGCATCAGCACTTTCCAACCCCCATTATGAGCGGCGAGACCGAGCGAATTTGATCCGAGCTCGTGCATGTGTGTTATATTCTGTGGGTTCTTTTACGATGAAAGTAACGGAACGAGCTCACCAAGAGACGAGTCATGCGCGAGTGTGCGCAATCCTACCGCGATAGGTCAATTGCGACAACAATCAGCATTTTGGGGTGCATTATCTTCAGCCAAATGTTACACGCGCATGACGCAAGGACCGACCAATACATACAAATTTAAGTTTGACTGGACCACACTGTCCGAGCTATCCCTGGCCTCCCGGTTGATGTTTGTTGCGTTTTATCTACCGCAGTTTGACGGGCTCCTCGAACTGCCATCCCTCACCAGCGGTAATCTCATGGTGAGACTTACCTTCGCTGGAATAATCAAAGATTCAGTGAGTATAGACTATCAGAAAATAGTAGGTTGTCAGGTTTCTTTTTCCTTATTTTTGGACGCATTTTACAGGGCTGATTGTGTACCTCCAAATTAAATCGAATAATCACTCCAAAATATCTGTTTACTGTTTACTTTGTAACGACGGTGAACTCAAGATTGATGAATAAAAGAGTTCAGAATTTAAAAACAAGAAAAATATAAATCAAACCATTGTTACCAAATATTGCCCATTTTGGGGGGCAAGTGTTATATAATCGAACTGTCTTGACGCATTTCAAAATGGCGGAAAAGAATAAAAGTCCTAAAACACTATACCAATTATGTTGATTTATATCAACTAAATACTACAGAATACATATCAGATGATTTCTTTTTTAAATTGGTTAATTGACGATAATTTGATGCGTGATATGACATTCAAATAGAATGTTTGAATTTCGCCCTTTAAACGCTCTAAAGAAAACGTATGCACCTAATCCTAATAGACGTAAACGAAACGTTTTCCAAAATGTATCAAAATGAATGAACACTTAGCAAATTGTGCCTGAAAAAAATTTCTAGTTTGATTATTTATGACTTTGGACTTTATTTTTCGCATATGTAGACATTACATGTACGTGTACATGTAAACATTCAATTCAATGTTGTTGGCAGGAATTCAATAAATCAATTTGGTGCCAAGATTTTGAGAACCGTTCTAAATACTCGCTTAATGTTTTAGCGTTCGATTCCGTTTAGGTTCAGTTCAAAATGCCATAAAACGCTCTGAATTGTATCTTCTTTTTAAAAATCAGAATGAGCTAGCGACTTCAACTGATCTATACGATTCTCTAGATGCGTGTGTAGTGCATGCAGCCGCCAACATGAAACCTCCTGGTGAGCAGTTCCACTTTGACAACGCTGCTTACATCTCAGGGTAAGTAACGGGGGAAAAGACAACTGAAGGTATAAAGTTACAGTATACCATTTGTCAGTTGAGCATTTTTATAGTTTGAAGCAGCAACAGTTCTCAAAATCCAAAGTATGGTGCTTGCCAACTAACCTGACGAAGCTTTAGCTCTGTGAATGCTGTATATTCCGAGAAAGTAATATTCTATGTTTTACATTTTGAAACAACTAATGGAAGTTTGTTTATAAATGTGTCCCTTATTGGTCATTATTTAGCCCATTATGTGGGTCGTTCCGCCAAGTTGGAACACGCTGTCCTTGTTATGTCCAGAACCTGCTGTGATGCAATTTCAGTAATTCTACAATCACTACACAGTTTTGCTATGCATGTTTATTACAGGACACAGAATAGACCCAAAATACTCTTACCTGAAAATACAAGTGAAACAGTAGCTAAACAATCTAACACGGTGTGCCCCAGTGTTAATTTTGTTTTCAATCTGCAATCTGCACGTATGACTCTATTTTGTGGTAAGTTAGTACAATAGTAAAGAGAAGGTTTGTATATACGATACTTTTGAAACACGACAACAAGATGTAACAGAGACACATGTACGATGTCTTTGTTACATCGGAGTGTTAAATTTGTCATGTATTTATTATATACACGTATAAAAACAACTTGGCAGTATTCCTCTCCATCTAACGAGGTTACATAATTGATAGATACAAATTTAACCTTTGAATCCTTCTAACTACATGTCACATTAAATTAGAAAGAAATGCGTTGGTCGGGAGTTGAACCCGAGTCAATAATTTTCCAAGGCAACTTTTCCAACCATTATACACCAACACTTGGTCGCAGACCATCGCTACCTAGGCTTCCAAGCGTGCACGCAGACACGCTTAATCTAACCTTAAATACCGACGTAAATGTTGTCACATGATTTTCGTAACGTTTTTTGTGTACGTCTCCGTTCATTGACAGGTACGACTTATCCGGATCTTATACGGGCTTGGGGTACGTTGGTGTATGTGGAAGAGCTGAAGCCGTCTCCATATCAGAATTTTTCGGGCCGGAGGGCAACGCCGCAATAGTAGCCCATGAGATTGGACATAAGTAAGTACACTGATTAGCTATAATAATACGTGCCGTGGCCTCGTGGTCTATGGAGCAATGAATTCGCAGTCTGCGAGTATAAAGCTTGAGGTTCTGGGTTCGAGTCCGGCCTGGGACTATGGTGCGTGTGCATGCCCTTGGGCAATGCACTTTGTCGCTCACTGCTTATCTCCACCCAAGGAGTAAATGGGTACCTGTGAGGGCGGAGATGGTTGTTATTAGTTGCTTTGCGCCAAAATGACAACATTGAACTGTATACTCCCCAGGGAGCTGAGATTATTTGGAATGTGTCACGGGTCCAATGAGCAGGGATAATAATGGCACAGGGCCTTGAGTACCAGTTCTGGTAGATACGTACGTGCGCTATATAGAAATCCATTTTTGTCTCCTTTTGACTCCTCTCTATAGAGTTTGTACACGTTTTTCTTCAGCCAGTACACTTTAGTAATTCCGATTGACTTCAGCTTGGCATACACTTAGACCACCACCCATAGTCCTGGAAGAAATTCGTCACGATTACGTCATTTGTGGTCACGTGACGTCACGTTTTCTTCAACCAATACACTTTGTTTGACAAACAACCTTTTTAACCTTTATGGAATGCATTTTCTGAGCACAAGTATTTCACAGAAGTCAAATTTCTGTTTCTCTCCTTTTCTTGCATACGCACAGTTTGGGATGTGCGCACGATACTGATCCATGCAGCTCATGGGACTACATCATGGCAGCTTATTTATCGCCGGGTGCTGATGAATGGTCGACTTGCAGCAAGGAGTACTACAATACCTTCGTGGGGTAAACAACCGCACAATAAGCCAGTTCGGTATCTTGATGAAGTTGTCAAGGTCAAAGGTTATTTGGGATAAAATCGCTGACGTTATGTCACGCGATGTCACACGAACGCGCATTCTGATTGTAATTAGACTTGTGCGCGTCGTCGTACGACCATCTGGCCACCTAGGGCCAATTTCACGGAGCTGATAAGCACAACATTTTGATTAGCACAAAAAAGTCTTGCTCAGTAAAAACAAGCTATCAGCTAAAACTGCATGTGCTTTTCATGCTAATCAAAAACCAGCTGATTTTCAGTCACAAACAATATACATCTCCTGAAACTTGGTCTGTAACGCAGTTTTGGCCAAGGACGAATTTTTATGCTAAGCAAATTGTTGTGCTTAGCAGCTCTGTGAAATTGCCCCTGGTGCGTTCACACGCGTGCGTTGGTTATCCCGAATGTGCAGTTGAAATACCGATTTATTTTCTTCAGATCTGATACTACAGGCATCCGTTTTCGAAAATTAGAGCAAAAGAAAAAAATGTATAATTCCATTTAAAGCAGATATTGTATTTGGGATGAAACCACAATCGTATCAAATAAACATTGAAAAAAGAAATCGCCGGCTCTGGTTCAAGGACTCGTTTGATTAAAGTGCATTTTTACTGTGTACTTTCTTTACCGGTTCTAGATTGCGTGGTATGTCAGTGGGTTTCAATTTATTACAGAATAACGCCAATCTTTTTTTTGAAAAATCGAATTCTTCAAATATCTAGCCTTTATTATACGCAACATACCCAAAAAACTTAATAAACTTCATCGATGTACGTATGGATTCATATTTTATAGTAAATATTGTGACGCTGACCCGTTTTAAAGTTTTGTGTTAATATATTGATGCGGGAAAACCTATTAATCAATACTGTTCCTGTATCGACGTCAGGGAACTATTAGGCTAGGAAATCAGACTAGTTGGCTTGCACCCATCATTGTTACAAATATAACATGGACTAACTAAATAAAAAAAAAAATTGGAGGCAGTGTTTGAAAACAGTCAGGTTTTTCCAACGATTGTCGGCCGGCAATCGTTGAAAATTGACTTACACAAATTCAAGTATACGGTATATTGTAATAATTTAGTATTTTTTTGTGTTTGCAAATGCAACATTTATAACATTTTGAAATTGCCACTGACTCTGATGTAAACAAGATCATGACGCTAAAAAGACGTCAGTGGTCAATTTCACGGAGCTGCTTAGCACACAAAATAATTTGCTTAGCTTGAACATTCTTTCTTGGCAAAAACAGAGTTACAGACCAAATTTTCTGGGAATGTATATGTGACCCAGCACGAGTAAATGAGACACTTTGAGGCAAAAATGAAAATTGAGATTTTGATTTCATCATTTAAAGCTTATTTAGCTTTAAATTATGAAATCAAAATCTCAATTTTCATTTTTGCCTCAAAGTGTCTCATTTACTCGTGCTGGGTCACATATATTTTGTGACCAATAATCAGCTAGGTTTTGCTTAGCATGAAAGCCACATGGAATTTTGGCGGATAACCTGTTTTTACTAAGCAATACTTGTTTGTGCTAAGCAAATTTGTGTGTTTAGCTGCTCTGTGAAATTGGTCCCAGGACGCTACTTCCACCTGTTAATTTTAAGCATATTCAAAGATGTGAAGAAAAAAATCATGAAGCCTAACGGCAGACTCGTATGCTTTGTTTCAGGTCCGCAAAGGATGCCAACGGTGTTGCCTGCTATGACGACGGTGGCTGGTAAACAAGAGACGTGACGTCACAGCAAGCGTTCGTCTGACACTTGCAACCACTGTTTACGTCACATAGTCAACGAAGTTTGCAGATTCGTTTTTGTTTAAAGAGTTGTTAGACAATGACAAGAGTTCAAGTGAATTGTTACTTTTTCTTAAAATGTTTAAATTCATGGTGACAGGTAATTTATTATAATTAAAATTATGTGAATGAATGGAATATGATAATAATTATATTAATAATAATGAAGTACCATTTGACGAGGGTTTGCATTTCTTTCCAAGTGAAAGGCACGCGGACCACACAATACATTTAACGTATGTATTGAAATTCAAATGAGCCAGTAGGTGTGGCCCGTATATAATGGCCGGGTAGCAAGGCACAAGCCATCTTTTCCGAGTAGCAATCAATATTGCTTATTGTTTTGATCGAGATTGTGGGGTTGGAACCATTTTTGTAGGAGGGGAGGGAACCCCTTCAACTTGTACTTTATTATTATTCATATAATTTCAATTAAATGTTATTAATTCACCTAATTTTTGAATTAGGAATTATTTTTTGGAATTCTATTTCATAACATTCGTACACGTCTTTAGTAGGTTTGTATGTTCAAAGCTAAATGAAACACTGTGATGTTAAACAAAGAGAAATCTGTTCTCAATACAAAATGTACACTGTATGATTGTTGTACTGCCATTAACAAAATAACACACCTGATAAAATCGTCTTGCCAAAAGATACTAAAATCTAGCAAAGGTATTTGCTTTACTCCAATTTGAAGTTTGTAATAATGTCTGGAAGGCTAACACCATAGGCAAAAGCCACATAAGTGAATGCACTGCGGTAACTGTGTGCAGTGTTGATAGAGGGATCTATCCCTGCATCACGTTGTACATCTTACATCTATTTTGACAACATTTATATTTAATAAGCCAAAGTTGATATTGAGTAACTTGACACCTGACGATGCCCTCATAACGTCAAATCATATTTTGTCTGTGACACATCCCTTTTATGTGCATACCAAATACCAACCCGATAACCCTTTAGTTGTGAAGACAAAAGGCTTCAAAATAGGCCGTGAGCTAAACATCGTAGACTTTCGACTTAATTGTTAGGCAACTTGCAAAGAGGTGATTGAAGAAAATTTGAGGGCGCTGAATCTGAATTTGGTAGTCCACGGGTTCCTCACTTGCACGTTTTGGCTGTAGATGCTCTTAAAGATGTACAACTCGAGTTGTGAATAAACCTCCACAGTACAATTGGACAGGTTGGGATGGGAGAGGGATAAACAATGGGAATCACACAGAAAGGCTTACACAGGCATGGACATTATTTATTTATTTATATTTTATTTTCCAGTTGAATTGAAGGGAATATAAAATTGAAGGTGATTGGTATTTGTATATCTTAGTTAAGTGGCACCAAGTATTATATTTTAATGTTCATTATGCATTCAATATGAATATTAATAATAATAAAATACATGTATACATAAAACAAACACCACGTTGTCTCCTGTATTGGCCTATATGACCATGAGAAGTGTGTTGAAACTACACGTACCAGATAATTAAAGGGGACAATTTAATTTATATCCTTGGTTATATTCAGGTTGAATTTATTTAAAGCTAGCATTCAAAGATTTAAAGGGGCAGTACTCCATCAATAGACATAGGAGATGGGGGGGGGGGGGGGGGGGGGGGGCATACTTTATTGATGAGAAGTAATGCGAGCGCGAAGCGTGAAGCCCTAATGGCTGTGAGCACTTACTGATATCTTATATTATTGCTTTTGTGTGATTTTAAAGTCAAGATCAGTTTGCTATCCGCTAGTCTTCTGACCTACTTTCTTCCCATCTACGTCTTCTTTCATACAAGAAAAAAAAAGAAACAGCTTGGAAACGAGGCCACCAACCAACCAATCACAGATTAGACGATAGAACGAAGCAGACACAAAGCTTTAAAACAGTGACTTATTTGCGAGTTCTTTGACCAAGGCTTTAATTTAGCCTTAATTCTATGAAGATAGAGTATAATAATAGAACAAATTACATGTACACATAGAAATGTAGTAGACCACACTCACATCAATAAGCCATTTGTGAGTTAAACTTAAATAACGTCTGGTACACCGACTTACTTAAAATGCTTAGTAGGTTTTTTTAACATTGAATTCTCCAGACCAAAGAGACTGTTGCTATATCACATAATTCGGGGCAAGCTCTTGCATAGTTACGTAAGAGACGTTCAGCACCACTACATTGTTCACAATGGGTGAGAATAGCACACTGACACCAGACCATTATAGAGCTGGGGGTTGCTAGGGTAAGGCTTGCCCCGAATCACGTGATATATAGTAACAGTCTCTTTGTTCTGGAAAATTCAAAGTTAAAATGTGCCAATCATGTTGAGCAAGTCAGTGTACCAGATGTTATTCAAATTTACCTCGCAAATAGCTTATTAAGGGGACGAGCATTCAACAAAAAATGCAATAAAACAATGACTATAATGACGACTATATTTCCTGAATATAATTTTACAAAAACAATTATTTTGGTCCACTCTGCTCAAAGCTCACAGGAGAAAACTTGCAACAAGTACAAGTTGCCTTTGCGCGGGAAGCACAAAGGTTACACTATGTGTTTTATGAAAACATGGAAATTATGCATAACCTTTCGGTGTACATAAACAGAGTGCGCACTTGGTCTACCTACAGAAATATACAATAATTTCAAAGAATATATAGCAATCACAGGTTCTGTACGTTTCACTAGGCACAATCTTAAACCAGCTTCTGGTTAGATAATTAATTATCACATGTTACTCGTACTCGTTTTGTACAGGTACATCAATGTGCTACTTTACAATGGAGACATTTTACACGCTTGGTGGCAGCAAACACATCGGCCCTTTTCTGTTCATGTCATTTTGAGCGTGCGCGCATAACCAGTTAAAGGACTGTGCTGCCACCAAGCGCCCCAAAGATCTCCAGTATATATTTGTACAATGTGCTGTTGGTATGTAAAATAAGGATGTTTGGACGTGATTTAATTTCCTTGAGCTAGAAAAAAAAGGTGCTGAACAAGTGGGTAGCCGTAAGGTGACGCTTTTCAACATGTACGTCTGTTATTATGCTGACGACAGTGAGAATACATTTGTGCCCAAACAACTTTCATTTATATACACGACTTAATGTTTACTTTCTACGTTGAAACCAAACAAAAAGAAGAAAAACAGCGAAACCAACGAGGTTGGCGCCTCCTAACATCATGAATGTCCAGGTGTAGCTCTTTGTTAGGTCGTAGATTAAACATGGACCATGAACAAACAAACAAGGAAACCATTCAATCATGTCTTCCGTCAAGTAGTTTATCTGGGCGAGGGCCGGGGGGGGGGGGGGGGGGGGGGGCAATTGCTCCAACTGTTTTTGTTTTTTTTGAACAATAATACGCGTAATACAAGTGTTCGGGTCAGGTTTAAACAGACACTATGTTCTGGAATCGCCCAATTGTGCTACACACGCATTTCTAACTAAATGATGTTAATCGGAAAGATCATTTAAAAGTAAGATATAAACATTAACTCAACCATCCTTTAAGCCAGAAAGTGTTCGCCTTTTGCGGACATGTAATAAACCTCATTGAATAAAAACGACAGGAAACACGTATGTGTACACGTCGTGTTCGATGTAACCAACCGGGTTTTTGTTCATCTTTTCTCGGGAACGGTAAAAGTAAAGACATTAGGTTGGTTTCCTTTCCACCCGATTTGTTTAAAATAGAAAAACATTTTTTTTTTTTTTTTTTTTTTTTTTGGGGGGGGAGAGGGGGTTCAGGACATATAGTATCCTTTCAAAATGTGACCCTTTAAATGTGACCTTAGTTTTCTTGTTTACCTTTATACTTTGAGGGTAACAAATGGCACTTCAATGGGTCATATTCCTGGTCATTTCAATCAGTAAACCCCAGTAAAATGTCATTTTCATGTCAAAAGTGTTATTTTTGTCCTGAAAAGTGAAATTGGACCCGGGTATTATTATGTATTAGTATTTTTTTCAATTTTTATCTGGAACCAAACTAATTTTGTACGAGAAAAAAAATTAAACTCACTTACCTGGCAGATAGAGAAGCGAGAATCGTAATATACCAGACTTCATCGCGATCCAACCAAGGGCGCTACCCAACCGATCCGCACCGACGGCTTCACACAACAACACGTCTGTCAGAAGCCACACCAAAGAAATGGTAATACCGAACACGCCTTGATTGACAGCTGTGGACCAGAATGACGTTAACCACGGGTCCACGAGGTAATACACAGACAGCAATATCAATGCGATTCCCATGAAGCCTTCATTGCTAATGAACTTGATCTTATTCAACACAAGTCCGAGGCTGAGACACGTGAGTATCCTTGTTACTCCGGATATGGCGGTTAAGATGAAGGCGTCACTTAGCGCAAAACCATTAGCCTGAGTGTATTGAATATAATACACCAACCAGGATACCCAAACAAATTGAACGATGATGTAGATGATCGCCAATAGCCAATACGGCACATCGTATAAGAGCTCGATGTGCAAAGTTTGCCGGAAAGATTGTAACGCCGATGTCTCAGTTTGATTTCCCTTGTCACTGCTTTGTCTAGACGTGTTTGGGTCAACCCTGCATTGAGTTATTTCCTCTGTATGATCACACACCAGGGGAATATAGTCTGTACCCTCCTTGGTGACTGTCGCACCATTATCAGACGGGAAACGTAACAGGGCACCGTACACTGTCAGGAAATGGAAAATGGCATCCAGCAGTAGCAATGTGCCTCTATAGCCGTAGGTATCTAGGAATAATTGCGATAGCCAGGGAATTACCATATAGCTAACGGGGGTACCGGTTTTGGAGAGTGAGAAAGCTGTAGAGACATCCCCTGATTGAAAACAACGGCCAACTTGCCCTCTTAATAAAACATCTGCTATTCCGATTCCCGGTCCTGAAATAAACCAAAAGACAGCATGAGCTATTAACAGACACAGTGTAGAGTAGTCGGACAAATTGAGACTCTCATCTGTGTATACGAGTCCCAAAACTTAAGGTATTGAAAACATGCAACACAAGAAAGACTGGCACACGCAACAAACCAGTCGTTTTTTTATTTTTGCTGGTAATTAAAAAATATCCGACACAAAGAACAATTCGACAAGTTTCAAGGCAAAATATTGTTTACTTTCTTAATTACAAAACATTTGACAAAATGTCCGAAACGTTCTTTTCAAAACCACATATCTCACTAAAGAGAATTACCATGGTGTTACCGCAAACTAATATTCAATAAAACCTTTTCGCCATGTAAACCTTAACATTTCATTTCACAAAGTGAAATGAAAAAACCCACGTGAGCAGGGCAAAGTAATAATGTATTGCTGAACACCCAAGGATGCATGCGTGCCAACGATGTTGAAAAGAACGAATGTGCCCGCGCTCCACTGCCACTGTAGTCTTGCCCAAGACACTTATTTCAGCGCCCTCGCAAAATTTTGCTAACGTCGTGTCTTTCAAATCCCGGCTTCCTGTGCATTCTGGTCTCAGGCATGCGTAGTTTACAAAATGCAGCTGGATCCACATCACACCGGAGACAAACGTTTCTCTTAGTTTTGGACGATCCAATCAGCGACTGAGATTGAGCCTCATCATAAATTATTTACGCAATTCCAAATATTTATGCTGACGCATACGTTTAACGCCAAAGCAAGGCTAGCGGCGATAATTTAAAGATGGCAGTGATTATTCCGACATGAATATAGTTTTGTAAACAAAACATTTGTAAGAGAATCGAAAAGTAGCAGCAAGAAGCAACTTGGAAAAGGGTTATAAATATTTCCGAGAAGCGTATGTCCATGATTTGAAAAGTGGGTATTTAACGCGGGATTTTTAGACGTAGAACACCAGTAACATGTAACCCTATCATTACCGCGAGCGCCACCTGGGCTCAAAATTGCATGGACGTTCGCAACCAAAGAGCCTGTATGTCCCCTATTATAAAAGTCGTTACGTGACCAGCGTTCTTTTTTGGCACAAGCCGATATTGCATGAAACGGAAATGTCCACAGCGCCCTCACTTTTGGCAGCTGTGTGGTTTATTATTGCTATTGGTTTCAAACTGGTTCAAAAGGACGCGCGCGTGCATGCATGCGATCACTATCAGTTTGTCCAACCAACGCCACTTAGCTGCCATCATAGCCGAAAACGCTTCCAAGATTTTGGAGGAAATCTTCGCAGATAGCGGTTCAGATATGTCCGATGATGAATCTTCTGTAGCAACATCTGACGAAAGTGATGAAGAGGCAAGACAAGTCTGGGTTGTTGTTCTGTTTTAACAAAACTGATATTGTTTAGCAATTTCCAAAGATGGTTTGCCAAACGGCGTCCCAAAAAATACTAAACCCCGGATAAATCAGTTTGACCCGACCCCCCCCCCCCAAAAAAAAAAAAAAAAGAAAGAAAAGAAGCTAATGTATACTACCCTTAAAAGAAAATGTACCGTGAAATGAATAGTGTCCCATTAACCTTTCTGAATGTTCCTATTTCAGGTGTGGATGGAATAAAGCAAGCACCTCTTATAGCAAGAGCCCATCGATAAAATTCAGTGAAGAGACTGGCCGTACGGGAGATTTCAGTCACCTGTCGCGATCGCCCATGCAAATCTGTCAGCTCTTCTTCTGCCAAGCAGTGTGGGAGTTGATGGTAGATGAGACCAATCGTTATGCTGACCAAAAAATGTGTGCAGATGTGGCCAATCATCAGCCTGCCTGGAATCCAACTACTGTTCCTGAAATGATGCCATTCGCGGCCTTGCTTTTGTGCATGGGTATCAACAAAAGGCCTCGCTACAGCATGCACTGGTCCAGGTCGGAAGTTCTGCGAAGTCCCCTGTATTCGGCGACCATGTATCGCAATTGATTCACTGCGATTCTTCGATTTTTCCACCTTGCCAACAACAGAGCTCAACCAGATGATGCTCCCCCTGACAAACTCTCCAAGGTCCGCCCGCTGTTCTACATTGTACGGCCATCCTTTCCTCGCATTTACAAACTAAGCCGAAACCTCTCACCAGATGAGACAATGATCAAGTTCAGAGGCCGACTTGGTTTTATACAGTACATGCCACGAAAGTCAGCCAAATGGGGATTGAAATGTTTTTCATTGAACGAGTCAGAAACCGGTTATACATGTGCTTGGAAGGTGTTCACCGGCTCTCAGCCCACATCAAAGGAATCTAGTCGACCCTCCGTTGGTTATGCTTCAACACACCACCCACCTAATATTACATCTGCTGGGCATGTAGTCCTCGACCTAATTACAGGGCTCGAACATAAGGGACATTTCATTTTCATGGACAATTGGTATACCAGCCCAGCTCTCATCTGCAAGTTGTCACAGTTAAAGTTTGGAGCTTGTGGAACTGCACGCTACACCTCACCGGGGATTCCAGATTGTGCAAACCCCAACAATTTACACATGATAAGAGGTGCTGACCCCCAGTTTTACACCAAAGCCGGCCAACTGTGCGTCGTTTGGCAGGATGCCAAGCGTGTAACTCTTCTCACAAATGTTGGAAACTGCAATATCGACACGAAAGACATTCGGAGAAAAAAAAGTTTGAGTGGACTTCGTACGATCAAAAAACCTTCTGTCGTTAAAGGGATTGTACACGTTTGGTAATTGGAACCCATTGTTTGTTTCAATCCTATATAGTTATAGATATATACCATAAAACTAACCTGTAAAAAATTCATTTCAAAAAGTGGTAGAGATTTTGAGATATTGCCGAAAATCTGGAGCGGTTATGTACACGCCGGAAGAATAATCTGCATTGGAATACACAGTCTGGGAAACGTCACTGCAGTAACGCTTCTCAGATTCAAATTTTTGGGGATAAAAAGTGATATCTTTTTCGATAACCGCAGTACTTCGAAGTAAAATATTTCTAAAAGTGCATTATACTATCCAGAGCTGCTGTACTTATTTTTTGGAGTAATTACCAAACGTATACGATCCCTTTAACGATTATAATAAATACATGGGAGGAAGAGATCTCGCAGCACAAATGTGTCAGTACTACTCGCACTCTCACAAATCGATGAAATGGTGGAAAAGAGTTTTCGTGGCCATTCTTGACATCTGCTTGGTGAATGCTACAATTCGTCACCGTTTTCACACAGAGGCAAATGTCATGAAAAATCGTCTTTTATCGAAAAAAATTGTTTTGATGAAAACGATTAAATATTGCAATTTCTACAATCTGTTGAAGTTATACATCCCAAAAATCATTAAAATCCTAATTAACCTAATTAACGAATGGGCGAATTGGTCCTCGAGTGCCCTTTTGCGTTTTCACGAAGAGGCAAATTCGAAATAGCGTTGACTTCAACGTGTTTATGAAGGGGCACTTTGGTGCGCGTATTGACTTTAGCGTTTTCACGAAGAGGCAAATTGGGCGCGTACTGGCTTTTAGCGTTTTCACGAAGAGGCAAATTGGGGGCGCAATAGGAAAATGTATACATTCTGACTCTCACAGCCACGGGCGAATTTGCTAATGTATCGTTTTTTCGTTTTCACGAAGAGGCAATTCTATTAATTGATTTATTCTGCAAAACTAATCGCCTATTTTTCTTAACGTTTGCTATATTTAAGAAGATTGAAATCTCTTCCTTCCCATGATACCTTAATCTTGTATATTCTATGAACATTTATGTTTCAAACTGCCAAACGAAAAAAGGACGAACTTTACAAGCGATTTTCTCGAAAGTTTGTTCAGACCGTGAAAGGCTCAATTTGCCTCTTCGTGAAAACGGTGACGAATTGTATACAACAGCATCCCTACAAATCAGCACTTGACCACTTTTCTTATTGAGCTTATTTCCACTTGGAAGCACAACCCAGCTCAGCATGCCAGTCAAGTGTCATGTGGTTCCAGCCGCTTTCCGACTCATCACTATCCTGGAAGAATTTCTGCCGGCAAAAAGCGCAACTGTGTTGTTTGCAGTACCAGAACCAAGCGGAAACAAACTCGCATGATTTGTAAACAGTGTGACAAACCAATGTGTGTACTACCATGCTTTGAGAAGTTTCATAGTCTGTAATGAGCATTCACCCGAGCAAGTTTCATTGCGGCCCGCCCCACCGCAATGTTGGAGTGATGGCGCACACACCGCCAACCCAACGTTTAGCTGGGGGGGGGGGGGGGGGGGGGGGGGGGGGGGGGGGGGTAGCCTTCACTTGAACTTTTAACTGCATCCATAGTGTACCCATTTTGTATGTTTGTGAAATTACCTTCACAGTCCGGATTTCCTTCATTTTGAATAAAATCTAAGTAAATCTAAGTAAAATCTAAGTATTTTCGAAGAAAAACTTCTCACTCCTAAATTAGTGTTACTTCGTCAGATTTACCCTTCTTGGTAGTTGTCAAGTCATATTAGGTGGACAAAAGTGGGGGTTAGATATGAAATTCTTTCCACCCCTTCCAAAAAAACTTCTCACAGGCCAATAATAATTAATCTAATAGTCATTGCTTTGGGGGTAGTGTCAATCCATTATGATTCAACACCACTTCAAAGAAGAGTTGGCTTTCATTAATTTGCATTGCGAGGGCGCTATACACTAAAACTTGGCAAAAAGTGCTTGGTCACTAACTGGTCATATTATTTATATTACTGTGGTAACCTAAGCATAGTGACAAAATATGCCTTGGTACTGAAAGGGTTAACGTTAATTTTTGCATGAGATTAGTATAATTATAAATGTACATGTACAAGCATTTGGAGCCACACAGTGACCCGCTCAAAACTAGGAAAAGGTTCTTGGACCCTGAAAATGAGACTCCGGCAATTTTTTTAACTTTTTAGCCATTTTGTAATTATAGATAGGGCAAAGTACAAAAAACCACATGTTTAGCGTCCCCGCTCGCTTCCATTTTGGAGAAGCCTATAATGTTAATTTTTTGTAGGGAAAAAAGGTTTAAAATGAAGAAATATTAACCGATTTATGATAACTAATGTCGGGAACTTTTAACATTCTTCTTTGTCGGTCATTATTTATCACTATTTAGTTGAAAGGAAATATATTTTACAGTCGCGATATATCTATTTTACCGTCGCCTGCTATCGTCTTCTTCTTCTTTTGTTTAATGACCAGCAGCTTAACGTGTTACTACATACATCAGTTTGATGACATTAGTGGGAACCGGGTGGACTGCGTGAAGATTGTCATCTCCCACCCCGCCTGCTATAGTCATTATAGGTGCATATTCCGGGAGGATGTTGTAGGTGATAACCTCAGTTTTCTTGGCACTTTGGTCTGGATTTAAGGTTAGCCTGAATTTATACTTTTCTTTTTCACCTACATGTATACTTTGTTTCAGCGCTCAAGACCCCAGTCTGCGTCTAGATCTAAGACACTTACCTGCCATAACCGCCAAGACAACTGCCATAACCGGAGGTGAAGACAACGAGGCAATGATGAAAGCCATACCGATCATTACTCCACTGACCATGATGCATACCCGGATACCAAAGCGTGTTTCCAGGGGAGATGCTATTGGCCCTAAATTGCAACATTAAATAAATTGTTATTTATGGTAGGTATTTACATAGATCCGATTCAAGTTTATAAGATCATATATACGGGTGTTGGTACTTTTCAGAAAACTGCTAGAAAGGTTATGGCGCTCTTACATGCCCAGCTATAACACATAACGTGTTCATAACGTTCCTGGAATTTAATCCTTTGGTCACATTCTCTTAAAAAGTTGAAGGAACATTATGGGGACGTTTAAAAAGAAACTTTGCATTGTAACGTTCAGATACCATTATTAACAACGTTCGAAGATCGTTATACGGACGTTGAAATATAACGTGTTATTATAACGTTCTTAAAACTTTGATATTGACATATACGCAGGCTGAAAGCATGCATATTCCTCCAAATTATCACAAACAATAATTTGGTGCGTTTTCATACCAACCATTCCGTTTATCATCGTCATTTTAAATTTTGATTCCAAACAGATCGACATACGCAATAATTATAGTGGTTGCACATTGATCAGCTAGCTGCGATGGTTCCCACACTCGGCATCATGCATGTTGCAAAACACAAAACATAATAAAAGCGTTTCAGTTCTCGAAAAGTGCACTCACGTCTTCGTCTTTAAAAACGTTTTACAAACAGGTATAAAACGTTGCGAGTTTGTATGTATAATTAGGTGTTATTTTAGAACGTTCTGTAAACGTTTCTCGGACGTTCAAAAACGTACCTACATTAAACAGTCTTTGGGACGTTAAAAAACGTTCTAGCAACGTTTTTCGGACGTTAGAAAATGTACCTGCAGCAACTGACCAATAAGAAGTGGGGAATTTTTGTTCACAGAAGTCATGTTAAATTGTGATATTTAGTAAAAAAGAAACATGTAGGAAATTCGCATTACATTACATTCGTATTCAAATATTGACGAAAACTAGCTGTGACTCGGTCGTTGACGGAAAAGTGCAGTACAAACATATTAACTCACGGCAATGGCCAGTTTGTAGTGTTCAGTAGGTTATCTACCATCTGATATTTTTATACTTGACCCACTATATCTCATATCAATGTGTAATAAGTTAATTCCGTTTGTAGTTACTTAATTATTCACGCAGTGACCATGTACATAATAAGATTTAAACCAGTATAGATTTGTGTATCTTACCAACGTCCTCTAAAGGTTGTACGAATGTTATTTTGCAAGTTTCTTTGTAACGTTCAAAGAACATCAAGAAAACTCTACACATTTACGTTCCCACAACGTTCCAAACGTTCCGGAAGAATCTCCGTAACGTTGTAAGAACGTTCATGCAACGATGTTTTTAGTTAGCTGGGTAATATTAGATGTGAGGCTCTTCTAATACAAATTATTGTACATAATGCCACCCAGTCTATCTTGGCTTAGCCTTGTGCAAGGCGTTATTATCCTGCCGCGCGAACAGCGACCTCACGCCGCCACTATTTATGCAAATCAACTGAAGACGACCGAACGTCTTGTTCCAACTATCTATGATATCTTATGTTTTTCTTTAGTATGCGCTAGATTTCTAGCGCACGCCTTCCTATGCGAATCTAGATAAGTATAGGCGGGGCTAAGATGTGGAGTGTCCAATCACCAAATTATTCAGCTTTGTTCATCGTCAGAAGGTCTGTCGTGTCATGGTCGTGTTTAAATTCTGCAACAGATAAATTATTCCTTGAAGATTTTTGACCTAAGCATTGGACGGCTTTTCTTCGTGATCACGGTGTTTATCGTGAATTTGCCGACAGGTTGTGGGTAGACTATCCTTTTCAAGGCAGCCGGTCCCATTCTGCTCGGAGCTCTATCATTGCACAGACGGCCAGGCACAAAACCAAACGTTATCATGTAAGAAAGGTGTTTCATAAAGAATATCAAACAATTAATATTATCTATCAACCTGGTGGCAGAAACTTGGTGAAGTTGAATCATGGAGCTTTGGTTGAAGCGAATACCAACACCCACGTGGTGGTATGTACATAAACGTACGTAAGCCTACGCGTAAGCTATACGTGTTAATTTTAAGTTTTGATACAAATCGGTCAAAGTTGGTGTTGTCAAGTGTCAGTGTTAATCGGCGATAGTGTGGTTAAAGTCATAAATTGGTTAAAGTCGTACCCCAAAATTTCACACAAACATTCAAAACGTTGTCCTCTTTTTACAACATAAGCTATTGGTTTTTAATGTCGCAAGCTAGTTTGGTAAACTCCAATAACTTCAAATAGTTGTTTGTTCTCCTTTGTGAACGGGGCCTGTCAGTATACACACACTCCTCATTTTGGTAATGCATCTGTAGAATCATAATTAAAATTCATTTCTCTCGTTTAAATGGGAGATTCTACCTCACCATTACCTCCATTCAAAGTCAGGTGAGATTTCAAAGCTTCAGACAGTGTAATGTGACACACATAAAAACAAACTTAGCTAGTTAGCTTTCTTGTTTATGTTTATACTAATCAATACAGTTTTCTCACAGGATTTGATCTAGCTGTTATTTGACCAGTGTATAATGGTGAAAATGCATTATACAGTAATACATTATATTTTGTCATTTTTGTGAAGTCTCTGTATATTCAGTTGTCTAGGACGGAATTTGCAAACATGGTTTGTGGAGTTTTCTGTATGCTTCTAATGCGAAACTTTGCAAACGTAGATGCATTACTCTATTCAGGTGTTTTGAGGATTATGTAAATTGGAAATCCCTTATTCACCGCAACTGAGGTTGACGCTGACCTAAAGCTATGTTTCTTAACAATTGACACATCTAATCCGGCATTTAACAGAGATTGTTTTAACCATCTACTGATTGTCGCTGTTCTATAACCTCGTGATGTGGAGGACTATAACTCAAGAACAATTTCATGTTAACATTACGGAACATTTTGGTTCGCCTTATGTACTGTAGCAGTGTTCTAACGACACACAATGACCTATCTGGTTGATAAAATGACAAACCACCGTGGGTTGTGGTGTACTAGACTTTGAAGTTTTGATCAACTTTTAAATTTCACAACCCCGTCATCGATTATCATGATTCCTAGGTTAAGCATTGTGCTCGTTGCCCTGTAGTTAACACACACAGACGCATATATTCGCATTTTTGTATCACTGTGGAGACATGGCTTTGTTTTCGTGTACAAAATGGTTAGAAAGTCGAGCACGTTTTTCAAAATGCTCCCATTTTAACCATAATTTTTTTCCTGGGTTGAAATTTCGACCCAATATACCCTATATTATACCCTAACCCAAACACTAACCCTAACCCACATCCTAATCCTAGTTTTTGAGTAATTTAATCAAAATCCAAAAATCTAATTCGTGAAATTCCCAATGGAGACCTATTCATCTATAGAAATTTACCCTCCGGAGACGTTTTGTCTCCATTGTACACATTGTGTTCATGTCTCCAGAGGGTACGGTATTTCGCACCATACAAGTTTATGAGTCAGCTGTTTTAAGCTGATGGTTTTCAATGGATTTAGACTAGCAATGTATTTTAATAATACACACTAACTTCCCACGTTTTAGAATATCGTGGTACTTGACGTCTAAGATTGTCAGGGATGTAGTCGAGTTCATCACAAGTCCTTGCAAGTCCCTGTAAGTCCCTGCAAGTCCATCACAAGTCCTTCAGTTCCAATTCAAATCACAAGCTACTTAAATCAGCTTTGACAAAGGCATTCCTTTGTCATTGTTCATCCAGTTACTTGTGACTGGCTTTATGAAGGAACTTTTGACTGGCTTCACGAAAGGACTTATGAAAGGACTTGCAGGGACTCGACTACAACCCTGAAGATTTTACACCCCACGCATGAACCTTAAGCCCCTGTCACACTTGTCCGAATCTATAGTTCCGTCCATAAACCGATCTGAAATATTATTAATTCGGACACGTTCGGGGAGAAATGTCAAAAAACCAGCCAGAAATGAAAATACACCGATCATAATCCGGTCTTATTCCGGAGCTAATAAGTTGCTATTCCGATTGCAATCCGTGTATATCCAGAACCTCTCCGATCATCACCGGACATGCCAAAAAATTCATTGATCTCAAGACCGACCGCTTTCCGAACATTCCGTTTATATTCCGTTCGTTTCCGGTTGCAAAGAATATGCACCGAATTGTTCACCGAACGTCTACCGGTCAAAAGCGACGCAATTCTGGACTATTCCGCATGTATTCCGAACTATTCCGATCGCATTGTGAGCGTATTCCGGATATTCCGTTTGTATTCCGAACATGTACCGGTGGCGCACCAAACGGCAACCGAGGGTGGGACGGCTATACAAAGGCCGCACCCGGAACCTTCTCTCACAACGCTTCAAGACTTTTCAACGTGCACTACAAACTGTTCCGTACTCTTTCGTACCTATTCCGCATTGCAACGAATGGCAATTCGTGAGTACAGTGTGTATTCCGTGCATTCCGTGCATATTCCGTGTGTATACCGGATACCGTCCGTATTGAGATTGCCGCGACAATTCGGAGAAATTATTAAACAGGTTCAATATTTTACCGAGTTCCTCAGTGCATCACCGAACGTACACGAGTATATAGCGTTGGAAAACCGAGGGAAACTGATGGAATTCCGTTTGAGTTCAGTTCAAACCGATTAAACACCGAATCCACAGTTTTTTACTCGGAACATGAACGGAGTGACGATTCGGACAAGTGTGACAGGGGCTTTACAACCAAAGGATGGCATCCAGAGGTCTTATCCAAATACGTGTCTTTTGATAACAATTGGTTAAAAGTGCACCTTTATCCCTGTCATTACCGCGCGCGCCACCTGGGCTCAAAGTTGCATGGACGTTCGCAACCAAAGAGCTTGTATGTCCCCCATTATAAAAGTCGTTACGTGACCAGCGTTCTTTGTTGGCACAAGCCGATATTGCATGCAACTGAAATGCCAACAGCGCCCTCACTTTTGGCAGCTGTGTGGTTTATTATTGCTATTGGTTTCAAACTGGTTCAAAAGGACGCGCGCGTGCATGCATGCGATTACTAGCAGTTTGTCCAACCAACACCACTTAGCTGCCATCATGGCCGAAAACGCTTCTTCGCAGATAGCGGTTCAGATATGTCCGATGATGAATCTTCTGTAGCAACATCTGACGAAAGTGATGAGGAGGCAAGACAAGCCTCTTCAACTTCGTCTGGGAAGCCAAGTTACAGGTAGGGTCGGAAGGTTACTAAAAACACACCGTTCAACTTGGCTATTCTCGAAATGTTTCGCATCCGACATTCATAGGCTACTTGTAATGTAACCTTTGCTTTTTGATGACCTTTTGCAGGAAAAATCATCAAAAGCACTGAACGTTTCAGTTTACATTGCATAATCCGATGGAATCCAATTAGAAATTGATGAAATTATTGATTTGTTATTGATTTGTTATAGATTTATTGATTTTGTATTGATTTGAAAAGGAAAACAAGTTTTTTTTTTTTTTTTTTTTAAGTTTTTTTGTTGTTGTTGATATTTTTAACTTTCTATTATTTGTAAATTGTTATCTATTTTTATATAATAACCTTTAAAAAAGAAGATTTCATTTCATAAGATTTTATTTTATTAAAAAAGGAGACTTATTCCAGTGGGAACACTAGATACGAGCATCCACAGTTTGTCATTAAAGGTAATACAACATTTGCGACCACCACCACCCCCCCCCGAAAAAAACACACACAAAAACACAACAACAAAACAAGAAAAAAAATAGTTAATTTAATGAATGACCATATTTGACAGTCATGAATGGTCTCGAGCATCCTGTGAAATCAGGGCACATGGTGTGCTGTTCTGTTTTAACAAAACTGATATTGTTTAGCAATTTCCAAAGATTTGCCAAACGGCGTCCCAAAAAATACTAAACCCCAGATAAATCCGTTTGACCCGACCCCCCCCCCAAAAAAAAAAAGAAGCTAATGTTGTGTACTACCCTTAGTAATGAAATGCATAGTGTCCCATTAACCTTTCTGAATTTCAGGTGTGGATGGAATAAAGCAAGCACCTCTTATAGCAAGAGTCCACCGATGAAATTCAGTGAAGAGACTGGCTGTACGGGAGATTTCAGTCACCTGTCGCCCATGCAAATCTTTCAGCTCTGCCAAGCAGTGTGGGAGTTGATGGTGGATGGTTTTGATGGTTATGCTGACCAGACAATATGTGCAGATGTGGCCAATCATCAGCCTGCATGGAATCCAACTACTGTTTGTAACCGATGCGGCCAAGGTTACGCATAAATAATGTGACATACATGTAGGGTGTTTTCCCATTTACAATCAAATATTTATTTTTACACACAAAAACCCGACAGTCATTAATCAACAGCTCCAGATGCTGCAAGAGGAGACTATCAGCTAGACTATTGAAGCATTACCCTCCGTTGGTTATGCTTCAACACACCACCCACCTAATATTACATCTGCTGGGCATGTAGTCCTCGACCTAATTGCAGGACTCGAATATAAGGGACATTTCATTTTTATGGACAATTGGTATACCAGCCCAGCTCTCATCGACAAGTTGTCACAGTTAAAGTTTGGAGCTTGTGGAACTGCACGCTACACCACACTGGGGATTCCAGATTGTGCAAACCCCATCATTTGAACTTTTAACTGCATCCATAGTGTACCCATTTTGTATGTTTGTGCAATTCCCTTCACAGTCCGGATTTCCTTCATTTTGAATAAAATCTAAGTAAATCTAAGTAAAATCTAAGTATATTCAAAGAAAAAAACTTCTCACTGCTAAATTAGTGTTTCTTCATCAGATTTACTCTTCTTGGTAGTTGTCAAGTCATATTAAGGGAAAAAAGTGGGGGCGAGATATGGAATTCTTTCCACCCCTTCCAAAAAAACTTCTCACAGGCCAATTATTAATTTGCCTTGTGAGGACGCTATACACTAAAATTTCGTAACTGGTCATATCATGTATAATACTGTGGTAACCTAAGCATAGTGACAAAATATGCCTTGGTACTGAAAGGGTCATCAACTAAACCTGTCAAGAATTCTAGGGCCAAGTTGACAGAGGCACGAATTGGATGGACATGTTTCTTATTGCAGAAGTGTAACCATTTCAATAGTGCACAACAATACTGTTTTTGTGTACCCCGTCTTTACGACTGGTAGATGATTTCAATTGTTCGTTGTGAAAGTCCTCTTGAAGCGAGGGCTTGCCTCCAGCACACATGACGAGATGGTCTTGGAGAGGGTGAGGCTGTTCTGGTGCATGGGGTAGGCACAGTAGTTTGTAGCTCTTTGGAATTAGCAACGGAGGTGCGATCAGCAACCGCAGTAGTCTCGGAAACCAGTGCTGGGTTTACCAGAGTGGCAAAACTAGAACGCCTGTTGCCAGATCCAACTCAATTTTTTTGAGAACTCTCAGAAAATGGTGGAAAACAATAGATCAGTTCATTTGACCATGACCCAGAGAAGGCGTCACAAGACATTGCTATATTTTGATTTGGAATCTTTGTGGATTTCTCCTCATTAATTACAAAACCACGAACGCTTTGTTTACAAGCCACCGTCGTCATAGCAGGGAACACTGTTGGCATCTTCTGCGGACCTGAAACAAAGTATAACAGTCAACATCATTAACAGGTGAAAGTATAGCGTCCTGGTGTCGTTTTACAGTCATGATCTTGTTTACATCAGAGTCAGTGGCAATTTGAAACGTTTCCAAAATAATGTTATAAATGTTTAGTTTTCCAAAAAAATTAAACAATTACTCTAAAATATGAATCCATACGCACATATATTTGTTTTGGAATTAGATTTTTCACAAAAGATTGTCGTTATTCTGTAATGAACTGAATTCCACTGACATACCACGCAATCTAGAACCGGTAAAGAAAGTACACTGTAAAAATGCACTGTAATCAAACGAGTCCTTGGACCAGACCCGGCGATTTTGTTTTCCAATGTTCATTTGATACGATTGTGGTTTCATCCCAAATAAAATATCTGCTTTAAATGGAATTATACATCTTTTGCTTTTGCTATAATTTTTGAAAACGGATTAATGTAGTATCAGATCTGAAGAAAATAAATCAATGTTAAGCCAGTTCGGTATTTCTACTGCACTTGTGCACAATAATATGGGTCACGTGTCATTCGGGATAACTAACGCGCGCGTATAAACGCACCATGAGCCAATTTCACGGAGCTGCTAAGCACACCATTTGCTCAGCATGAACATTCGTCCTTGGCAAAAAATGGGTTACAGACCAAATGTTCAGGAGAGATGTATTATTGTTTGTGACTGATAATCAGCTGGTTTTTGTTTAGGATGAAAATCACATTGAGTTTTGGCTGATAACCCGATTTTACTGAGCAAGACTTGTTTGTGCTAAGCAAAATGTTGTGCTTATCAGCTCCGTGAAATTGGCCCCAGGTGGCCAGATGGTCGTATACGACGCGCACAAGTCTAATTACAATCAGAATGCGCGTTCGTGTAACATCGCGTGACAAACGTCAGCGATTTTATACCAAATAACCTTTGACCTTGACTACTTCATCAAGATACCGAACTGGCTTATTGTGCGGTTGTATTATGGAATTCCATATTGTTTACCCCACGAAGGTATTGTAGTACTCCTTGCTGCAAGTCGACCAGTCAGTAGCACTCGACGTTGAGAAAGCTGCCATGATGTAGCCTGATTCATTGCATGGATCAGTATCGTGCTCACATCCCAAACTGTGCGTATGCAGGAAAAGGAGAGAAATAGAAATTGGACTTCTGTGAAATACTTGTGCTCAGCTAAAACGCATTCCATAAAGGTGGAGAAGGTTGTTTGTCGAACCCCGACTCCTGTGACTCCCGACTCCTATACAACCAAATTGTTTGCCAATTGATGAAAATGAATGGCTGACCAGCCTCTTGCTGGAAGTCGATCGGAAGTCGATCGGATTCACAAAAAGTGCCAAAGTGTATTGGTTGAAGAAAACGTGTACAAATCCTATTGAATTTGTTGAACCTTCAACGTGACGTCACGTGACCACGAATGACTTAATCGTGACGAGTTTCTTCCAGGACCATCTGTGCGTGGTGGTCTAAGTGTATGCCAAGCTGAAGTCAATCGGATTTACCAAAGTGTATTGGCTGAAGAAAAAACGTGTACAAACCCTATAGAGAGGGGAGTCTGAAGAAAAAAATTTGATTTCTATACAGCGCACGTACGTATCTACCAGAACTTGTACTCAAGGCCCTGTGCCATTATTATCCCTGCTCATTGGACCCATGACACATTCCTAATCTCAGCTTCCTGGGGAGTATACAGCTCAATGCTGTCATTTCGGCGCAAAGCAGCTAATAACAGCCACCTCCGCCCTCACAGGTACCCATTTACTCCTTGGGTGGAGATAAGCAATAAGTGACAAAATGCATTGCCCAAGGGCATGCACACGCACCATAGTTCCAGGCTGGACTCGAACCCAGAACCTCAAGCTTTATACCCACAGACCGCGAATTCATTGCTCCATAGACCACGAGGCCACGGCACGTATTATTATAGCTAATCAGTGTACTTACTTATGTCCAACCTCATGGGCTACTATTGCGGCGTCGCCCTCCGGCCCGTAAAATTCTGATATGGAGACGGCGTCCCTTGTTCCACAGGCACCAATGTGCGCCAAGCCCACAGTAGATCCAAACAAGTCGAACCTGTCACGTCAATGGACGGAGACATACACGAAAAACGTTACAAAAACCATGTGACCAAAATTAACGCCTGTATTTAAGGTGTCTGCGTTCACACTTGGAAGCCTGGGTAGCGATGGTCTGCGACCAAGCGTTGGTGTGTAATGGTTGGAAAAGTTGCCTTCCAAACAATTGAGCGGGTTCAACTCCCGACCAACGCATTTTGTTTCTAATTCAATGTGACATATAGTTAGAAGGATTCAAAGGTTACATTTGTATCTATCAGTTATGTAACCTGGTTAGAAAGTTGTTTTTATACGTGTATACCATAATTACATGACAAATGTGTAACAAGGACATCGCACACGTGTCTCTGTTACATATTTTGGTCGTGTTGCAAAAGTATCGTATATACAAACCTTCTTTTTATACTACTAACTGACCACGAAATAGAGTCATACGTGCTTAGGTTATTGCAGATTGAAAAAAACGACACTGGGGCACACCGTGTTAGATTGTTTAGCTACTGTTTCACTTGTATTTTCAGTATTTTGGGTCAATTATGTGTGCTGTAATAAACATGCATAGCAAAACTGTGTAGTAATTGTAGAATTACTGAAATTGCACCACAGCAGGTTCTGGACGTAACAATGACAGCGTGTTCCAACTTGGTGGAATTGCTGGCCCAATATTTGGCTAAATAATGACGGATAAGGGACACATTGAAACAAATTATCATTAGTTGGTTCAAAATCTAAAACATAGAATATTACTTTCTCGGAATATACAGCATTCACAGAGCTAAAGCTTCGTCAGGTTAGTTGGCAAGCACCATTCTTTGGATTTTGAGAACTGTTGCTGCTTCAAACGATAAAAAATGCTCAACTGACAAATGGTATTCTATAACTTTATTCCTTCAGATGTCTGTTTTTCTGTTACTTACCCTGTGATGTAAGCAGCGTTGTCAAAGTGAAACTCTTCCCCAGGGGGTTTCATGTTGGCGGCTGCATGCCTTTTACACTCACCATAAGAAGAGTATAAATGAGTTGAAGTCGGCAGCTCATTCTGATTTTAAAAAGGAGATAACATTAGAGCGTTTTATGGCATTTTGAACTAAAATAAAACGGAAAAATGAAACGAGTATTCAGAACGATTCTCAAAATCTTGGCACCAAATTGATTAATTGAATTCCTGCCAACAACATTGAATTAAATGTTTATATACGTACATGTAATGTCTACGTATTTTGTATGTGCACAAAATGAAGTCCAAAGTCATAAATAATCAAACTACAAGATTTCCAGGCAAAATTTGCTGAGTGTTCATTCATTTGGATAAAATATTCAGAACGTTTCCGTTTACGTCCAATAGGATTGAGTACATACGCTTTCTTTATAGCGTTTATATGGCGAAATTCAAACATCAACCATTCTATATTTGACAATTTATTGAATGTCATACCACGTAGGAAATCTTCTTTATTAATCGTCAATTAACCAATTTAGAAAAACTAAATCTGATATGTATTCTGCATAAATGGTAGTGTCTTAAGACTTTTAGTTTTTTTTGCCATTTCGAAATGCGTCAAGACGGTTCAATTATAATTACACTCTAAAAGAAATGGCATTATTGCTAACAATGGTTTAGATTGATATTGTTATTGTTTTTAAATTTTAAACTGAATATTGATCAACAATTTGAAAATAATTTTCTGACTACTTACTACAGGTTTTTCCGGAAAAATTCGGAAAATGTGCACATTCACGTGTAAAAGATGCATTCAATTTCGCGGTGATTTTGATGACGACGTTTATCCGGATTATTATTGTTTCCCAAAATGAGCATTCGATTTTATTTAAATATATGAATGTGCATAACGTTTCATTTGAACGATTACAAATACGTGATAGGCTTTCGGTTTGTTTGACGCATGCGAGGCCGATTATTAAGAATGTGCAATCTATTTTGCAGGAAATCGGCTGCACATTTAGCGAAATCGATTGTTTATAAATTAAAAAAAACCTCAGAATTGCGGGTGTGCATTCGAATTCGCGGTAAAATTAATTATCAATACTAAATTCAGTGCACATTTGGAAAATCGTTCGCTGATTTTTTACGACTGAATACACCTTTATGGAAAAAGAATTATCCAAAATTATTGTTAAATAGAAAACGGGATTGTGAACGTTCATACTATTTCGAACGAAAACGAATGCATCTTTTACGAATTAATGTGCACATTTTCCAATGTCGTCCGGGAAAACCTATAGGCCTATTTTCTGATAGTCTATACTCACTTGATCCTTGATTACTCCACCGGCGGTAAATCTTACCATGAGATTACCGCTGGTGAGGGATGGCAGTTCGAGGAGCCCGTCAACCTGCGGTAGATAAAACGAAACAAATATCAACCGGGAGGCCAGTGATCGCAGACCACTCCACGTTAAACAAAACTGTCCATTATTTACCTTTTGCAACTATTCAAAAGGTAACTAACCAAAATTATTGTGCTTACTCAGTGGTGTGAAGATATGACTCTATAAACTCCGTGTTAAAAGTTTCCTTCCAAATGTCATGCTGTCATTTTAAAGGAAAAAATGAAAGAATGTCATCTCCAGAGGTGCGTCTCAAGGACGCATTTTTGGAAATTTCTTTTTCAATTTTTTCTGTAATTTGCAAATGAAGCACGCATCACGCATTGGGATGACGCACATGCACGTGTGGGCGCTAGGTTTAGCAACACGTATTAAGCCCGGTTCATACTTCATGCGAATGCGTACGCGAAGCGAGTTTGTCAAGGTAAAGAAGAACGCCACAATGAATCTGAAATTATTGACGTCATGAAATGATCGGACATACATTATTATTAGCATTGGTTTGTCTGTGTGCCGCGTGTGTACATACATTCGGCTGAAGATAATGCTCCCCAAAATTCTGATTGTAGTGTAGGATCGCGCACACGAGCTCGGATCAAATTCGCTCGGTCCCGCCGCTCCTACTGGGCGTTGGAAAGTGCTGATGCGCTTTGAGCTCTGATTGGATAGATTGTGTGTGACCTGTGAAATAAAGGTCACCAGTTCCGCGTGCATTGCTGCGTGAAATTTGAAAAGTCATGATACGCTACCCAGAACGCCGAGCAAAGATATATCTGAAGCTCCATCAGCTCTGGGCAGTATATGGGCAGTGGGACCGAGCGAAGTGATCAAATGAATTAAAAATCGACCAAGAAAGCGCACTTTAGACGAACAAAAAAATACAGAAGGGTGAGGCTACGTGCCAGAGAGCAATAAGTCTATTTAAACTGTGACTCGCGGCAAACTTTGAATTGAAATATTAGAAAACATTTCTTCGTGGAATACACAGCATTTACAGAGCTAAAACTTTGCCAGGTTAGTTGTCAAGCACCATTCTTTTGGGCAAGGCTAGCAGCCTATAGCTGTACCGTTACACGCCCGTTGTTAAAAATATGGTTGTTCTGGTTTAAAAGTTTCTTTTCGCCTACTTCACTTAGTACCTACCGCTATGTACAGAGTGAGTAATTTCATGCCGGTATCGTCCCCGTATTTTCTGTACAACTCGTAGTCAGCAAACATCGCCAGTTCCAGTACTTTTTGGGACGACGTGCTAGCGGGGTTAGAGGCTGAGCTCTTGCTAGGTAATCTATTAGGAACTGGGCAAAATGACAGTACCAGTACATCGATTCACAAAATGTTCATATCGATACAACAAATGCTTTACGCTGTACGTTTTCTATCATTTTCTGCCGTTGGTGTTTCTTTGAAATGTATTATTGTAAATGTATACATTTACAATCTCACATAGTTCAGATTCACATTGTTACAACAAAGTAAGTAAGGCCACGAGAATGAAAGTTATAGATTTGTGTCCGGACCTTTTTGAAAACACATGAGGCTTTTTTTCATTATTCATTATTCATTATTTCCTAATGACTGTTGTTTTACATATACAAGCAGTGGCGTCCCACCCGTCCCATGTACTATGTACACAGGTATTTACACAAACACGCACATGATTCTAAATATGGAATAAATACAGAGGAGGCGATTGAAAACACCGCCAAACATTGATCAGCGATGAATCGTAAAATTTCACATTTCGATCATGCCATCGATCAATATCAGTATATATGCAATGTCAATAAACTTCTTTATTGTTTAGCCCTAATATTTCAACAATGACCCCGACGCCGCCGCAAGATATTGGCAAGATGATGATACTGCGTTCATAGCTGTTCATATATCATCTTTCCGTTACTATTATTAATATTAGGGGCGATTTTGAACAGAATTTATGTAATCAAATAATTTTTTATAAGGTATGATAGGCCCTACACCATTTGCAAATATCGAAACAATTTACTACCGAATTATTAAGAAATATTTTACTTATTTAAAAGTAAATAATGATTGTAGGCGTCCAGCAAAACGATTGCCCTAGATATCCTGTAATTGTTCCGAAAAATTGAATTGTATAAACCAAAATTCATTATAGCCGGACGGCGATCGCGAAAAAACAAAAACAACATAAGAAAAACTGCCCGATTCCGTTTGAAAACAAAGGTCGTTTTTCTTGCTTTTCTCAGCAACCATGATTGTAAAACTTCGGACAGGTCAGTTAAACGATATTTACTATGAAATATACCCCCCTAAATCCACCCATTCATTATAATTCAAGCAATTACCAATGGTGTATACAACCTTTAAAACACAAAACAAATTCCCACATGATATTCACACCTGTACTTACCCATAGTATTATCAGTAGCGCAGTTGATGGCATTGCGACCCTTGTAGGCAACGTGTGCCAGGCCTAGCCCCCTCTGACTCGCTCGGTGATCCTTCAAGGGCGTGACGTAGATTGGTCCACCCTTCCGCTGAATCATGACATTCTTTGAAGCAGAATGGTACATAAAACAAATGTCACTGTTTATTTGATTACTTCCTGAGGTAAAAATGACAGTTTTGGGTACTAGTACCTGATGTTCGTGTGTGAGGTTGGAGTATTTTGTCAGCATTGTCCTCATTAAAAACTGACGGTACCAACATGCAACAAATCCATTAAATGCATACGACTTGTATTCTAGAAACAAATTCCATAAAATGTGTGACCAGCATAGATAATATAGGTATGGTTTAAAAGATACACATTTCTACTTTAAGATTATAGACATAAAACGTCCAAATATTATAATGTTTGACAGAGTTATGAGAAATTTCCCAAGAGAGTTTAAATTTTGTTTGGATGAGCAAGTGTTACAATGTGGATAAACTGTTCACGTGTCCAATTCCTAAACATCAATGTTCAATAGCTAAACACTATCCAACCTGGTGCTAAACATGTTTAGTGTGTAAACATGGTTACAAACGTAAATTTGGTGTACTCGTTAATCCATTTTTTTGCAGTGTAGGCCAGGAAATCACCCAGATGCAAGTAGGCTATCTTTGTCTAATGCCTAAAATCGAAAAACTTGGTCCCATGGTCAATTTACTTCTCTTGGAAAATGACTCATAACTCATTATCATTATCAGATTTAGACTTTTGATATCTCATTTTAAAGTAGAAAGATGTATCTTTTAAACTGTACCTATATTAATATTATGTTAGTTGGACATCTTATGTGTAACATTCTATTATATTATATTTTATTTTTGTCTTCTATCCAACTTACCAAACCATCGCTAGTTTCTGCGGTAACCAAAGATGCAGGATCCAAGTTCCATTTGCCCGAAGTCTGGTGCGATGCCGAAGTCGTCCCGCTGAAGGGACAGATCGGAATCCTCACCGAAGGCTTGGAATGTGAGTCGCAAGGTATCCGAGCTGAGCGCGTCGCCAGTGACTGCAAAAGCGCCCTCCTCCGTCACCACTTGGGGGTAGACAACTACATGTTCGGGGGCTGTGAGGGATTCCAAAAGAGCGAAATGATCAGTGCGTATAACTGGGGTTAATTTGCAGAGCACCAATTTATAGGGGGGGGGGGGGGGGTGAAGGTAACTGGTATACTGTGTGTAAATCAAGATTTTAAATAGGTCACCACTTGGGGGTAGACAACTACCGGGGCTGTTATTGGGTCAGGGCCCCCGGGGTATACGGACCTCCGATAGGGGAATGCCCCGTCCCCGTTACGCCACTGGAAGGCATACACAAATAAATGTCGACGGGGCAGAAATAAAATATAACTTTAAATGAAGCACCAAACACTGCGAAAGAAGGCCACGTCAATTCCGAATGATGAAACAGTGATAAACAAAAACAACGAATAAAGATAGTACATGTAACAACAAATTACATTATTATTTCCTTTTCATTTCACGCACCTTTATCGATACTGTCAACTTCAAATAAACGCTGCACATCACTTTCATCGAACCATTCCAAAGACTAAAGCAAAATAATACAAGTCATACATTATAAAACAAATTCTATCATTTTACATCGAAAGTTGATGGCAGCAGAGTCGTCATTTTTGTAAAACATTCCGTGTAAAATTATTTTACACTAAAGTTGCAAAAAAACATTCTGGTGTAATATTGTATTTAAGCAAAAATGATAATTTGCATTTCATTTGTTTTTTCTTCTGTTGGTTGAATAAATTTAATTTAAATTTAAATTAAAAAAAAGAAATAAATTACGGTGACTTTTGGGATGAAGAAATAACGGTAACTCTCCTTGGTTATATACCTCACTCTCTAATTTCCAAAGAGTGGTACAATTCACCCCATTCGAGTGAAAATTCACTCCCATTGTCTGAAACTAGAGACCAGACGTTTTTGAGTGAAACTAATTTACTCGAAAAAGATCGAAATACAAGCGAATTCCACTGAAATTATGTTTTTTTTCAGTGTGTTTCAATATAAATTGAAAGTATCTTCACTCTAAAACATTATTCGCTATAGTTTCACTCTTTTCATTAGGAATTACATGATGTTAGGCACAAGCAAAAAAAACTTTTTTAAATGAGGAGGCATTCTTGTCTAATTATTTTTCTCAAATAAAATTGGAAAACATACCAACGATGAATTTATCAAAACGACGACAACAGCCAAACAGACCAGCAGATTGCGAGCAGCCATGGTGATAAGTTGACGTCTCTTCGTCTCGTTGCAAACTAACCCCGGTAAGACAATACCAGCCACCTATATAGGTTCGCTGAGTTTGTTTTATCCAATTCGTGCAACGAAATAACACGGCAAACTAATTCGGGCGATTCACAATGCAGTGCGCCACCAAGCGTTTGACTCAAAAGAGCCACTTTTAAACTTTACGGTCGACTTCTTCCGTATATCATACTGTAGTGAAATATCTATTCTTCATTGTTCACGCGAGGTACAACACAAACATAAATGTATCCGGAAGCGTCGTTGATTAAAACATTTTTATTTGCAGAACAAAATTGGAGCTTTAATCGTGCGCGTCCAAAAAGACGTAAAAAATGATGAGTTCATGCAAAATGAATACAGTTTTTCAAACTGATGCCGACTTTTCCCCAAGATACACTGCGGGTATAGCAGGATTTGCGCCTCCAACGGCAGCTTCTAGGTATTGTGAATCGCTCGAATTGAAACTCGTTCCGATCTCACTGTGTTGTTATACCAGCAACTTTCGATTGACCTTTCTTGAAAATTGAGTTAGGGCTATTTCGTGCGTATTGGTCTACAGTTTTCAATTACTATAAAACAGACTAATTAAAAGTACACTTTTAAAATTATCTTTTATTGGATTAACCTTGCTTTAAATTAAATACCCTTAAAAATATGATGGTATACCATAGGTATACTAAATCCCCTGCAACAGGTTTATATGGTAATCAATAATTACGAGGTATTTTAGATTAGCAGCTCCACACCTGCTTGACGGTAACCTTTGCATGGTGAAGTAGTTATTTAATTAACTAGAAAGCGAGCAAGTAATTGTAACGGTTCTTTTAAGTGTGGCTTGGTATCTTGTGCGTAAAGCGCTCGCCTCTCACCAATGTGGCCCGGCTCGGACCATATGTGAGTGCGTTGGTTCTCTCCTGTACCACGAGGATTTTTCCCCGTCTGAACAAATCAAACACTTTCCATCTCCGTATGAGTCGATGTGGCCCGGCTGCAATAAAAAAAATTCTGCAGGGAGGTTGGTACATAGTGTAGATTGATTAGTTAATACAGATGGTGTTGACGTCATCGATGATGTTAGAGTTGTCTGGGATCCGACTAGGGTTAGGGGTTAGGGGTTAGGGGTTAGGGGTTAGGGTTAGGGTTAGGGTTAGGGTTAGGGTTAGGGTTAGGTTTAGGGTTAGGGTTGGGGTTAGGGTTGTCCCAGACAACTCTAACATCATCGATGACGTCAACACCATCTGTGTTCTGATTGGCTAATGTACTAACCTACCTGCAGAAAAAAAATTTCGCGGCCCGGCTGCCCGAGGCGCCTTTACGTGCCAGCGGCTCGACCACGTTGTAGCCGCGTTCTTCGTAATTTAGCACCCGAACTGCTAGTAAGGATGATTAGCCTCCAAAATTATTATTATTATTTACCAGCAAGCTTTAGCGTGTCAAAAGTCCGAAGTCATGTAACGGCCTTCTCAGCTTGTAACATCATCAGCTTGTTTTTTAAATCTCTGTGGCTTGTAGATGGTGTTTATCAGTAAGCTATGATTTCATATCTGCCCACGTCTATCCGCAATGCATAGTACTTTCTCACCTTTAATATTATTAAAATGCGGGGGGGGGGGGGGGGGGGGGGGGGGGGGGGGGGGGGGGGGGGGGGGGGGGGGGGGGGGGGAGAGCGGAAACAATTTCTGGGAGCGAAAACAATTTCTGGTAAAGAACCATTTAAATTGCTTGCTAATTGTCTAGTTAATTAAATAACTACTTCACCGTGCGAAGGTTACAGCCACAAAAGTCTATAAGTCGCTGAAGTAAATACCTATTAATTATTATATTACCATAACAATCTGTTGCAGCGGATTTGGGTACCATCGTATTTGTGTCATCATATTTGCAAGGTTAATCCAATAAAAGAGAACTTAGTTTGTTTTTAAACAAGTAAAAAGGCTGTACCGATATACCAACATGAACGAAATAAAAACTACTAAATTATTGCAGGATTTTTGGTTTGTTTTTCTAATTTGTGGTCCGTGCCTTTTCAAAATATTGTTTTCTTTTCCGATCGAACTTTGAAGAAATATAATCTACTCTAACGACTACATTTGTTTGTTTGCATTTACAGCCATTCTACAGTTTTAAAAAGTGCTCAAATCGCGCGCATAATGCTAATTTAGGCAACAGTATACACGTAGCGAATCACACAGATACAGTAGAGTAAAAGGATTTAAGCCAAGGATTTTATACTTTTAAACAAGGCTACCCTAGTAATACAGTACTGGTGGCAAGCTACATGGACCTCGTGGGTGAAATAAGAGAGGGCGGTATTTGACCGCATGTACGTGCCGTTTCCGAACTATCGACAATAATTGAACACCGTTAATAGTTGGCAGTAACAGGTGCCATAACCCTGTTTATTACACTCGCTTCTTACTATTACAAAAAACGACACTGAGATTAATCATAACATGCGGCATTTAAATGGCCCTATCCCACAAAATATTACAAAATGGTTTCTCAGGGTTTCGGCGCTTCGGGAATGATGAATATCAGAAAATGCTCAAGAAATATCACCGAGCACAATCCTGTATTTTAAAGATGTACCACTAAGCTAAATCAATAAGCAGAGATAAAACTTTACCCAGCCACACCATGTTCAACGTCATGGCTCCTAAACTATTAATCATTTAAATGATACAAAAGGTGAGATAGTACAATGCATTGTAGGTTGGTGTGACCAGATATGAGACTATGGCTTACTGATAAACACCATCTAACAAGCCATAGAGCTTAAAGAAACAAGCTGCTGATATTATACGAAAAAGGCCGTTACACGACTTCGGACTTTGACACGCTAAAGCTTACTGCTGGCTGCCAATACATCTTGGGGGCTAATCATCCTTACTCGCAGCTAGGGTGCTGAATTGCGAAGGGAGCGGCTACAACGTGATCGGGACGCTGGCTGGCACGGTCCGGGCCAGGAATCGAATCCGGGCCACATTGGTGAGAGGCGAGCGCTTTACGCACAATATACCATGCCACACTTAAAAGAACCGTTACAATTACTTGCTCGCTTTCTAGTTAATTAAATAACTACTTCACCATGCGAAGGTTACAGTCAAGAAGGTGTGTTGTTGTTGTTGTAGTAGGTTTGGATTGGCACTTTACGCACAAGATACCAAGAACCGTTTCAATTACTTGCTTGCTTTCTAGTTAATTAAATAACTACTTCACCATGCGAAAGTTACAGTCAAGAAGGTGTGAGGCTGCTGAAGTAAAATATCTCTTAGTTATTGATTACCATAGAAACCTGTTGCAAGGGATTTAGTATACCTATGGTATACCATCATATTTTTTTGGGTATTTAAATTAAAGCAAGGTTAATCCAATAAAAGATAACTTTAAAAGTACACTTTTAATTAGTTTGTGTCTATATGTACACTATGTACCAACCTCCCTGCAGAATTGTTTTTATTGCAGCCGGGCCACATCGACTCATACGGAGATGAAAAGTGTTTGATTTTTTCAGACGGAGAAAAATCCTCGTGGTACAGGAGAGAACCAACGCACTCACATAATGGTCCGAGCCGGGCCACATTGATGAGAGGCGCCGAGCGCTTTACGCACAAGATACCATGCCACACTTAAAAGAACCGTTACAATTACTTGCTCGCTTTCTAGTTAATTAAATAACTATTACTGTCAAGAAGGTGTGGAGCTGCTAAAGTAAAATAACTCGTAATTATTGAGTACCATAGAAACCTGTTGCAGGGGATTTAGTATACCTATAGTATACCATCATATTTTTAAGGGTATTTAATTTAAAGCAAGGTTAATCCAATAAAAGATAATTTTAAAAGTGTACTTTTAATTAGTCTGTTTTATAGTAGGCCTAATTGAAAACTGTTTACCAATACGCACGAAAAAAACTCTAAATTTTATTGAGCTATTACAGTTTTCAATTTTCGAGGAAGGTCGATCGAAAGTTGCTGGTATCAACAGTGTTATCAGTGAAATCACTCCGAATTTAGATTGAAACACTGATTTCGGGTTGTTTTTTTTGGTAGTTTTACTTGAAAACGTTTGGTTCCTAGTTTCAGACTGTGGGAGTGAATATTCAGTCGAATAAAGGTTATTTTCACTCTCTGAAAATTAGAGAGTGCGGTATCTAACCAAAGAGAATTACCGTTATTTCTTGATCCCGAATGTCACCGTATTGTTATTTTTTGGGCAACCCGATTGAATTTACTTCAATCAAAAGAAGAAAAAACAATATTATCATTTTTCCTTATCATTTTTTTTCAAGTACAATCAGACATTTGTTTTTTCAACTTTAGTGTAAAATCATTTTACAAAAATACTTTACAAAAATCAAAACAACAACATCGCTGACGACGCTGCTGCTACTTTAACTTTTGGTGTAAAAATACAGATTTGTGTTCACAATGTATGATTTATATTGTTTTTGCTTTAGTCTTTGGAATGGTTCGATGAAAGTGATGTGCAGCGTTTATTTGAAGTTGACAGTATCGATAAAGGTGCGTAAAATGAACAGAAATTTGTAATTTGTTGTTACTTTCTTTATTCGTTTTCTTTGTTCTCAATAATTGCTTCATCATTCGGAATTGACGTGGCCTACTTTCGAAGCGTTTGGTGCTTCATTGAAAGTTTTAATTTAATTTCTGCCCCGTCGACATTGCTTTTTGTATCCCTTCTAGTGGCGTAACGGGGACGGGGCGCATTCCCCTATCGAAGGTCCGTATACACCGGGGGCCCTGACCCATTTAAATTCTTGATTTACACACAGTGTATCAGTTCCCTTCATTCCCCCTCCCCCTCCCCCATACATTTGTGCTTTACAATTTAACCACTGATAATTTCGCTCTTTTGGATATCATCACAGCCCCCGAACATGTAGTTGTCTACCCCCAAGTGGTGACGGAGGAGGGCGCTTTTGCAGTCACCCGCGACGCGCTCAGCTCGGATACCTTGCGGCTCACATTCCAAGCCTTCGGTGAGGATTTCGATCTGCCTCTTCAGCGGGACGACTTCGGCATCGCACCAGACTTTGAAATGAGGGTAATATCCAAGGAGGGTAGCCGAAAACTCCCGATCCGAACCGACTGCTTGTACAAGGGCAAATGGAACTCGGATCCTGCATCTTTGGTTACTGCAGAAACCAGCGATGGTTTGGTAAGATACAGTTTGTCTACAAAAACACAGATTTAAACAAAATATAATAGAATGCTACTCAAAAAATGTCCAACCAACATAATATAGGTATTATTTGAAAGATACATCTTTCTACTTTTAAACCCGATAAGTTTTGACAGAGTTATGAGTAATTTCCCAAGAGAAGTCAAATTGACCGTTTTTCGATTTTAGGCATTTGGACAAAGGTACGTAGCTAGCCTACTTGCCTCTGTATGAATGATTGCCTAGTCTACACTGGAAAAACTGTCTGTACCAAGTAAACAGAATTTACGTTTGTAAATAGATTTACATACTATGTTTAGTATCAGGATGGGTAGTGTTTAGCCATTGAACATTGATGTTTATGAATTTGATATATGCGTTTAGCTGATTATCACCAACATCTCATTTCGCATTGTAACACTTGCACATCCAAATCAAAAATCGAAACAATTTGTTCCATGGTCAAATTGACATCTCTTGGGAATTCTCTCGTAACTCTGTCAAACATTTATCAGATATGAATGTTTGATGTCTAATATTATCTATGTTGATCGCACATTTTACGTGTGGCATGCCGTTATATATTGTTTACATTTTTAGACATATTATAAGCATTACATGGAGGTATAAGACAGGTGGGTTTTTAGCAGGGTTTATTCAGTGAATTGATATAGCATATGATGATATTATTATATCTATGGTATTCCAGCAGATTCGGCTGATTAAATTAATGCATGTGCAAAACAAGACTGATATTGAACTTGCGATTCAGTCCATTCATTGTTGTTACAAAAACATGACAGCTAAATTGACAAGTCAACAGCTAATAGTCCGCATTTCTAAACTAAATGACGTCATGCTTAATTGTCAAGTTGACTCTGGTGCGCGGGATATTATACTGCATAGATTATCACACATTCTACGTAGGCTTTGTAAACGTGAATGTCTGATACTCGGACTAATAATATATAAGATTCTGGAATTTGTTTCTAGAATCCAAGTCGTATGCATTCAATGGATTTGTTGCATGTTGGTACCGTCAATTTTTAATGAAGACAATGCTGACAGAATACTCCAACCTCACAAACGAACATCAGGTACCCAAACTATAATTTTTACCTTAGGAAGTAATCCAACAAATTGTTATTTTGTTTTTAATTTCTACCATTCTGCTTTTACAGCATGTCATGATTCACCGAAAGGGTGGACCAATCTACGTCACGCCCTTGAAGGATCACCGAGCGAGTCAGAGGGGGCTAGGCCTGGCCCACGTTGCCTACAAGGGTCGCAATGCCATCCACTGCGCTACTGATAATACTATGGGTAAGTACAGGTGTGGATATCAAGTGGGAATTTGTTTTAAACCAGTCAGCCCCGTTTGATGACTGTCAAGGTAATAATGCTTACTTACTTTGTTGTAACCATGCAAAACTATGTGAGATTGTAAACGTATACATTTACAATAATACACTTCAAAGAAACACCAACGGCAGAAAATGATAGAAAACGTACAGCGTAAAGCATTTGTTGTATAATATAAAGTCGATATGAACATTTTGTGAATCGATTTACTGTTTGGTACTGTCATTTTGCCCAGTTCCTACTAGATTACCCAGCAAGAGCTCAGCCTCTAACCCCGCTAGCACGTCGTCCCAAAAAGTACTGGAACTGGCGATGTTTTCTGACTACGAGTTGTACAAGAAATACGGGGACGATACCGGCATGAAATTAATCGTTCTGTACGCAGGGGTAGGTACTAAGTGAAGTAAGCAAAAATAAATTCAAGGTAAACCAGAACAACAATATCTTTAACAACGGTACAGCTATAGGCTGCTAGCCTTGCCCAAAAGAATGGTGCTTTGCAACTAACCTGATAAAGTTTTAGCTTTCTAAATGCTGTGTATTCCGCGAAGAAATTTCAATTTAAATTCAAAGTTTGCCGCGAGTCACAATTTAAATTTACCTATCGCTCGCTGGCACGTAGACTCACCCCTTTGTATTTTTTGTTTGTCTAAAGTGCGCTTTCCCCGTCGATTTGTAATTCATTTGATCACTTCGCTTGGTCCCACCACCCATATACTAGGCGCTGGGAAGCGCTGATGGAGCTTTGAAGATATCTGTAAAGGAACTTTGCACGCATACTAGGTAGCGTACCATGACATTTCGAATTGCACGCAGCAATGCACGCAGGGCAATGAGCAGCGGAACTGGTGACCTTTATTTCACAGGTCACACACAATCTATCCAATCAGAGCTCAAAGCGCATCAGCACTTTCCAACCCCCATTATGAGCGGCGGGACCGAGCGAATTTGATCCGAGCTCGTGCATGTGTGTTATATTCTGTGGGTTCTTTTACGATAAAAGTAACGGAACGAACTCACCAAGACGCAAGAGACGAGTCATGCGCGAGTGTGCGCAATCCTACCGCGATAGGTCAATTGCGACAACAATCAGCATTTTGGGGTGCATTATCTTCAGCCAAATGTTACACGCGCATGACGCAAGGACCGACCAATACATACAAATTTAAGTTTGACTGGCCCACACTGTCCGAGCTATCCCTGGCCTCCCGGTTGATGTTTGTTGCGTTTTATCTACCGCAGTTTGACGGGCTCCTCGAACTGCCATCCCTCACCAGCGGTAATCTCATGGTGAGACTTACCTTCGCTGGAATAATCAAAGATTCAGTGAGTATAGACTATCAGAAAATAGTAGGTTGTCAGGTTTCTTTTTCCTTATTTTTGGACGCATTTTACAGGGCTGATTGTGTACCTCCAAATTAAATCGAATAATCACTCCAAAATATCTGTTTACTGTTTACTTTGTAACGACGGTGAACTCAAGATTGATGAATAAAAGAGTTCAGAATTTAAAAACAAGAAAAATATAAATCAAACCATTGTTACCAAATATTGCCCATTTTGGGGGGCAAGTGTTATATAATCGAACTGTCTTGACGCATTTCAAAATGGCGGAAAAGAATAAAAGTCCTAAAACACTATACCAATTATGTTGATTTATATCAACTAAATACTACAGAATACATATCAGATGATTTCTTTTTTAAATTGGTTAATTGACGATAATTTGATGCGTGATATGACATTCAAATAGAATGTTTGAATTTCGCCCTTTAAACGCTCTAAAGAAAACGTATGCACCTAATCCTAATAGACGTAAACGAAACGTTTTCCAAAATGTATCAAAATGAATGAACACTTAGCAAATTGTGCCTGAAAAAAAATTCTAGTTTGATTATTTATGACTTTGGACTTTATTTTTCGCATATGTAGACATTACATGTACGTGTACATGTAAACATTCAATTCAATGTTGTTGGCAGGAATTCAATAAATCAATTTGGTGCCAAGATTTTGAGAACCGTTCTAAATACTCGCTTAATGTTTTAGCGTTCGATTCCGTTTAGGTTCAGTTCAAAATGCCATAAAACGCTCTGAATTGTATCTTCTTTTTAAAAATCAGAATGAGCTAGCGACTTCAACTGATCTATACGATTCTCTAGATGCGTGTGTAGTGCATGCAGCCGCCAACATGAAACCTCCTGGTGAGCAGTTCCACTTTGACAACGCTGCTTACATCTCAGGGTAAGTAACGGGGAAAAAGACAACTGAAGGTATAAAGTTACAGTATACCATTTGTCAGTTGAGCATTTTTATAGTTTGAAGCAGCAACAGTTCTCAAAATCCAAAGTATGGTGCTTGCCAACTAACCTGACGAAGCTTTAGCTCTGTGAATGCTGTATATTCCGAGAAAGTAATATTCTATGTTTTACATTTTGAAACAACTAATGGAAGTTTGTTTATAAATGTGTCCCTTATTGGTCATTATTTAGCCCATTATGTGGGTCGTTCCGCCAAGTTGGAACACGCTGTCCTTGTTATGTCCAGAACCTGCTGTGATGCAATTTCAGTAATTCTACAATCACTACACAGTTTTGCTATGCATGTTTATTACAGGACACAGAATAGACCCAAAATACTCTTACCTGAAAATACAAGTGAAACAGTAGCTAAACAATCTAACACGGTGTGCCCCAGTGTTAATTTTGTTTTCAATCTGCAATCTGCACGTATGACTCTATTTTGTGGTAAGTTAGTACAATAGTAAAGAGAAGGTTTGTATATACGATACTTTTGAAACACGACAACAAGATGTAACAGAGACACATGTACGATGTCTTTGTTACATCGGAGTGTTAAATTTGTCATGTATTTATTATATACACGTATAAAAACAACTTGGCAGTATTCCTCTCCATCTAACGAGGTTACATAATTGATAGATACAAATTTAACCTTTGAATCCTTCTAACTACATGTCACATTAAATTAGAAAGAAATGCGTTGGTCGGGAGTTGAACCCGAGTCAATAATTTTCCAAGGCAACTTTTCCAACCATTATACACCAACACTTGGTCGCAGACCATCGCTACCTAGGCTTCCAAGCGTGCACGCAGACACGCTTAATCTAACCTTAAATACCGACGTAAATGTTGTCACGTGATTTTTGTAACGTTTTTTGTGTACGTCTCCGTTCATTGACAGGTACGACTTATCCGGATCTTATACGGGCTTGGGGTACGTTGGTGTCTGTGGAAGAGCTGAAGCCGTCTCCATATCAGAATTTTTCGGGCCGGAGGGCAACGCCGCAATAGTAGCCCATGAGATTGGACATAAGTAAGTATACTGATTAGCTATAATAATACGTGCCGTGGCCTCGTGGTCTATGGAGCAATGAATTCGCAGTCTGCGAGTATAAAGCTTGAGGTTCTGGGTTCGAGTCCGGCCTGGGACTATGGTGCGTGTGCATGCCCTTGGGCAATGCACTTTGTCGCTCACTGCTTATCTCCACACAAGGAGTAAATGGGTACATGTGAGAGTGGAGATGGTTGTTATTAGTTGCTTTGCGCCAAAATGACAACATTGAACTGTATACTCCCCAGGGAGCTGAGATTATTTGGAATGTGTCACGGGTCCAATGAGCAGGGATAATAATGGCACAGGGCCTTGAGTACCAGTTCTGGTAGATACGTACGTGCGCTATATAGAAATCCATTTTTGTCTCCTTTTGACTCCTCTCTATAGAGTTTGTACACGTTTTTCTTCAGCCAGTACACTTTAGTAATTCCGATTGACTTCAGCTTGGCATACACTTAGACCACCACCCATAGTCCTGGAAGAAATTCGTCACGATTACGTCATTTGTGGTCACGTGACGTCACGTTTTCTTCAACCAATACACTTTGTTTGACAAACAACCTTTTTAACCTTTATGGAATGCATTTTCTGAGCACAAGTATTTCACAGAAGTCAAATTTCTGTTTCTCTCCTTTTCTTGCATACGCACAGTTTGGGATGTGCGCACGATACTGATCCATGCAGCTCATGGGACTACATCATGGCAGCTTATTTATCGCCGGGTGCTGATGAATGGTCGACTTGCAGCAAGGAGTACTACAATACCTTCGTGGGGTAAACAACCGCACAATAAGCCAGTTCGGTATCTTGATGAAGTTGTCAAGGTCAAAGGTTATTTGGGATAAAATCGCTGACGTTATGTCACGCGATGTCACACGAACGCGCATTCTGATTGTAATTAGACTTGTGCGCGTCGTCGTACGACCATCTGGCCACCTAGGGCCAATTTTACGGAGCTGATAAGCACAACATTTTGATTAGCACAAAAAAGTCTTGCTCAGTAAAAACAAGCTATCAGCTAAAACTGCATGTGCTTTTCATGCTAATCAAAAACCAGCTGATTTTCAGTCACAAACAATATACATCTCCTGAAACTTGGTCTGTAACGCAGTTTTGGCCAAGGACGAATTTTTATGCTAAGCAAATTGTTGTGCTTATAGCAGCTCCGTGAAATTGGCCCCTGGTGCGTTCAAAAGTTGTGTTAATATATAGATGCGGAAAACCTATTAATCAATACTGTTCCTGTATAGACGTCAGGGAACTACCAGGCTAAGAAATCAGACTAGTTGGCTTGCACCCATCATTATTACAAATATAACGTGGACTAACTAAATTAAATAAATTAGAGGCATTGTTTGAAAACAGTCAGGTTTATCCAACGATTGTCGGCCGGAAATCGTTGAAAATTGACTCACAGAAATTCAAGTACGGTATATTGTAATAATTTAGTTTTTTTATGTTTGCAAATGCAACATTCATAACATTTTGAAACGTTTCAAATTGCCACTGACTCTGATGTAAACATGATCATGATTGTAAAACGACATTAGGGGTCAATTTCACGGAGCTGCTGAACACACAAATTTGCTTAGCATGAACAATCTTTCTTGACAAAAACAGGGTTACAAACCAATTTTTCAGGTAATGCATATTGTTTGTGACCGATAATCAGCTAGGTTTTGCTTAGCATGAAAACCACATGGAACAAGCAATACTTGTTTGTGCTAAGCAAATGTTTGTGTTTAGCTCTGCTGCTCTGTGAAATTGGTCCCAGGACGCTCTTTCCACCTGTTAATTTTAAGCATATTCAAAGATGTGAAGAAAAAAATCATGAAGCGTAACGGCAGACTCGTATGCTTTGTTTCAGGTCCGCAAAGGATGCCAACGGTGTTGCCTGCTATGACGACGGTGGCTGGTAAACAAGAGGCGTGACATCACAGCAAGCGTTCGTCTGACACTTGCAACCACTGTTTACGTCAACGAAGTTTGCAGATTCGTTTTTGTTTAACGAGTTGTTAGACAATGACAAGTTAATTTTTACTTTTTCTTAAAATGTTTAAATTGATGGTGGCAGGTAATTTATTATAATTAAAATTATGTGAATGAATGGAATATAATAATAATTATATTAATAATAATGAAGTACCAGTCGACGAGGGTTTGCATTTCTTTTCAAGTGAAAGGCACGCGGACCACACAATACATTTAACGCATGTATTGAAATTCAAATGAGCCAGTAGGTGTCGCCCGTATATAATGGCCGGGTAGCAAGGCACAAGTCATCCTTTCAGAGTAGCAATCAATATTGCTGATTGTTTTGATCGAGATTGTGGGGTTGGAACCATTTTTGTAGGAGGGGAGGGAACCCCTTCAACTTGTACTTTATTATTATTCATATAATTTCAATTAAATGTTATTAATTCACCAAATTTTTGAATTAGGAATTATTTTTTGGAATTCTATTTCATAACATTCGTACACGTCTTTAGTAGGTTTGTATGTTCAAAGCTAAATGAAACACTGTGATGTTAAACAAAGAGAAATCTGTTCTCAATACAAAATGTACACTGTATGATTGTTGTATTGCCATTAACAAAATAACACACCTGATAAAATCGTCTTGCCAAAAGATACTAAAATCTAGCAAAGGTATTTGCTTTACTCCAATTTGAAGTTTGTAATAATGTCTGGAAGGCTAACACCATAGGCAAAAGCCACATAAGTGAATGCACTGCGGTAACTGTGTGCAGTGTTGATAGAGGGATCTATCCCTGCATCACGTTGTACATCTTACATCTATTTTGACAACATTTATATTTAATAAGCCAAAGTTGATATTGAGTAACTTGACACCTGACGATGCCCTCATAACGTCAAATCATATTTTGTCTGTGACACATCCCTTCTATGTGCATACCAAATACCAACCCGATAACCCTTTAGTTGTGAAGACAAAAGGCTTCAAAATAGGCCGTGAGCTAAACATCGTAGACTTTCGACTTTATTGTTAGGCAACTTGCAAAGAGGTGATTGAAGAAAATTTGAGGGCGCTGAATCTGAATTTGGTAGTCCACGGGTTCCTCACTTGCACGTTTTGGCTGTAGATGCTCTTAAAGATGTACAACTCGAGTTGTGAATAAACCTCCACAGTACAATTGGACAGGTTGGGATGGGAGAGGGATAAACAATGGGAATCACACAGAAAGGCTTACACAGGCATGGACATTATTTATTTATTTATATTTTATTTTCCAGTTGAATTGAAGGGAATATAAAATTGAAGGTGATTGGTATTTGTATATCTTAGTTAAGTGGCACCAAGTATTATATTTTAATGTTCATTATGCATTCAATATGAATATTAATAATAATAAAATACATGTATACATAAAACAAACACCACGTTGTCTCCTGTATTGGCCTATATGACCATGAGAAGTGTGTTGAAACTACACGTACCAGATAATTAAAGGGGACAATTTAATTTATATCCTTGGTTATATTCAGGTTGAATTTATTTAAAGCTAGCATTCAAAGATTTAAAGGGGCAGTACTCCATCAATAGACATAGGAGGGAGGGGGGGGGGGGGGCATACTTAATTGATGAGAAGTAATGCGAGCGCGAAGCCCTAATGGCTGTGAGCTCTTACTGATATCTTATATTATTGCTTTTGTGTGATTTTAAAGTCAAGATCAGTTTGCTATCCGCTAGTCTTCTGACCTACTTTCTTCCCATCTACGTCTTCTTTCATACAAGAAAAAAAAAGAAACAGCTTGGAAACGAGGCCACCAACCAACCAATCACAGATTAGACGATAGAACGAAGCAGACACAAAGCTTTAAAACAGTGACTTATTTGCGAGTTCTTTGACCAAGGCTTTAATTTAGCCTTAATTCTATGAAGATAGAGTATAATAATAGAACAAATTACATGTACACATAGAAATGTAGTAGACCACACTCACATCAATAAGCCATTTGTGAGTTAAACTTAAATAACGTCTGGTACACCGACTTACTTAAAATGCTTAGTAGGTTTTTTTAATATTGAATTCTCCAGACCAAAGAGACTGTTGCTATATCACATAATTCGGGGCAAGCTCTTGCATAGTTACGTAAGAGACGTTCAGCACCACTACATTGTTCACAATGGGTGAGAATAGCACACTGACACCAGACCATTATAGAGCTGGGGGTTGCTAGGGTAAGGCTTGCCCCGAATCACGTGATATATAGTAACAGTCTCTTTGTTCTGGAAAATTCAAAGTTAAAATGTGCCAATCATGTTGAGCAAGTCAGTGTACCAGATGTTATTCAAATTTACCTCGCAAATAGCTTATTAAGGGGACGAGCATTCAACAAAAAATGCAATAAAACAATGACTATAATGACGACTATATTTCCTGAATATAATTTTACAAAAACAATTATTTTGGTCCACTCTGCTCAAAGCTCACAGGAGAAAACTTGCAACAAGTACAAGTTGCCTTTGCGCGGGAAGCACAAAGGTTACACTATGTGTTTTATGAAAACATGGAAATTATGCATAACCTTTCGGTGTACATAAACAGAGTGCGCACTTGGTCTACCTACAGAAATATACAATAATTTCAAAGAATATATAGCAATCACAGGTTCTGTACGTTTCACTAGGCACAATCTTAAACCAGCTTCTGGTTAGATAATTAATTATCACATGTTACTCGTACTCGTTTTGTACAGGTACATCAATGTGCTACTTTACAATGGAGACATTTTACACGCTTGGTGGCAGCAAACACATCGGCCCTTTTCTGTTCATGTCATTTTGAGCGTGCGCGCATAACCAGTTAAAGGACTGTGCTGCCACCAAGCGCCCCAAAGATCTCCAGTATATATTTGTACAATGTGCTGTTGGTATGTAAAATAAGGATGTTTGGACGTGATTTAATTTCCTTGAGCTAGAAAAAAAAGGTGCTGAACAAGTGGGTAGCCGTAAGGTGACGCTTTTCAACATGTACGTCTGTTATTATGCTGACGACAGTGAGAATACATTTGTGCCCAAACAACTTTCATTTATATACACGACTTAATGTTTACTTTCTACGTTGAAACCAAACAAAAAGAAGAAAAACAGCGAAACCAACGAGGTTGGCGCCTCCTAACATCATGAATGTCCAGGTGTAGCTCTTTGTTAGGTCGTAGATTAAACCTGGACCATGAACAAACAAACAAGGAAACCATTCAATCATGTCTTCCGTCAAGTAGTTTATCTGGGCGAGGGCCGGGGGGGGGGGGGGGGGGGGGGGCAATTGCTCCAACTGTTTGTTTGTTTTTTGAACAATAATACGCGTAATACAAGTGTTCGGGTCAGGTTTAAACAGACACTATGTTCTGGAATCGCCCAATTGTGCTACACACGCATTTCTAACTAAATGATGTTAATCGGAAAGATCATTTAAAAGTAAGATATAAACATTAACTCAACCATCCTTTAAGCCAGAAAGTGTTCGCCTTTTGCGGACATGTAATAAACCTCATTGAATAAAAACGACAGGAAACACGTATGTGTACACGTCGTGTTCGATGTAACCAACCGGGTTTTTGTTCATCTTTTCTCGGGAACGGTAAAAGTAAAGACATTAGGTTGGTTTCCTTTCCACCCGATTTGTTTAAAATAGAAAAACATTTTTTTTTTTTTTTTTTTTTTTTTTTGGGGGGGGAGAGGGGGTTCAGGACATATAGTATCCTTTCAAAATGTGACCCTTTAAATGTGACCTTAGTTTTCTTGTTTACCTTTATACTTTGAGGGTAACAAATGGCACTTCAATGGGTCATATTCCTGGTCATTTCAATCAGTAAACCCCAGTAAAATGTCATTTTCATGTCAAAAGTGTTATTTTTGTCCTGAAAAGTGAAATTGGACCCGGGTATTATTATGTATTAGTATTTTTTTCAATTTTTATCTGGAACCAAACCAATTTTGTACGAGAAAAAAAATTAAACTCACTTACCTGGCAGATAGAGAAGCGAGAATCGTAATATACCAGACTTCATCGCGATCCAACCAAGGGCGCTACCCAACCGATCCGCACCGACGGCTTCACACAACAACACGTCTGTCAGAAGCCACACCAAAGAAATGGTAATACCGAACACGCCTTGATTGACAGCTGTGGACCAGAATGACGTTAACCACGGGTCCACGAGGTAATACACAGACAGCAATATCAATGCGATTCCCATGAAGCCTTCATTGCTAATGAACTTGATCTTATTCAACACAAGTCCGAGGCTGAGACACGTGAGTATCCTTGTTACTCCGGATATGGCGGTTAAGATGAAGGCGTCACTTAGCGCAAAACCATTAGCCTGAGTGTATTGAATATAATACACCAACCAGGATACCCAAACAAATTGAACGATGATGTAGATGATCGCCAATAGCCAATACGACACATCGTATAAGAGCTCGATGTGCAAAGTTTGCCGGAAAGATTGTAACGCCGATGTCTCAGTTTGATTTCCCTTGTCACTGCTTTGTCTAGACGTGTTTGGGTCAACCCTGCATTGAGTTATTTCCTCTGTATGATCACACACCAGGGGAATATAGTCTGTACCCTCCTTGGTGACTGTCGCACCATTATCAGACGGGAAACGTAACAGGGCACCGTACACTGTCAGGAAATGGAAAATGGCATCCAGCAGTAGCAATGTGCCTCTATAGCCGTAGGTATCTAGGAATAATTGCGATAGCCAGGGAATTACCATATAGCTAACGGGGGTACCGGTTTTGGAGAGTGAGAAAGCTGTAGAGACATCCCCTGATTGAAAACAACGGCCAACTTGCCCTCTTAATAAAACATCTGCTATTCCGATTCCCGGTCCTGAAATAAACCAAAAGACAGCATGAGCTATTAACAGACACAGTGTAGAGTAGTCGGACAAATTGAGACTCTCATCTGTGTATACGAGTCCCAAAACTTAAGGTATTGAAAACATGCAACACAAGAAAGACTGGCACACGCAACAAACCAGTCGTTTTTTTATTTTTGCTGGTAATTAAAAAATATCCGACACAAAGAACAATTCGACAAGTTTCAAGGCAAAATATTGTTTACTTTCTTAATTACAAAACATTTGACAAAATGTCCGAAACGTTCTTTTCAAAACCACATATCTCACTAAAGAGAATTACCATGGTGTTACCGCAAACTAATATTCAATAAAACCTTTTCGCCATGTAAACCTTAACATTTTATTTCACAAAGTGAAATGAAAAAACCCACGTGAGCAGGGCAAAGTAATAATGTATTGCTGAACACCCAAGGATGCATGCGTGCCAACGATGTTGAAAAGAACGAATGTGCCCGCGCTCCACTGCCACTGTAGTCTTGCCCAAGACACTTATTTCAGCGCCCTCGCAAAATTTTGCTAACGTCGTGTCTTTCAAATCCCGGCTTCCTGTGCATTCTGGTCTCAGGCATGCGTAGTTTACAAAATGCAGCTGGATCCACATCACACCGGAGACAAACGTTTCTCTTAGTTTTGGACGATCCAATCAGCGACTGAGATTGAGCCTCATCATAAATTATTTACGCAATTCCAAATATTTATGCTGACGCATACGTTTAACGCCAAAGCAAGGCTAGCGGCGATAATTTAAAGATGGCACTGATTATTCCGACATGAATATAGTTTTGTAAACAAAACATTTGTAAGAGAATCGAAAAGTAGCAGCAAGAAGCAACTTGGAAAAGGGTTATAAATATTTCCGAGAAGCGTATGTCCATGATTTGAAAAGTGGGTATTTAACGCGGGATTTTTAGACGTAGAACACCAGTAACATGTAACCCTATCATTACCGCGAGCGCCACCTGGGCTCAAAATTGCATGGACGTTCGCAACCAAAGAGCCTGTATGTCCCCTATTATAAAAGTCGTTACGTGACCAGCGTTCTTTTTTGGCACAAGCCGATATTGCATGAAACGGAAATGTCCACAGCGCCCTCACTTTTGGCAGCTGTGTGGTTTATTATTGCTATTGGTTTCAAACTGGTTCAAAAGGACGCGCGCGTGCATGCATGCGATCACTATCAGTTTGTCCAACCAACGCCACTTAGCTGCCATCATAGCCGAAAACGCTTCCAAGATTTTGGAGGAAATCTTCGCAGATAGCGGTTCAGATATGTCCGATGATGAATCTTCTGTAGCAACATCTGACGAAAGTGATGAAGAGGCAAGACAAGTCTGGGTTGTTGTTCTGTTTTAACAAAACTGATATTGTTTAGCAATTTCCAAAGATGGTTTGCCAAACGGCGTCCCAAAAAATACTAAACCCCGGATAAATCAGTTTGACCCGACCCCCCCCCCCCAAAAAAAAAAGAAAGAAAGAAAAGAAGCTAATGTATACTACCCTTAAAAGAAAATGTACCGTGAAATGAATAGTGTCCCATTAACCTTTCTGAATGTTCCTATTTCAAGTGTGGATGGAATAAAGCAAGCACCTCTTATAGCAAGAGCCCATCGATAAAATTCAGTGAAGAGACTGGCCGTACGAGAGATTTCAGTCACCTGTCGCGATCGCCCATGCAAATCTGTCAGCTCTTCTTCTGCCAAGCAGTGTGGGAGTTGATGGTAGATGAGACCAATCGTTATGCTGACCAAAAAATGTGTGCAGATGTGGCCAATCATCAGCCTGCCTGGAATCCAACTACTGTTCCTGAAATGATGCCATTCGCGGCCTTGCTTTTGTGCATGGGTATCAACAAAAGGCCTCGCTACAGCATGCACTGGTCCAGGTCGGAAGTTCTGCGAAGTCCCCTGTATTCGGCGACCATGTATCGCAATTGATTCACTGCGATTCTTCGATTTTTCCACCTTGCCAACAACAGAGCTCAACCAGATGATGCTCCCCCTGACAAACTCTCCAAGGTCCGCCCGCTGTTCTACATTGTACGGCCATCCTTTCCTCGCATTTACAAACTAAGCCGAAACCTCTCACCAGATGAGACAATGATCAAGTTCAGAGGCCGACTTGGTTTTATACAGTACATGCCACGAAAGTCAGCCAAATGGGGATTGAAATGTTTTTCATTGAACGAGTCAGAAACCGGTTATACATGTGCTTGGAAGGTGTTCACCGGCTCTCAGCCCACATCAAAGGAATCTAGTCGACCCTCCGTTGGTTATGCTTCAACACACCACCCACCTAATATTACATCTGCTGGGCATGTAGTCCTCGACCTAATTACAGGGCTCGAACATAAGGGACATTTCATTTTCATGGACAATTGGTATACCAGCCCAGCTCTCATCTGCAAGTTGTCACAGTTAAAGTTTGGAGCTTGTGGAACTGCACGCTACACCTCACCGGGGATTCCAGATTGTGCAAACCCCAACAATTTACACATGATAAGAGGTGCTGACCCCCAGTTTTACCCCAAAGCCGGCCAACTGTGCGTCGTTTGGCAGGATGCCAAGCGTGTAACTCTTCTCACAAATGTTGGAAACTGCAATATCGACACGAAAGACATTCGGAGAAAAAAAAGTTTGAGTGGACTTCGTACGATCAAAAAACCTTCTGTCGTTAAAGGGATTGTACACGTTTGGTAATTGGAACCCATTGTTTGTTTCAATCCTATATAGTTATAGATATATACCATAAAACTAACCTGTAAAAAATTCATTTCAAAAAGTGGTAGAGATTTTGAGATATTGCCGAAAATCTGGAGCGGTTATGTACACGCCGGAAGAATAATCTGCATTGGAATACACAGTCTGGGAAACGTCACTGCAGTAACGCTTCTCAGATTCAAATTTTTGGGGATAAAAAGTGATATCTTTCTCGATAACCGCAGTACTTCGAAGTAAAATATTTCTAAAAGTGCATTATACTATCCAGAGCTGCTGTACTTATTTTTTGGAGTAATTACCAAACGTATACGATCCCTTTAACGATTATAATAAATACATGGGAGGAAGAGATCTCGCAGCACAAATGTGTCAGTACTACTCGCACTCTCACAAATCGATGAAATGGTGGAAAAGAGTTTTCGTGGCCATTCTTGACATCTGCTTGGTGAATGCTACAATTCGTCACCGTTTTCACGAAGAGGCAAATGTCATGAAAAATCGTCTTTTATCGAAAAAAATTGTTTTGATGAAAACGATTAAATATTGCAATTTCTACAATCTGTTGAAGTTATACATCCCAAAAATCATTAAAATCCTAATTAACCTAATTAACGAATGGGCGAATTGGTCCTCGAGTGCCCTTTTGCGTTTTCACGAAGAGGCAAATTCGAAATAGCGTTGACTTCAACGTGTTTATGAAGGGGCACTTTGGTGCGCGTATTGACTTTAGCGTTTTCACGAAGAGGCAAATTGGGCGCGTACTGGCTTTTAGCGTTTTCACGAAGAGGCAAATTGGGGGCGCAATGGGAAAATGTATACATTCTGACTCTCACAGCCACGGGCGAATTTGCTAATGTATCGTTTTTTCGTTTTCACGAAGAGGCAATTCTATTAATTGATTTATTCTGCAAAACTAATCGCCTATTTTTCTTAACGTTTGCTATATTTAAGAAGATTGAAATCTCTTCTTTCCCATGATACCTTAATCTTGTATATTCTATGAACATTTATGTTTCAAACTGCCAAACGAAAAAAGGATGAACTTTACAAGCGATTTTCTCGAAAGTTTGTTCAGACCGTGAAAGGCTCAATTTGCCTCTTCGTGAAAACGGTGACGAATTGTATACAACAGCATCCCTACAAATCAGCACTTGACCACTTTTCTTATTGAGCTTATTTCCACTTGGAAGCACAACCAAGCTCAGCATGCCAGTCAAGTGTCATGTGGTTCCAGCCGCTTTCCGACTCATCACTATCCTGGAAGAATTTCTGCCGGCAAAAAGCGCAACTGTGTTGTTTGCAGTACCAGAACCAAGCGGAAACAAACTCGCATGATTTGTAAACAGTGTGACAAACCAATGTGTGTACTACCATGCTTTGAGAAGTTTCATAGTCTGTAATGAGCATTCACCCGAGCAAGTTTCATTGCGGCCCGCCCCACCGCAATGTTGGAGTGATGGCGCACACACCGCCAACCCAACGTTTAGCTGGGGGGGGAGGGGGGGGGGGGGGGGGGGGGGGGGGGTAGCCTTCACTTGAACTTTTAACTGCATCCATAGTGTACCCATTTTGTATGTTTGTGAAATTACCTTCACAGTCCGGATTTCCTTCATTTTGAATAAAATCTAAGTAAATCTAAGTAAAATCTAAGTATTTTCGAAGAAAAACTTCTCACTCCTAAATTAGTGTTACTTCGTCAGATTTACCCTTCTTGGTAGTTGTCAAGTCATATTAGGTGGACAAAAGTGGGGGTTAGATATGAAATTCTTTCCACCCCTTCCAAAAAAACTTCTCACAGGCCAATAATAATTAATCTAATAGTCATTGCTTTGGGGGTAGTGTCAATCCATTATGATTCAACACCACTTCAAAGAAGAGTTGGCTTTCATTAATTTGCATTGCGAGGGCGCTATACACTAAAACTTGGCAAAAAGTGCTTGGTCACTAACTGGTCATATTATTTATATTACTGTGGTAACCTAAGCATAGTGACAAAATATGCCTTGGTACTGAAAGGGTTAACGTTAATTTTTGCATGAGATTAGTATAATTATAAATGTACATGTACAAGCATTTGGAGCCACACAGTGACCCGCTCAAAACTAGGAAAAGGTTCTTGGACCCTGAAAATGAGACTCCGGCAATTTTTTTAACTTTTTAGCCATTTTGTAATTATAGATAGGGCAAAGTAAAAAAAACCACATGTTTAGCGTCCCCGCTTGCTTCCATTTTGGAGAAGCCTATAATGTTAATTTTTTGTAGGGAAAAAAGGTTTAAAATGAAGAAATACTAACCGATTTATAATAACTAATGTCGGGAACTTTTAACATTCTTCTTTGTCGGTCATTATTTATCACTATTTAGTTGAAAGGAAATATATTTTACAGTCGCGATATATCTATTTTACCGTCGCCTGCTATCGTCTTCTTCTTCTTTTGTTTAATGACCAGCAGCTTAACGTGTTACTACATACATCAGTTTGATGACATTAGTGGGAACCGGGTGGACTGCGTGAAGATTGTCATCTCCCACCCCGCCTGCTATAGTCATTATAGGTGCATATTCCGGGAGGATGTTGTAGGTGATAACCTCAGTTTTCTTGGCACTTTGGTCTGGATTTAAGGTTAGCCTGAATTTATACTTTTCTTTTTCACCTACATGTATACTTTGTTTCAGCGCTCAAGACCCCAGTCTGCGTCTAGATCTAAGACACTTACCTGCCATAACCGCCAAGACAACTGCCATAACCGGAGGTGAAGACAACGAGGCAATGATGAAAGCCATACCGATCATTACTCCACTGACCATGATGCATACCCGGATACCAAAGCGTGTTTCCAGGGGAGATGCTATTGGCCCTAAATTGCAACATTAAATAAATTGTTATTTATGGTAGGTATTTACATAGATCCGATTCAAGTTTATAAGATCATATATACGGGTGTTGGTACTTTTCAGAAAACTGCTAGAAAGGTTATGGCGCTCTTACATGCCCAGCTATAACACATAACGTGTTCATAACGTTCCTGGAATTTAATCCTTTGGTCACATTCTCTTAAAAAGTTGAAGGAACATTATGGGGACGTTTAAAAAGAAACTTTGCATTGTAACGTTCAGATACCATTATTAACAACGTTCGAAGATCGTTATACGGACGTTGAAATATAACGTGTTATTATAACGTTCTTAAAACTTTGATATTGACATATACGCAGGCTGAAAGCATGCATATTCCTCCAAATTATCACAAACAATAATTTGGTGCGTTTTCATACCAACCATTCCGTTTATCATCGTCATTTTAAATTTTGATTCCAAACAGATCGACATACGCAATAATTATAGTGGTTGCACATTGATCAGCTAGCTGCGATGGTTCCCACACTCGGCATCATGCATGTTGCAAAACACAAAACATAATAAAAGCGTTTCAGTTCTCGAAAAGTGCACTCACGTCTTCGTCTTTAAAAACGTTTTACAAACAGGTATAAAACGTTGCGAGTTTGTATGTATAATTAGGTGTTATTTTAGGACGTTCTGTAAACGTTTCTCGGACGTTCAAAAACGTACCTACATTAAACAGTCTTTGGGACGTTAAAAAACGTTCTAGCAACGTTTTTCGGACGTTAGAAAATGTACCTGCAGCAACTGACCAATAAGAAGTGGGGAATTTTTGTTCACAGAAGTCATGTTAAATTGTGATATTTAGTAAAAAAGAAACATGTAGGAAATTCGCATTACATTACATTCGTATTCAAATATTGACGAAAACTAGCTGTGACTCGGTCGTTGACGGAAAAGTGCAGTACAAACATATTAACTCACGGCAATGGCCAGTTTGTAGTGTTCAGTAGGTTATCTACCATCTGATATTTTTATACTTGACCCACTATATCTCATATCAATGTGTAATAAGTTAATTCCGTTTGTAGTTACTTAATTATTCACGCAGTGACCATGTACATAATAAGATTTAAACCAGTATAGATTTGTGTATCTTACCAACGTCCTCTAAAGGTTGTACGAATGTTATTTTGCAAGTTTCTTTGTAACGTTCAAAGAACATCAAGAAAACTCTACACATTTACGTTCCCACAACGTTCCAAACGTTCCGGAAGAATCTCCGTAACGTTGTAAGAACGTTCATGCAACGATGTTTTTAGTTAGCTGGGTAATATTAGATGTGAGGCTCTTCTAATACAAATTATTGTACATAATGCCACCCAGTCTATCTTGGCTTAGCCTTGTGCAAGGCGTTATTATCCTGCCGCGCGAACAGCGACCTCACGCCGCCACTATTTATGCAAATCAACTGAAGACGACCGAACGTCTTGTTCCAACTATCTATGATATCTTATGTTTTTCTTTAGTATGCGCTAGATTTCTAGCGCACGCCTTCCTATGCGAATCTAGATAAGTATAGGCGGGGCTAAGATGTGGAGTGTCCAATCACCAAATTATTCAGCTTTGTTCATCGTCAGAAGATCTGTCGTGTCATGGTCGTGTTTAAATTCTGCAACAGATAAATTATTCCTTGAAGATTTTTGACCTAAGCATTGGACGGCTTTTCTTCGTGATCACGGTGTTTATCGTGAATTTGCCGACAGGTTGTGGGTAGACTATCCTTTTCAAGGCAGCCGGTCCCATTCTGCTCGGAGCTCTATCATTGCACAGACGGCCAGGCACAAAACCAAACGTTATCATGTAAGAAGGGTGTTTCATAAAGAATATCAAACAATTAATATTATCTATCAACCTGGTGGCAGAAACTTGGTGAAGTTGAATCATGGAGCTTTGGTTGAAGCGAATACCAACACCCACGTGGTGGTATGTACATAAACGTACGTAAGCCTACGCGTAAGCTATACGTGTTAATTTTAAGTTTTGATACAAATCGGTCAAAGTTGGTGTTGTCAAGTGTCAGTGTTAATCGGCGATAGTGTGGTTAAAGTCATAAATTGGTTAAAGTCGTACCCCAAAATTTCACACAAACATTCAAAACGTTGTCCTCTTTTTACAACATAAGCTATTGGTTTTTAATGTCGCAAGCTAGTTTGGTAAACTCCAATAACTTCAAATAGTTGTTTGTTCTCCTTTGTGAACGGGGCCTGTCAGTATACACACACTCCTCATTTTGGTAATGCATCTGTAGAATCATAATTAAAATTCATTTCTCTCGTTTAAATGGGAGATTCTACCTCACCATTACCTCCATTCAAAGTCAGGTGAGATTTCAAAGCTTCAGACAGTGTAATGTGACACACATAAAAACAAACTTAGCTAGTTAGCTTTCTTGTTTATGTTTATACTAATCAATACAGTTTGCTCACAGGATTTGATCTAGCTGTTATTTGACCAGTGTATAATGGTGAAAATGCATTATACAGTAATACATTATATTTTGTCATTTTTGTGAAGTCTCTGTATATTCAGTTGTCTAGGACGGAATTTGCAAACATGGTTTGTGGAGTTTTCTGTATGCTTCTAATGCGAAACTTTGCAAACGTAGATGCATTACTCTATTCAGGTGTTTTGAGGATTATGTAAATTGGAAATCCCTTATTCACCGCAACTGAGGTTGACGCTGACCTAAAGCTATGTTTCTTAACAATTGACACATCTAATCCGGCATTTAACAGAGATTGTTTTAACCATCTACTGATTGTCGCTGTTCTATAACCTCGTGATGTGGAGGACTATAACTCAAGAACAATTTCATGTTAACATTACGGAACATTTTGGTTCGCCTTATGTACTGTAGCAGTGTTCTAACGACACACAATGACCTATCTGGTTGATAAAATGACAAACCACCGTGGGTTGTGGTGTACTAGACTTTGAAGTTTTGATCAACTTTTAAATTTCACAACCCCGTCATCGATTATCATGATTCCTAGGTTAAGCATTGTGCTCGTTGCCCTGTAGTTAACACACACAGACGCATATAAGTTTATGAGTCAGCTGTTTTAAGCTGATGGTTTTCAATGGATTTAGACTAGCAATGTATTTTAATAATACACACTAACTTCCCACGTTTTAGAATATCGTGGTACTTGACGTCTAAGATTGTCAGGGATGTAGTCGAGTTCATCACAAGTCCTTGCAAGTCCCTGTAAGTCCCTGCAAGTCCATCACAAGTCCTTCAGTTCCAATTCAAATCACAAGCTACTTAAATCAGCTTTGACAAAGGCATTCCTTTGTCATTGTTCATCCAGTTACTTGTGACTGGCTTTATGAAGGAACTTTTGACTGGCTTCACGAAAGGACTTATGAAAGGACTTGCAGGGACTCGACTACAACCCTGAAGATTTTACACCCCACGCATGAACCTTAAGCCCCTGTCACACTTGTCCGAATCTATAGTTCCGTCCATAAACCGATCTGAAATATTATTAATTCGGACACGTTCGGGGAGAAATGTCAAAAAACCAGCCAGAAATGAAAATACACCGATCATAATCCGGTCTTATTCCGGATCTAATAAGTTGCTATTCCGATTGCAATCCGTGTATATCCAGAACCTCTCCGATCATCACCGGACATGCCAAAAAATTCATTGATCTCAAGACCGACCGCTTTCCGAACATTCCGTTTATATTCCGTTCGTTTCCGGTTGCAAAGAATATGCACCGAATTGTTCACCGAACGTCTACCGGTCAAAAGCGACGCAATTCTGGACTATTCCGCATGTATTCCGAACTATTCCGATCGCATTGTGAGCGTATTCCGGATATTCCGTTTGTATTCCGAACATGTACCGGTGGCGCACCAAACGGCAACCGAGGGTGGGACGGCTATACAAAGGCCGCACCCGGAACCTTCTCTCACAACGCTTCAAGACTTTTCAACGTGCACTACAAACTGTTCCGTACTCTTTCGTACCTATTCCGCATTGCAACGAATAGCAATTCGTGAGTACAGTGTGTATTCCGTGCATTCCGTGCATATTCCGTGTGTATACCGGATACCGTCCGTATTGAGATTGCCGCGACAATTCTGAGAAATTATTAAACAGGTTCAATATTTTACCGAGTTCCTCAGTGCATCACCGAACGTACACGAGTATATAGCGTTGGAAAACCGAGGGAAACTGATGGAATTCCGTTTGAGTTCAGTTCAAACCGATTAAACACCGAATCCACAGTTTTTTACTCGGAACATGAACGGAGTGACGATTCGGACAAGTGTGACAGGGGCTTTACAACCAAAGGATGGCATCCAGAGGTCTTATCCAAATACGTGTCTTTTGATAACAATTGGTTAAAAGTGCACCTTTATCCCTGTCATTACCGCGCGCGCCACCTGGGCGTTCGCAACCAAAGAGCTTGTATGTCCCCCATTATAAAAGTCGTTACGTGACCAGCGTTCTTTGTTGGCACAAGCCGATATTGCATGCAACTGAAATGCCAACAGCGCCCTCACTTTTGGCAGCTGTGTGGTTTATTATTGCTATTGGTTTCAAACTGGTTCAAAAGGACGCGCGCGTGCATGCATGCGATTACTAGCAGTTTGTCCAACCAACACCACTTAGCTGCCATCATGGCCGAAAACGCTTCTTCGCAGATAGCGGTTCAGATATGTCCGATGATGAATCTTCTGTAGCAACATCTGACGAAAGTGATGAGGAGGCAAGACAAGCCTCTTCAACTTCGTCTGGGAAGCCAAGTTACAGGTAGGGTCGGAAGGTTACTAAAAACACACCGTTCAACTTGGCTATTCTCGAAATGTTTCGCATCCGACATTCATAGGCTACTTGTAATGTAACCTTTGCTTTTTGATGACCTTTTGCAGGAAAAATCATCAAAAGCACTGAACGTTTCAGTTTACATTGCATAATCCGATGGAATCCAATTAGAAATTGATGAAATTATTGATTTGTTATTGATTTGTTATAGATTTATTGATTTTGTATTGATTTGAAAAGAAAAAAAAGGTTTTTTTTTGTTTTTTTTGAAGTTTTTTTGTTGTTGTTGATATTTTTAACTTTCTATTATTTGTAAATTGTTATCTATTTTTATATAATAACCTTTAAAAAAGAAGATTTCATTTCATAAGATTTTATTTTATTAAAAAAGGAGACTTATTTCAGTGGGAACACTAGATACGAGCATCCACAGTTTGTCATTAAAGGTAATACAACATTTGCGACCACCACCACCCCCCCCCCGAAAAAAACACACACAAAAACACAACAACAAAACAAGAAAAAAAATAGTTAATTTAATGAATGACCATATTTGACAGTCATGAATGGTCTCGAGCATCCTGTGAAATCAGGGCACATGGTGTGCTGTTCTGTTTTAACAAAACTGATATTGTTTAGCAATTTCCAAAGATTTGCCAAACGGCGTCCCAAAAAATACTAAACCCCAGATAAATCCGTTTGACCCGACCCCCCCCCCCCCCCCAAAAAAAAAGAAGCTAATGTTGTGTACTACCCTTAGTAATGAAATGCATAGTGTCCCATTAACCTTTCTGAATTTCAGGTGTGGATGGAATAAAGCAAGCACCTCTTATAGCAAGAGTCCACCGATGAAATTCAGTGAAGAGACTGGCTGTACGGGAGATTTCAGTCACCTGTCGCCCATGCAAATCTTTCAGCTCTGCCAAGCAGTGTGGGAGTTGATGGTGGATGGTTTTGATGGTTATGCTGACCAGACAATATGTGCAGATGTGGCCAATCATCAGCCTGCATGGAATCCAACTACTGTTTGTAACCGATGCGGCCAAGGTTACGCAGAAATAATGTGACATACATGTAGGGTGTTTTCCCATTTACAATCAAATATTTATTTTTACACACAAAAACCCGACAGTCATTAATCAACAGCTCCAGATGCTGCAAGAGGAGACTATCAGCTAGACTATTGAAGCATTACCCTCCGTTGGTTATGCTTCAACACACCACCCACCTAATATTACATCTGCTGGGCATGTAGTCCTCGACCTAATTGCAGGACTCGAATATAAGGGACATTTCATTTTTATGGACAATTGGTATACCAGCCCAGCTCTCATCGACAAGTTGTCACAGTTAAAGTTTGGAGCTTGTGGAACTGCACGCTACACCACACTGGGGATTCCAGATTGTGCAAACCCCATCATTTGAACTTTTAACTGCATCCATAGTGTACCCATTTTGTATGTTTGTGCAATTCCCTTCACAGTCCGGATTTCCTTCATTTTGAATAAAATCTAAGTAAATCTAAGTAAAATCTAAGTATATTCAAAGAAAAAAACTTCTCACTGCTAAATTAGTGTTTCTTCATCAGATTTACTCTTCTTGGTAGTTGTCAAGTCATATTAAGGGAAAAAAGTGGGGGCGAGATATGGAATTCTTTCCACCCCTTCCAAAAAAACTTCTCACAGGCCAATTATTAATTTGCCTTGCGAGGACGCTATACACTAAAATTTCGTAACTGGTCATATCATGTATAATACTGTGGTAACCTAAGCATAGTGACAAAATATGCCTTGGTACTGAAAGGGTCATCAACTAAACCTGTCAAGAATTCTAGGGCCAAGTTGACAGAGGCACGAATTGGATGGACATGTTTCTTATTGCAGAAGTGTAACCATTTCAATAGTGCACAACAATACTGTTTTTGTGTACCCCGTCTTTACGACTGGTAGATGATTTCAATTGTTCGTTGTGAAAGTCCTCTTGAAGCGAGGGCTTGCCTCCAGCACACATGACGAGATGGTCTTGGAGAGGGTGAGGCTGTTCTGGTACATGGGTTAGACACAGTAGTTTGTAGCTCTTTGGAATTAGCAACGGAGGTGCGATCAGCAACCGCAGTAGTCTCGGAAACCAGTGCTGGGTTTACCAGAGTGGCAAAACTAGAACGCCTGTTGCCAGATCCAACTCAATTTTTTTGAGAACTCTCAGAAAATGGTGGAAAACAATAGATCAGTTCATTTGACCATGACCCAGAGAAGGCGTCACAAGACATTGCTATATTTTGATTTGGAATCTTTGTGGATTTCTCCTCATTAATTACAAAACCACGAACGCTTTGTTTACAAGCCACCGTCGTCATAGCAGGGAACACTGTTGGCATCTTCTGCGGACCTGAAACAAAGTATAACAGTCAACATCATTAACAGGTGAAAGTATAGCGTCCTGGTGTCGTTTTACAGTCATGATCTTGTTTACATCAGAGTCAGTGGCAATTTGAAACGTTTCCAAAATAATGTTATAAATGTTTAGTTTTCCAAAAAAATAAAACAATTACTCTAAAATATGAATCCATACGCACATATATTTGTTTTGGAATTATATTTTTCACAAAAGATTGTCGTTATTCTGTAATGAACTGAATTCCACTGACATACCACGCAATCTAGAACCGGTAAAGAAAGTACACTGTAAAAATGCACTGTAATCAAACGAGTCCTTGGACCAGACCCGGCGATTTTGTTTTCCAATGTTCATTTGATACGATTGTGGTTTCATCCCAAATAAAATATCTGCTTTAAATGGAATTATACATCTTTTGCTTTTGCTATAATTTTTGAAAACGGATTAATGTAGTATCAGATCTGAAGAAAATAAATCAATGTTAAGCCAGTTCGGTATTTCTACTGCACTTGTGCACAATAATATGGGTCACGTGTCATTCGGGATAACTAACGCGCGCGTATAAACGCACCATGGGCCAATTTCACGGAGCTGCTAAGCACACCATTTGCTCAGCATGAACATTCGTCCTTGGCAAAAAATGGGTTACAGACCAAATGTTCAGGAGAGATGTATTATTGTTTGTGACTGATAATCAGCTGGTTTTTGTTTAGGATGAAAATCACATTGAGTTTTGGCTGATAACCCGATTTTACTTGTAACAATATGTCTGGCGCCCTTCAGCCACTAGAGGGCGCTGTGCGTTTACTCTGTATCTCTTTGCTGAACAACATGGCTGCTTCTAGAAAGTTCTGAAACTGTGTCAAACTCGTGTCATTATTTGTGCTCTACCCGCGCTTGAAACATGGTGGCAGCGGTGGTAAACATCATGAACATTTGTAGAAACTTCTGCAACTATTCTTGACTGCTCTGACAACATTATTGGCATATAAAAAGGCGAGATTTCTGACGATTTTCTGTTGAACTTTGTGAGTCTATTTTCACTACACTGCTATGTACTGCATGTGTTGTACTGATTACTGCACACGTGAACTGTAAAACTGACCTCTGTCGGAGGAATTGTCATCTCTCATAAATGACTCTCCACCATCCCAATGTGTGATTCAGCACAGTGTTTTGCTCACACATGTATTTTTGTCTACACCATTAACTGTTTGTCTTGACACTGTAAACTGGAACTGTCAAAATGCCATCTCCTGGAGACAATCAAGCTGCTTCAGGTTCTAGTGCAGCTGAGCAGTATAAAAAGCCACACATCAATCCGCCAGCTCATTTTAATGCAAGTGCTAAGGATGCAGCCGAAGAGTGGAAGATGTGGCGTCAAATGTGGGACAACTACTGTGTCCTCACAAACCTTGCAAGCCAGGCTGAGGCTTACAAGACTGCACCACTGCTTCACAGCATTGGCACTGAAGGTGTACGCATATATAACGGGATGAAGTTTGATGATGCTACGGACAATCAGATCTGCTCAAAGATCCTCGAGAAATTTGACTCTCACTTTTTGGGTCAACGTCAAGAATTCTTTGAACGATTTAAATTCAACCGTCGCAACCAAGACGACGGTGAGCCCATTGAGCAATACATCTCTACTCTCCGATACATGAGCAAAACCTGTGGTCTCTGTGCTTGTATGAAGGACAAACTCCTTATGGACAGGCTTCTAATGGGAGTTACTGATGATAAAATGAGAGAGAAAATGATGGCGACACACGATCTGACCCTAACAAAGGCCATAGAGATCTGCAAAGCAGTTGAGATGGCGACTGTGCAGATGAAGGCAATAAAGGAGGAGGAAATTGTACACAAAGTGTGGTCCAAGAAAACTGACGAAAAGCCACGACACCCGAAGCAACGTTCTACTCATAAAGCTCCCCAGAATGAGGGCGGAAAACCTACCTCTAAACGCTGCAAGTTCTGCTGTGGTAATCACCCTATGAAGAAAGAGCTCTGCGCAGCATGGGGCCGTACCTGTGACTCATGCGGTGTAAAAAATCACTTCAAGCAATCCCGAGTCTGTAAAAATCACCGCATCCATGCAGTTGAAGAAGATGGCTACACTTCCTCCTCAGCAGAGAGCGTGAGCTGTGTCACCACTGATGTTAACTCAGTAAAAGATGACAGCAAGCCAGTATACTGCACCATGGAGATCATGGGTGAACCTGTGCAACTTCAGGTTGACTGTGGTGCAACTATCAATCTCCTTCCAAAAAAATATGCCAGAGAGATCAAACCAGAAAAAATAGAGCTCAAGATGTGGAACAACTCCTGTATGAGTGCTGTTGGGAGAACAACCATAAAACTTCGCAACCCAGTGACCCAGAAGAAGTACAAGGTCAACTTTGTAATCGTGGACGAGGACCTGACGCCTCTCATAGGTCGGAGGGCTGCAGAACAGATGGGACTCATTACCATCAACTACAACAAGTTCTCACAGGTCCGTGGAGTTACCCCATCTTATGCCGACTTCATCAGTGAGTACCCTGATGTGTTCAATGCATCTATCACCGGCACTCTGCCCGGCCAAAGAGTGCACCTTACTGTTAGCTCGGATGCTGAACCTGTCATACGTCCTGCACGTACAGTTCCAGAAGCACTCAAACCTGATGTTAAGGCTAAGCTTGACCAACTGATGCACCAAGACGTGTTAGCAGAAGTGGATGAGCCAACTAACTGGGTCAGCCAAATGTCTGTTGCCAAGAAGAAATCTGGCTCTGTTAGAATCTGCATTGATCCGGGTCCCCTGAACAAATATCTCATGAGGGAGCACTACAATCTCCCAGTGCTGAATGACATTCTGCCAGAGCTGAATGAGGCTACTCATTTCTCAATCTGTGATCTGAAAGATGGCTACCTACACTGTGAGCTTGACAAAGAGTCGAGCAAGCTGACAACTTTCGCCACACCCTGGGGCAGGTACCGCTGGAAACGGTTACCATTCGGCCTAAAGGTGAGCAGTGAGATTTTTCAAAAGAGACTACATCAAGCTCTGGATGGTCTTGAAGGAGTCCGCTGCGTAGCAGATGACATCATCATATGGGGTAAAGGTGTCGACAAGCACAACCTTCGTGTTCGAAAACTGCTCCAACGATGCAAAGAGATGGGAATCATCCTCAACAGAGAGAAGTCTCACTTCACACTGCATGAGGTACGCTTTCTAGGCCACGTAATCTCACGTGATGGCCTAAAAGTTGATCCCTCTAAGATAGAAGCTGTGCTCAGCATGAAGTCCCCAACGTGCAAAGATGACATTGACAGGCTTAGAGGCATGGTGAATTACTTGTCCAAATTCCTCCCAAGTCTGTCAGTGGTGATGGAGCCTATAAATGCACTTACTCGCAAAGGCGTCGAGTGGTCGTGGAATGCCTGCCATGACCAAGCTTTTGGTAAGCTGAAGCAGTTGCTGACTGAGGCTCCAGTCCTGACCTACTTCAACCCCGAGAAAGAGCTCGTCATTCACACTGATGCTAGTGATAGAGGACTTGGGGCTGCTCTTCTTCAAGATGGAAGACCACTTGCTTATGCCAGCCGAGCCCTGAGCGATACCGAAACCAGGTACGCAGTCATTGAGAAGGAAATGCTAGCTGTGGTGTTTGCACTTGAGAAGTGGCATCAGTACACATATGGGCGACATGTAACTGTCCACACTGACCACAGGCCATTAGAGAGCATCGTGAAGAAGCCGCTTGACAAGGCGCCCCGACGACTGCAGGGAATGCTCTTGCGAGCACTGGCCTATAATGCTGACTTGAAATATCTTCAGGGAAAGAAGAACCTGATTGCTGATCCTCTAAGCAGATCATTCCTACCCTACGAAACTGGCCAAAAGGAGTTTGAAACAGTGAATGCACTCCAGTTTTTAACCCTACCTGAGGAGAGGGTACACGACATCCAACAGATGACAGGCAGGGATGATGTTCTTCAACTCTTGAAGAAATGCATACAAGAGGGATGGCCAGAACAGAAAAATTTGCTTCCTGCACAAGTTACACCATACTTCTCTGTCCGTGATGAGCTCTGCATTCATGATGGACTAATATTTCGAGGTGAACGGCTAGTGATCCCGAAAGCAATGAGACAGGTCATCAAGCAAGATCTGCATCTGGGCCACAATGGTGTAGAAGGCACTTTGAGACGAGCGAGAGAATATGTCTTCTGGCCTGGCATGAATGATGAAATCAAACAGTGGATCGAATGCTGTGAGACATGCAGGGAATTCGAGGTGTCCCAAGCCCCACTTCCACTGATGTCCCACGACTTATCAGAACGACCCTGGGAAAAACTTGGTATTGATCTTTTCCACCATGATGGGAAAGAGTATCTCATCACTGTGTGCTACAAATCCAACTTTTGGGAAGTGGATCGTCTGCACAGCACATCTGCCAGACCGGTCATAAGCAAGCTGAAACATAATTTCGGCAGATATGGCATACCAGACATTATCATAAGCGACAATGGTCCACCATTCTCTTCTAAAGACTTTGACGATTTCACACGAAAGTGGGGAATCAAGCACAACACGATCTCCCCATACAACAGCAAGGCAAATGGAAAGGCTGAGTCTGCAGTCAAGTCTGCAAAAAAGATGTTGAAGAAATGCTTTGCCACTGGTGAAGATGAAGACCTTGCCCTGCTGAACATCAGAAACACACCAACCCAAGGCATGGACTCCAGCCCCGCACAACGATTTCTTGGGCGGAGAACAAAGACCATAATGCCAACATCAGAACGTCTATTACAAGCCAGAGGTTACGGCTCTAAACAGGAAATGAAGCAGATGGATCTGAACCAGAAGAGACAGGCGAAGTACTACAACCGCTCTACTAAAGACCTACCCTCATTGATACAAGGTGACACCGTGCGCATGAAACCCTTCCGGTTAGGAGAAGACCGTTGGAGGAAAGCGCTCGTACTGCGCAAACTTGATGAAAGATCCTATGAAGTGCTACAAGGTGACCAGGTCTACCGACGAAGCCGAGAACACCTGAAAAGCACAAAGGAACCACCTCCAGCACAAAAAAAGGCTGGTATTCAAGAAGCACTGCACTTCACCACCAGCACACATAAGGAAGTCTCCATCCAACCTGCCACAACACCAGTTCCACCCATTCCTGGTCCAATCATACCGCCAGCAAACTCCAACAATCCAACATCGCAGGACAACCCAGATCCAGTAACCACCTCCACCAAACAGCCCACACTGCGACGATCCACTCGCAATCGATGTGAACCACTTAGGCTCAAAGATTATGTTCAATAATGATTCCTAGTTTCAGAAAATGAAACCCCAATTTTGTTTACCAAACAAAAGTGAAAATGGTTTCTGCATAATCGTTCCAAAAAAAAAAAGAAAAAAAAAAAAAAAAAAAAAATTTCAGTGTTACTCTTGTTGCATTTACTCTAATTCTATGTTGATCAGCTGTTGTTGCCTAAATACAAGCGTTACGATCATAGTACATGTAATAGTTTTTCCTAATTCAAACATGGAAGTCTGCATTTGAAAACATATTGAAACCTAGATCAACATTCCAGACTGATGTATCGCCATGAACTCTTGAACTTTGAACTCAGTTTTAATGGACTGTTCAAACCTCCAAACTGTTTAAATGCATAAGAGCATCAAGTGTTCTATTTGTGAAAAGCATTTTGTATTTGTGCATCTAATTTCCACAAAAGCTCAAAAAGGGGAGGATGTAACAATATGTCTGGCGCCCTTCAGCCACTAGAGGGCGCTGTGCGTTTACTCTGTATCTCTTTGCTGAACAACATGGCTGCTTCTAGAAAGTTCTGAAACTGTGTCAAACTCGTGTCATTATTTGTGCTCTACCCGCGCTTGAAACATTACTGAGCAAGACTTGTTTGTGCTAAGCAAAATGTTGTGCTTATCAGCTCCGTGAAATTGGCCCCAGGTGGCCAGATGGTCGTATACGACGCGCACAAGTCTAATTACAATCAGAATGCGCGTTCGTGTAACATCGCGTGACAAACGTCAGCGATTTTATACCAAATAACCTTTGACCTTGACTACTTCATCAAGATACCGAACTGGCTTATTGTGCGGTTGTATTATGGAATTCCATATTGTTTACCCCACGAAGGTATTGTAGTACTCCTTGCTGCAAGTCGACCAGTCAGTAGCACTCGACGTTGAGAAAGCTGCCATGATGTAGCCTGATTCATTGCATGGATCAGTATCGTGCTCACATCCCAAACTGTGCGTATGCAGGAAAAGGAGAGAAATAGAAATTGGACTTCTGTGAAATACTTGTGCTCAGCTAAAACGCATTCCATAAAGGTGGAGAAGGTTGTTTGTCGAACCCCGACTCCTGTGACTCCCGACTCCTATACAACCAAATTGTTTGCCAATTGATGAAAATGAATGGCTGACCAGCCTCTTGCTGGAAGTCGATCGGAAGTCGATCGGATTCACAAAAAGTGCCAAAGTGTATTGGTTGAAGAAAACGTGTACAAATCCTATTGAATTTGTTGAACCTTCAACGTGACGTCACGTGACCACGAATGACTTAATCGTGACGAGTTTCTTCCAGGACCATCTGTGCGTGGTGGTCTAAGTGTATGCCAAGCTGAAGTCAATCGGATTTACCAAAGTGTATTGGCTGAAGAAAAAACGTGTACAAACCCTATAGAGAGGGGAGTCTGAAGAAAAAAATTTGATTTCTATACAGCGCACGTACGTATCTACCAGAACTTGTACTCAAGGCCCTGTGCCATTATTATCCCTGCTCATTGGACCCATGACACATTCCTAATCTCAGCTTCCTGGGGAGTATACAGCTCAATGCTGTCATTTCGGCGCAAAGCAGCTAATAACAGCCACCTCCGCCCTCACAGGTACCCATTTACTCCTTGGGTGGAGATAAGCAATAAGTGACAAAATGCATTGCCCAAGGGCATGCACACGCACCATAGTTCCAGGCTGGACTCGAACCCAGAACCTCAAGCTTTATACCCACAGACCGCGAATTCATTACTCCATAGACCACGAGGCCACGGCACGTATTATTATAGCTAATCAGTGTACTTACTTATGTCCAACCTCATGGGCTACTATTGCGGCGTCGCCCTCCGGCCCGTAAAATTCTGATATGGAGACGGCGTCCCTTGTTCCACAGGCACCAATGTGCGCCAAGCCCACAGTAGATCCAAACAAGTCGAACCTGTCACGTCAATGGACGGAGACATACACGAAAAACGTTACAAAAACCATGTGACCAAAATTAACGCCTGTATTTAAGGTGTCTGCGTTCACACTTGGAAGCCTGGGTAGCGATGGTCTGCGACCAAGCGTTGGTGTGTAATGGTTGGAAAAGTTGCCTTCCAAACAATTGAGCGGGTTCAACTCCCGACCAACGCATTTTGTTTCTAATTCAATGTGACATATAGTTAGAAGGATTCAAAGGTTACATTTGTATCTATCAGTTATGTAACCTGGTTAGAAAGTTGTTTTTATACGTGTATACCATAATTACATGACAAATGTGTAACAAGGACATCGCACACGTGTCTCTGTTACATATTTTGGTCGTGTTGCAAAAGTATCGTATATACAAACCTTCTTTTTATACTACTAACTGACCACGAAATAGAGTCATACGTGCTTAGGTTATTGCAGATTGAAAAAAACGACACTGGGGCACACCGTGTTAGATTGTTAACTACTGTTTCACTTGTATTTTGAGTATTTTGGGTCAATTATGTGTGCTGTAATAAACATGCATAGCAAAACTGTGTAGTGATTGTAGAATTACTGAAATTGCATCACAGCAGGTTCTGGACGTAACAAGGACAGCGTGTGGAATTACTGGCCCAATATTTGGCTAAATAATGACGGATAAGGGACACGTTGAAACAAATTACCATTAGTTGGTTTAAAATCTAAAACATAGAATATTACTTTCTCGGAATATACAGCATTCACAGAGCTAACGCTTCGTCAGGTTAGTTGGCAAGCACCATTCTTTGGATTTTAAGAACTGTTGCTGCTTCAAACGATAACAAATACTCAACTGACAAATGGTATACTATAACTTTATTCCTTCAGATGTCTGTTTTTCTGTTACTTACCCTGAGATGTAAGCAGCGTTGTCAAAGTGAAACTCTTCCCCAGGAGGTTTCATGTTGGCGGCTGCATGCCTTTTACACTCACCATAAGAAGAGTATAAATGAGTTGAAGTCGGCAGCTCATTCTGATTTAAAAAGAGGAGATAACATTTAGAGCGTTTTATGGCATTTTGAACTAAAATAAAACGGAAAAATGAAACGAGTATTCAGAACGATTCTCAAAATCTTGGCACCAAATTGATTAATTGAATTCCTGCCAACAACATTGAATTAAATGTTTATATACGTACATGTAATGTCTACGTATTTTGTATGTGCACAAAATGAAGTCCAAAGTCATAAATAATCAAACTACAAGATTTCCAGGCAAAATTTGCTGAGTGTTCATTCATTTGGATAAAATAGTCAGAACGTTTCCGTTTACGTCCAATAGGATTGAGTACATACGCTTTCTTTATAGCGTTTATAGGGCGAAATTCAAACATCAACCATTCTATATTTGACAATTTATTGAATGTCATACCACGTAGGAAATCTTCTTTATTAATCGTCAATTAACCAATTTAGAAAAACTAAATCTGATATGTATTCTGCATAAATGGTAGTGTCTTAAGACTTTTAGTTTTTTTTGCCATTTCGAAATGCGTCAAGACGGTTCAATTATAATTACACTCTAAAAGAAATGGCATTATTGCTAACAATGGTTTAGATTGATATTGTTATTGTTTTTAAATTTTAAACTGAATATTGATCAACAATTTGAAAATAATTTTCTGACTACTTACTACAGGTTTTTCCGGAAAAATTCGGAAAATGTGCACATTCACGTGTAAAAGATGCATTCAATTTCGCGGTGATTTTGATGACGACGTTTATCCGGATTATTATTGTTTCCCAAAATGAGCATTCGATTTTATTTAAATATATGAACGTGCATAACGTTTCATTTGAACGATTACAAATACGTGATAGGCTTTCGGTTTGTTTGACGCATGCGAGGCCGATTATTAAGAATGTGCAATCTATTTTGCAGGAAATCGGCTGCACATTTAGCGAAATCGATTGTTTATAAATTAAAAAAAACCTCAGAATTGCGGGTGTGCATTCGAATTCGCGGTAAAATTAATTATCAATACTAAATTCAGTGCACATTTGGAAAATCGTTCGCTGATTTTTTACGACTGAATACACCTTTATGGAAAAAGAATTATCCAAAATTATTGTTAAATAGAAAACGGGATTGTGAACGTTCATACTATTTCGAACGAAAACGAATGCATCTTTTACGAATTAATGTGCACATTTTCCAATGTCGTCCGGGAAAACCTATAGGCCTATTTTCTGATAGTCTATACTCACTTGATCCTTGATTACTCCACCGGCGGTAAATCTTACCATGAGATTACCGCTGGTGAGGGATGGCAGTTCGAGGAGCCCGTCAACCTGCGGTAGATAAAACGAAACAAATATCAACCGGGAGGCCAGTGATCGCAGACCACTCCACGTTAAACAAAACTGTCCATTATTTACCTTTTGCAACTATTCAAAAGGTAACTAACCAAAATTATTGTGCTTACTCAGTGGTGTGAAGATATGACTCTATAAACTCCGTGTTAAAAGTTTCCTTCCAAATGTCATGCTGTCATTTTAAAGGAAAAAATGAAAGAATGTCATCTCCAGAGGTGCGTCTCAAGGACGCATTTTTGGAAATTTCTTTTTCAATTTTTTCTGTAATTTGCAAATGAAGCACGCACGCATTGGGATGACGCACATGCACGTGTGGGCGCTAGGTTTAGCAACACGTATTAAGCCCGGTTCATACTTCATGCGAATGCGTACGCGAAGCGAGTTTGTCAAGGTAAAGGAGAACGCCACAATGAATCTGAAATTATTGACGTCATGAAATGATCGGACATACATTATTATTAGCATTGGTTTGTCTGTGTGCCGCGTGTGTACATACATTCGGCTGAAGATAATGCTCCCCAAAATTCTGATTGTAGTGTAGGATCGCGCACACGAGCTCGGATCAAATTCGCTCGGTCCCGCCGCTCCTACTGGGCGTTGGAAAGTGCTGATGCGCTTTGAGCTCTGATTGGATAGATTGTGTGTGACCTGTGAAATAAAGGTCACCAGTTCCGCATGCATTGCTGCGTGAAATTTGAAAAGTCATGATACGCTACCCAGAACGCCGAGCAAAGATATATCTGAAGCTCCATCAGCTCTGGGCAGTATATGGGCAGTGGGACCGAGCGAAGTGATCAAATGAATTAAAAATCGACCAAGAAAGCGCACTTTAGACGAACAAAAAAATACAGAAGGGTGAGGCTACGTGCCAGAGAGCAATAAGTCTATTTAAATTGTGACTCGCGGCAAACTTTGAATTAAAATTGAAATATTATAAAACATTTCTTCGTGGAATACACAGCATTTACAGAGCTAAAACTTTGCCAGGTTAGTTGTCAAGCACCATTCTTTTGGGCAAGGCTAGCAGCCTATAGCTGTACCGTTACACGCCCGTTGTTAAACATATGGTTGTTCTGGTTTACCTTAGGTTTCTTTTCGCCTACTTCACTTAGTACCTACCGCTATGTACAGAGTGAGTAATTTCATGCCGGTATCGTCCCCGTGTTTCCTGTACATCTCGTAGTCAGCAAACATCGCCAGTTCCAGTACTTTTTGAGACGACGTGCTAGCGGGGTTAGAGGCTGAGATCTTGCTAGGTAATCTATTAGGAACTGGGCAAAATTACAGTACCAGTAAATCGATTCACAAAATGTTCATATCGATACAACAAATGCTTTACGCTGTACGTTTTCTATCATTTTCTGCCGTTGGTGTTTCTTTGAAATGTATTATTGTAAATGTATACATTTACAATCTCACATAGTTCAGATTCACATTGTTACAACAAAGTAAGTAAGGCCACGAGAATGAAAGTTATAGATTTGTGTCCGGACCTTTTTGAAAACACCTGAGGCTTTTTTTCATTATTCATTATTCATTATTTCCTAATGACTGTTGTTTTACATATACAAGCAGTGGCGTCCCACCCGTCCCATGTACTATGTACACAGGTATTTACACAAACACGCACATGATTCTAAATATGGAATAAATACAGAGGAGGCGATTGAAAACACCGCCGAACATTGATCAGCGATGAATCGTAAAATTTCACATTTCGATCATGCCATCGATCAATATCAGTATATATGCAATGTCAATAAACTTCTTTATTGTTTAGCCCTAATATTTCAACAATGACCCCGACGCCGCCGCGAGATATTGGCAAGATGATGATACTGCGTTCATAGCTGTTCATATATCATCTTTCCGTTACTATTATTAATATTAGGGGCGATTTTGAACAGAATTTATGTAATCAAATAATTTTTTATAAGGTATGATAGGCCCTACACCATTTGCAAATATCGAAACAATTTACTACCGAATTATTAAGAAATATCTTACTTATTTGAAAGTAAATAATGATTGTAGGCGTCCAGCAAAACGATGGCCCTAGATATCCTGCAATTGTTCCGAAAAATTGAATTGTATAAACCAAAATTCATTATCGCCGGACGGCGATCGCGAAAAAACAAAAACAACATAAGAAAAACTGCCCGATTCCGTTTGAAAACAAAGGTCGTTTTTCTTGCTTTTCTCAGCAACCATGATTGTAAAACTTCGGACAGGTCAGTTAAACGATATTTACTATGAAATATACCCCCCTAAATCCACCCATTCATTATAATTCAAGCAATTACCAATGGTGTATACAACCTTTAAAACACAAAACAAATTCCCACATGATATTCACACCTGTACTTACCCATAGTATTATCAGTAGCGCAGTTGATGGCATTGCGACCCTTGTAGGCAACGTGTGCCAGGCCTAGCCCCCTCTGACTCGCTCGGTGATCCTTCAAGGGCGTGACGTAGATTGGTCCACCCTTCCGCTGAATCATGACATTCTTTGAAGCAGAATGGTACATAAAACAAATATCACTGTTTATTTGATTACTTCCTGAGGTAAAAATGACAGTTTTGGGTACTAGTACCTGATGTTCGTGTGTGAGGTTGGAGTATTTTGTCAGCATTGTCCTCATTAAAAACTGACGGTACCAACATGCAACAAATCCATTAAATGCATACGACTTGTATTCTAGAAACAAATTCCATAAAATGTGTGACCAGCATAGATAATATAGGTATGGTTTAAAAGATACACATTTCTACTTTAAGATTATAGACATAAAACGTCCAAATATTATAATGTTTGACAGAGTTATGAGAAATTTCCCAAGAGAGTTTAAATTTTGTTTGGATGAGCAAGTGTTACAATGTGGATAAACTGTTCACGTGTCCAATTCCTAAACATCAATGTTCAATAGCTAAACACTATCCAACCTGGTGCTAAACATGTTTAGTGTGTAAACATGGTTACAAACGTAAATTTGGTGTACTCGTTAATCCAATTTTTTGCAGTGTAGGCCAGGAAATCACCCAGATGCAAGTAGGCTATCTTTGTCTAATGCCTAAAATCGAAAAACTTGGTCCCATGGTCAATTTACTTCTCTTGGAAAATGACTCATAACTCATTATCATTATCAGATTTAGACTTTTGATATCTCATTTTAAAGTAGAAAGATGTATCTTTTAAACTGTATACCTATATTAATATTATGTTAGTTGGACATCTTATGTGTAACATTCTATTATATTATATTTTATTTTTGTCTTCTATCCAACTTACCAAACCATCGCTAGTTTCTGCGGTAACCAAAGATGCAGGATCCAAGTTCCATTTGCCCGAAGTCTGGTGCGATGCCGAAGTCGTCCCGCTGAAGGGACAGATCGGAATCCTCACCGAAGGCTTGGAATGTGAGTCGCAAGGTATCCGAGCTGAGCGCGTCGCCAGTGACTGCAAAAGCGCCCTCCTCCGTCACCACTTGGGGGTAGACAACTACATGTTCGGGGGCTGTGAGGGATTCCAAAAGAGCGAAATGATCAGTGCGTATAACTGGGGTTAATTTGCAGAGCACCAATTTATAGGGGGGGGGGGTGAAGGTAACTGGTATACTGTGTGTAAATCAAGATTTTAAATAGGTCACCACTTGGGGGTAGACAACTACCGGGGCTGTTATTGGGTCAGGGCCCCCGGGGTATACGGACCTCCGATAGGGGAATGCCCCGTCCCCGTTACGCCACTGGAAGGCATACACAAATAAATGTCGACGGGGCAGAAATAAAATATAACTTTAAATGAAGCACCAAACACTGCGAAAGAAGGCCACGTCAATTCCGAATGATGAAACAGTGATAAACAAAAACAACGAATAAAGATAGTACATGTAACAACAAATTACATTATTATTTCCTTTTCATTTCACGCACCTTTATCGATACTGTCAACTTCAAATAAACGCTGCACATCACTTTCATCGAACCATTCCAAAGACTAAAGCAAAATAATACAAGTCATACATTATAAAACAAATTCTATCATTTTACATCGAAAGTTTATGGCAGCAGAGTCGTCATTTTTGTAAAACATTCCGTGTAAAATTATTTTACACTAAAGTTGCAAAAAAACATTCTGGTGTAATATTGTATTTAAGCAAAAATGATAATTTGCATTTCATTTGTTTTTTCTTCTGTTGGTTGAATAAATTTAATTTAAATTTAAATTAAAAAAAAGAAATAAATTACGGTGACTTTTGGGATGAAGAAATAACGGTAACTCTCCTTGGTTATATACCTCACTCTCTAATTTCCAAAGAGTGGTACAATTCACCCCATTCGAGTGAAAATTCACTCCCATTGTCTGAAACTAGAGACCAGACGTTTTTGAGTGAAACTAATTTAGTCGAAAAAAACACGAAATACAAGCGAATTCCACTGAACTTATGGATTTTTTTCCAGTGTGTTTCAATCCAAATTGAAAGTATTTCTACTCTAAAACAACATTATTCACTATAGTTTCACTCTTTAAAGATTCATTAGGAATTACATGATGTTAGGCACAAGCAAAAAAAACTTTCAAAATGAGGAGGCATTCTTGTCAGTTTTTTTTCTCAAATAAAATTGGAAAACATACCAACGATGAATTTATCAGAACAACAACAACAACAGCCAAATAGACCAGCAGATTGCGAGCAGCCATGGCGACAAGTTGACGTATCTTCGTCTCGTTGCAAACTAGTAACCCCGGTAAGACAATACCAGCCACCTATATAGGTTCGCTGAGTTTGTTTTATCCCATTCGTGCAACGAAATAACACGGCAAACCAATTGCGAATTCGTTCCGATATCACTGTTGTTACATGTACCAGCAACTTTCGATTGACCTTTCTTGAAAATTGAGTTAGGGCTATTTCGTGCGTATTGGTCTACAGTTTTCAATTACTATAAAACAGACTAATTAAAAGTACACTTTTAAAATTATCTTTTATTTGCTTTAAATTAAATACCCTTAAAAATATGATGGTATACCATAGGTATACTAAATCCCTTGCAACAGGTTTCTATAGTAATCAATAATTACGAGGTATTTTAGATTAGCAGCTCCACACCTGCTTGACGGTAACCTTTGCATGGTGAAGTAGTTATTTAATTAACTAGAAAGCGAGCAAGTAATTGTAACGGTTGTTTTAAGTGTGGCACGGTATCTTGTGCGTACTGACCGCTCGCCTCTCACCAATGTGGCCCGGGTTCGATTCCCGGCTCGGACCAATGTGAGTGTGTTGGTTCTCTTCTGTACCACGAGGATTTTTCTCCGTCCGAAAAAATCAAACACTTTCGATCTCCGTATGAGTCGATGTGGCCCGGCTGCCCGAGGCGCCTTTATCGTGCCAGTGGCTCAACCACGTTGTAGCCGCGTCCTTCGCAATTCAGCACCCGAACTGCGAGTAAGGATGATTAGCCTCTAAAACTATTATTATTTGTTTACCAGCAATTATTTTTGGTCCTTCTGTTTAGTGACAGCAGCAAGCTTTAGCGTGTCAAAAGTCCGAAGTCATGTAACGGCCTTATTCGTATTAATATCAGCAGCTTGTTTTTTTTTTAACTCTGTGGCTTGTAGATGGTCTTTATAAAGCCATGGTTTCATATCTGGCCACGTCTATCCGCAATGCATAGTACTTTCTCATCTTTAGTATTATTAAAGTTTCGATTTGGCTGTCACCTTTAAAACAATTTCCGGGAGCGGAAGCAATTTCTGGTAAAGAACCATTAAAATTGCTTGCTAATTGTCTAGTTAATTAAATAACTACTTCACCGTGCGAAGGTTACAGCCACAAAGGTCTATAAGTCGCTAAAGTAAATATCTCCTATAATTATTATATTACCATAACAACCTGTTGCAGCGGATTTGGTCACCATCGTCTTTGTGCCATCATATTTGCAAGGTTAATCCAATAAAAGAGAACTTAGTTTGTTTTTAAACAAGTAAAAAGGCTGTACCGATATACCAACATGCACGAAATAAAAACTACTAAATTATTGCAGGATTTTTTGGTTTGTTTTTCTAATTTGTGGTCCGTGCTTTTTCAAAATATTGTTTTCTTTTCCGATCGAACTTTGAAGAAATATAATGTACTCTAACGACTACATTTGTTTGTTTGCATTTACAGCCATTCTACAGTTTTAAAAAGTGTTTTATTTTGTCATTGCTCAAATCGCGCGCATAATGCTAATTTAGGCAACAGTATACACGTAGCGAATTGCACAGATACAGTAGAGTAAAATGATTTAAGCCAAGGATTTTATACTTTTAAACAAGGCTACCCTAGTAATACAGTACCGGTGGCATCATCTGCAAGCTACATGAACCTCGTGGGTGAAATAAGAGAGGGCGGTATTTGACCGCATGTATACGTGCCGTTTCTGAACTATCGAAAATAATTGAACACCGTTAATAGTTGGCAGTAACAGGTGCCATAAACCTGTTACGTACTACAACAGAAAATGACATTGAGATTAATCATAACATTTTGTATTTAAATGGTCCTATCCCACAAAATATTACAAAATGGTTTCTCAGGGTTTCGGCGCATCGGGAATGATGAATATCAGAAAATGCTCAAGAAATATCACCGAGCATAATCCTGTATTTTAAAGATGTACCACTAAGCTAAATCAATAAGCAGTATACAACTTTACCCAGCAACACCATGTTCAACGTCATGGCTCCTAAACTATTAATCATTTAAATGATACAAAAGGTGATAAAGTACAATGCATTGTGGGTTGACGTGGCCAGATATGAAATCAAGGCTTATTGGTAAACACCATCTAACAAGCCACAGAGCATAACGAAACAAGCTGCTGATATTATACGAAGAAGGCCGACACACGACTTCGGACTTTGACACGCTAAAGCTTTAAAACTGCTGTCAATAAATTTGGAGGCTAATCATCCTTACTTGCAGCTAGGGTGCTGAATTGCGAAGGGCGCGGCTACAACGTGGTCGGGCCGCTGGCTGGCACAGGTGCCTTTGGAAACCGGCCACATAATTATCGACTCGTGGCTATATGAAGCACAACCAGAGATCGAAAGTGTTTCAGAGGAAGGAAAACCGGAGGGCCTGAAGAGAAACCCTCGTGGTACAGGAGAGAACCAACCCACAACTCTACTCACATAATGGTCCGGGCCAGGAATCGAATCCGGGCCACATTGATGAGAGGCGAGCGCTTTACGCACAAGATACCAAGAACCGTTTCAATTACATTTACTTGCTTGCTTTCTAGTTAATTAAATAACTACTTCACCATGCGAAGGTTACAGTCAAGAAGGTGTGAGGCTGCTGAAGTAAAATATATCTTAATTATTGATTACCATATAAACCTGTTGCAGGAGATTTAGTATACCTATGGTATACCATCATATTTTTTTGGGTATTTAAATTAAAGCAAGGTTAATCCAATAAAAAATTACTTTAAAAGTACACTTTTAATTAGTTTGTGTCTGAGTAATTGAAAACTGTTTACCAATACGCACGAAAAAAACTCTGAAATTTTATTGAGCTATTACAGTTTTCAATTTTCAAGGAAGGTCGATCGAAAGTTGCTGGTATCAACAGTGGTATCAGAACGAGTTTTCAATTTGTTTGCCATGTTATTTCATTGCACGAATGGGATAAAACCAACTCAGCTAAACCTATATAAGTGGCTGGTATTGTATTACCGGGGTTAGTTTGCAACGAGACGAAGAAACGTCAACTTATCACCATGGCTGCTCGCAATCTGATAGTCGGTTTGGCTGTTGTTGTCGTTTTGATAAATTCAACATTGGTATGTTTTTCAATTTTATTCGTAACAATAATTAGACAACTGCAATGCCTCCTCATTTCGAAAGGGTATATTTTGCTTTTGCCCAACATCCTATAATTCCTATAATGAAACAGAGTTATCCGTTTATTGCTCTTTAATTCCAAAGAGCCAAACAATAGCGGATAAGTTGTTTTAGAGTGGAAATCACTCCGAATTTAGATTGAAACACTGATTTCGGGTTGTTTTTTTTGGTAGTTTTACTTGAAAACGTTTGGTTCCTAGTTTCAGACTGTGGGAGTGAATATTCAGTCGAATAAAGGTTATTTTCACTCTCTGAAAATTAGAGAGTGCGGTATCTAACCAAAGAGAATTACCGTTATTTCTTGATCCCGAATGTCACCGTATTGTTATTTTTTGGGCAACCCGATTGAATTTACTTCAATCAAAAGAAGAAAAAAAAATATTATCATTTTTCCTTATCATTTTTTTTCAAGTACAATCAGACATTTGTTTTTTCAACTTTAGTGTAAAATCATTTTACAAAAATACTTTACAAAAATCAAAACAACAACATCGTTGACGACGCTGCTGCTACTTTAACTTTTGGTGTAAAAATACAGATTTGTGTTCACAATGTATGATTTATATTGTTTTTGCTTTAGTCTTTGGAATGGTTCGATGAAAGTGATGTGCAGCGTTTATTTGAAGTTGACAGTATCGATAAAGGTGCGTAAAATGAACAGAAATTTGTAATTTGTTGTTACTTTCTTTATTCGTTTTCTTTGTTCTCAATAATTGCTTCATCATTCGGAATTGACGTGGCCTACTTTCGAAGCGTTTGGTGCTTCATTGAAAGTTTTAATTTAATTTCTGCCCCGTCGACATTGCTTTTTGTATCCCTTCTAGTGGCGTAACGGGGACGGGGCGCATTCCCCTATCGAAGGTCCGTATACACCGGGGGCCCTGACCCATTTAAAATCTTGATTTACACACAGTGTATCAGTTCCCTTCATTCCCCCTCCCCCTCCCCCATACATTTGTGCTTTACAATTTAACCACTGATAATTTCGCTCTTTTGGATATCATCACAGCCCCCGAACATGTAGTTGTCTACCCCCAAGTGGTGACGGAGGAGGGCGCTTTTGCAGTCACCCGCGACGCGCTCAGCTCGGATACCTTGCGGCTCACATTCCAAGCCTTCGGTGAGGATTTCGATCTGCCTCTTCAGCGGGACGACTTCGGCATCGCACCAGACTTTGAAATGAGGGTAATATCCAAGGAGGGTAGCCGAAAACTCCCGATCCGAACCGACTGCTTGTACAAGGGCAAATGGAACTCGGATCCTGCATCTTTGGTTACTGCAGAAACCAGCGATGGTTTGGTAAGATACAGTTTGTCTACAAAAACACAGATTTAAACAAAATATAATAGAATGCTACTCAAAAAATGTCCATCTTTCTACTTTTAAACCCGATAAGTTTTGACAGAGTTATTTTGATGAGTAATTTCCCAAGAGAAGTCAAATTGACCGTTTTTCGATTTTAGGCATTTGGACAAAGGTACGTAGTTAGCCTACTTGCCTCTGTATGAATGATTGCCTAGTCTACACTGGAAAAACTGTATGTACCAAGTAAACAGAATTTACGTTTGTAAATAGATTTACATACTATGTTTAGTATCAGGATGGGTAGTGTTTAGCCATTGAACATTGATGTTTATGAATTTGATATATGCGTTTAGCTGATTATCACCAACATCTCATTTCGCATTGTAACACTTGCACATCCAAATCAAAAATCGAAACAATTTGTTCCATGGTCAAATTGACATCTCTTGGGAATTCTCTCGTAACTCTGTCAAACATTTATCAGATATGAATGTTTGATGTCTAATATTATCTATGTTGATCGCACATTTTACGTGTGGCATGCCGTTATATATTGTTTACATTTTTAGACATATTATAAGCATTACATGGAGGTATAAGACAGGTGGGTTTTTAGCAGGGTTTATTCAGTGAATTGATATAGCATATGATGATATTATTATATCTATGGTATTCCAGCAGATTCGGCTGATTAAATTAATGCATGTGCAAAACAAGACTGATATTGAACTTGCGATTCAGTCCATTCATTGTTGTTACAAAAACATGACAGCTAAATTGACAAGTCAACAGCTAATAGTCCGCATTTCTAAACTAAATGACGTCATGCTTAATTGTCAAGTTGACTCTGGTGCGCGGGATATTATACTGCATAGATTATCACACATTCTACGTAGGCTTTGTAAACGTGAATGTCTGATACTCGGACTAATAATATATAAGATTCTGGAATTTGTTTCTAGAATCCAAGTCGTATGCATTCAATGGATTTGTTGCATGTTGGTACCGTCAATTTTTAATGAAGACAATGCTGACAGAATACTCCAACCTCACAAACGAACATCAGGTACCCAAACTATAATTTTTACCTTAGGAAGTAATCCAAAAAATTGTTATTTTGTTTTTAATTTCTACCATTCTGCTTTTACAGCATGTCATGATTCACCGAAAGGGTGGACCAATCTACGTCACGCCCTTGAAGGATCACCGAGCGAGTCAGAGGGGGCTAGGCCTGGCCCACGTTGCCTACAAGGGTCGCAATGCCATCCACTGCGCTACTGATAATACTATGGGTAAGTACAGGTGTGGATATCAAGTGGGAATTTGTTTTAAACCAGTCAGCCCCGTTTGATGACTGTCAAGGTAATAATGCTTACTTACTTTGTTGTAACCATGCAAAACTATGTGAGATTGTAAATGTATACATTTACAATAATACACTTCAAAGAAACACCAACGGCAGAAAATGATAGAAAACGTACAGCGTAAAGCATTTGTTGTATAATATAAAGTCGATATGAACATTTTGTGAATCGATTTACTGTTTGGTACTGTCATTTTGCCCAGTTCCTACTAGATTACCCAGCAAGAGCTCAGCCTCTAACCCCGCTAGCACGTCGTCCCAAAAAGTACTGGAACTGGCGATGTTTTCTGACTACGAGTTGTACAAGAAATACGGGGACGATACCGGCATGAAATTAATCGTTCTGTACGCAGGGGTAGGTACTAAGTGAAGTAAGCAAAAATAAATTCAAGGTAAACCAGAACAACAATATCTTTAACAACGGTACAGCTATAGGCTGCTAGCCTTGCCCAAAAGAATGGTGCTTTGCAACTAACCTGATAAAGTTTTAGCTTTCTAAATGCTGTGTATTCCGCGAAGAAATTTCAATTTAAATTCAAAGTTTGCCACGAGTCACAATTGAAATTTACCTATCGCTCGCTGGCACGTAGACTCACCCCTTTGTATTTTTTGTTTGTCTAAAGTGCGCTTTCCCCGTCGATTTGTAATTCATTTGATCACTTCGCTTGGTCCCACCACCCATATACTAGGCGCTGGGAAGCGCTGATGGAGCTTTGAAGATATCTGTAAAGGAACTTTGCACGCATACTAGGTAGCGTACCATGACATTTCGAATTGCACGCAGCAATGCACGCAGGGCAATGAGCAGCGGAACTGGTGACCTTTATTTCACAGGTCACACACAATCTATCCAATCAGAGCTCAAAGCGCATCAGCACTTTCCAACCCCCATTATGAGCGGCGGGACCGAGCGAATTTGATCCGAGCTCGTGCATGTGTGTTATATTCTGTGGGTTCTTTTACGATGAAAGTAACGGAACGAACTCACCAAGAGACGAGTCATGCGCGAGTGTGCGCAATCCTACCGCGATAGGTCAATTGCGACAACAATCAGCATTTTGGGGTGCATTATCTTCAGCCAAATGTTACACGCGCATGACGCAAGGACCGACCAATACATACAAATTTAAGTTTGACTGGCCCACACCGTCCGAGCTATCCCTGGCCTCCCGGTTGATGTTTGTTGCGTTTTATCTACCGCAGTTTGACGGGCTCCTCGAACTGCCATCCCTCACCAGCGGTAATCTCATGGTGAGACTTACCTTCGCTGGAATAATCAAAGATTCAGTGAGTATAGACTATCAGAAAATAGTAGGTTGTCAGGTTTCTTTTTCCTTATTTTTGGACGCATTTTACAGGGCTGATTGTGTACCTCCAAATTAAATCGAATAATCACTCCAAAATATCTGTTTACTGTTTACTTTGTAACGACGGTGAACTCAAGATTGATGAATAAAAGAGTTCAGAATTTAAAAACAAGAAAAATATAAATCAAACCATTGTTACCAAATATTGCCCATTTTGGGGGGCAAGTGTTATATAATCAAACTGTCTTGACGCATTTCAAAATGGCGGAAAAGAATAAAAGTCCTAAAACACTATACCAATTATGTTGATTTATATCAACTAAATACTACAGAATACATATCAGATGATTTCTTTTTTAAATTGGTTAATTGACGATAATTTGATGCGTGATATGACATTCAAATAGAATGTTTGAATTTCGCCCTTTAAACGCTCTAAAGAAAACGTATGCACCTAATCCTAATAGACGTAAACGAAGCGTTTTCCAAAATGTATCAAAATGAATGAACACTTAGCAAATTGTGCCTGAAAAAAATTTCTAGTTTGATTATTTATGACTTTGGACTTTATTTTTCGCATATGTAGACATTACATGTACGTGTACATGTAAACATTCAATTCAATGTTGTTGGCAGGAATTCAATAAATCAATTTGGTGCCAAGATTTTGAGACCGTTCTAAATACTCGCTTAATGTTTTAGCGTTCGATTCCGTTTAGGTTCAGTTCAAAATGCCATAAAACGCTCTGAATTGTATCTTCTTTTTAAAAATCAGAATGAGCTAGCGACTTCAACTGATCTATACGATTCTCTAGATGCGTGTGTAGTGCATGCAGCCGCCAACATGAAACCTCCTGGTGAGCAGTTCCACTTTGACAACGCTGCTTACATCTCAGGGTAAGTAACAGGGGAAAAGACAACTGAAGGTATAAAGTTACAGTATACCATTTGTCAGTTGAGCATTTTTATAGTTTGAAGCAGCAACAGTTCTCAAAATCCAAAGTATGGTGCTTGCCAACTAACCTGACGAAGCTTTAGCTCTGTGAATGCTGTATATTCCGAGAAAGTAATATTCTATGTTTTACATTTTGAAACAACTAATGGAAGTTTGTTTATAAATGTGTCCCTTATTGGTCATTATTTAGCCCATTATGTGGGTCGTTCCGCCAAGTTGGAACACGCTGTCCTTGTTACGTCCAGAACCTGCTGTGATGCAATTTCAGTAATTCTACAATCACTACACAGTTTTGATATGCATGTTTATTACAGGACACAGAATAGACCCAAAATACTCTTACCTGAAAATACAAGTGAAACAGTAGCTAAACAATCTAACACGGTGTGCCCCAGTGTTAATTTTGTTTTCAATCTGCAATCTGCACGTATGACTCTATTTTGTGGTAAGTTAGTACAATAGTAAAGAGAAGGTTTGTATATACGATACTTTTGAAACACGACAACAAGATGTAACAGAGACACATGTACGATGTCTTTGTTACATCGGAGTGTTAAATTTGTCATGTATTTATTATATACACGTATAAAAACAACTTGGCAGTATTCCTCTCCATCTAACGAGGTTACATAATTGATAGATACAAATTTAACCTTTGAATCCTTCTAACTACATGTCACATTAAATTAGAAAGAAATGCGTTGGTCGGGAGTTGAACCCGAGTCAATAATTTTCCAAGGCAACTTTTCCAACCATTATACACCAACACTTGGTCGCAGACCATCGCTACCTAGGCTTCCAAGCGTGCACGCAGACACGCTTAATCTAACCTTAAATACCGACGTAAATGTTGTCACATGATTTTCGTAACGTTTTTTGTGTACGTCTCCGTTCATTGACAGGTACGACTTATCCGGATCTTATACGGGCTTGGGGTACGTTGGTGTCTGTGGAAGAGCTGAAGCCGTCTCCATATCAGAATTTTTCGGGCCGGAGGGCAACGCCGCAATAGTAGCCCATGAGATTGGACATAAGTAAGTATACTGATTAGCTATAATAATACGTGCCGTGGCCTCGTGGTCTATGGAGCAATGAATTCGCAGTCTGCGAGTATAAAGCTTGAGGTTCTGGGTTCGAGTCCGGCCTGGGACTATGGTGCGTGTGCATGCCCTTGGGCAATGCACTTTGTCGCTCACTGCTTATCACCACCCAAGGAGTAAATGGGTACATGTGAGAGTGGAGATGGTTGTTATTAGTTGCTTTGCGCCAAAATGACAACATTGAACTGTATACTCCCCAGGGAGCTGAGATTATTTGGAATGTGTCACGGGTCCAATGAGCAGGGATAATAATGGCACAGGGCCTTGAGTACCAGTTCTGGTAGATACGTACGTGCGCTATATAGAAATCCATTTTTGTCTCCTTTTGACTCCTCTCTATAGAGTTTGTACACGTTTTTCTTCAGCCAGTACACTTTAGTAATTCCGATTGACTTCAGCTTGGCATACACTTAGACCACCACCCATAGTCCTGGAAGAAATTCGTCACGATTACGTCATTTGTGGTCACGTGACGTCACGTTTTCTTCAACCAATACACTTTGTTTGACAAACAACCTTTTTAACCTTTATGGAATGCATTTTCTGAGCACAAGTATTTCACAGAAGTCAAATTTCTGTTTCTCTCCTTTTCTTGCATACGCACAGTTTGGGATGTGCGCACGATACTGATCCATGCAGCCCATGGGACTACATCATGGCAGCTTATTTATCGCCGGGTGCTGATGAATGGTCGACTTGCAGCAAGGAGTACTACAATACCTTCGTGGGGTAAACAACCGCACAATAAGCCAGTTCGGTATCTTGATGAAGTTGTCAAGGTCAAAGGTTATTTGGGATAAAATCGCTGACGTTATGTCACGCGATGTCACACGAACGCGCATTCTGATTGTAATTAGACTTGTGCGCGTCGTCGTACGACCATCTGGCCACCTAGGGCCAATTTCACGGAGCTGATAAGCACAACATTTTGCTTAGCACAAAAAAAGTCTTGCTCAGTAAAAACGAGCTATCAGCTAAAACTGCATGTGCTTTTCATGCTAATCAAAAACCAGCTGATTTTCAGTCACAAACAATATACATCTCCTGAAACTTGGTCTGTAACGCAGTTTTGGCCAAGGACGAATTTTTATGCTAAGCAAATTGTTGTGCTTATAGCAGCTCCGTGAAATTGGCCCCTGGTGCGTTCAAAAGTTGTGTTAATATATAGATGCGGAAAACCTATTAATCAATACTGTTCCTGTATAGACGTCAGGGAACTACCAGGCTAAGAAATCAGACTAGTTGGCTTGCACCCATCATTATTACAAATATAACGTGGACTAACTAAATTAAATAAATTAGAGGCATTGTTTGAAAACAGTCAGGTTTATCCAACGATTGTCGGCCGGAAATCGTTGAAAATTGACTCACAGAAATTCAAGTACGGTATATTGTAATAATTTAGTTTTTTTATGTTTGCAAATGCAACATTCATAACATTTTGAAACGTTTCAAATTGCCACTGACTCTGATGTAAACATGATCATGATTGTAAAACGACATTAGGGGTCAATTTCACGGAGCTGCTGAACACACAAATTTGCTTAGCATGAACAATCTTTCTTGACAAAAACAGGGTTACAAACCAATTTTTCAGGTAATGCATATTGTTTGTGACCGATAATCAGCTAGGTTTTGCTTAGCATGAAAAACACATGGAACAAGCAATACTTGTTTGTGCTAAGCAAATGTTTGTGTTTAGCTCTGCTGCTCTGTGAAATTGGTCCCAGGACGCTCTTTCCACCTGTTAATTTTAAGCATATTCAAAGATGTGAAGACAAAAAATCGTGAAGCGTAACGGCAGACTCGTATGCTTTGTTTCAGGTCCGCAAAGGATGCCAACGGTGTTGCCTGCTATGACGACGGTGGCTGGTAAACAAGAGGCGTGACGTCACAGCAAGCTTTCGTCTGACACTTGCAACCACTGTTCACGTCACATAGTCAACGAAGTTTGCAGATTCGTTTTAGTTTAAAGAGTTGTCAGACAATGACAAGAGTTCAAGTTAATTGTTACTTTTTCTTAAAATGTTTAAATTGATGGTGGCAGGTAATTTATTATAATTAAAATTATGTGAATGAATGAAATATAATTGAAATTATATTAATAATAATGAAGTACAAGTTAAAGAGAGTTTGCATTCCTTTCCAAGTGAAAGGCACGCGGACCACACAATACATTTAACGTATGTATTGAAATTCAAATGAGCCAGTAGGTGTCGCCCGTATATGTGCCTGGGTAACAAGGCACAAACCATCTTTTCTGAGTAGCAATCAATATTGCTTATTGTTTTAACCGAGAATGTGGGGTTGGAACACTTTTTGTAGGAGGGGAGGTGACCCCTTCAACTTGTACTTCATTATTATTCATATAATTCCAATTAAATTTTATTAATTCACCTAATTTTGGAATTAGGAATTATTTTTTGGAATTCTATTTCATAACATTCGTACAAGTCTTTAGTAGGTTTGTATGTTCAAAGCTAAATGAAACACTGTGATGTTAAACAAAGAGAAATCTGTTCTCAATACAAAATGTACACTGTATGATTGTTGTATTGCCATTAACAAAATAACACACCTGATAAAATCGTCTTGCCAAAAGATACTAAAATCTAGCAAAGGTATTTGCTTTACTCCAATTTGAAGTTTGTAATAATGTCTGGAAGGCTAACACCATAGGCAAAAGCCACATAAGTGAATGCACTGCGGTAACTGTGTGCAGTGTTGATAGAGGGATCTATCCCTGCATCACGTTGTACATCTTACATCTATTTTGACAACATTTATATTTAATAAGCCAAAGTTGATATTGAGTAACTTGACACCTGACGATGCCCTCATAACGTCAAATCATATTTTGTCTGTGACACATCCCTTCTATGTGCATACCAAATACCAACCCGATAACCCTTTAGTTGTGAAGACAAAAGGCTTCAAAATAGGCCGTGAGCTAAACATCGTAGACTTTCGACTTAATTGTTAGGCAACTTGCAAAGAGGTGATTGAAGAAAATTTGAGGGCGCTGAATCTGAATTTGGTAGTCCACGGGTTCCTCACTTGCACGTTTTGGCTGTAGATGCTCTTAAAGATGTACAACTCGAGTTGTGAATAAACCTCCACAGTACAATTGGACAGGTTGGGATGGGAGAGGGATAAACAATGGGAATCACACAGAAAGGCTTACACAGGCATGGACATTATTTATTTATTTATATTTTATTTTCCAGTTGAATTGAAGGGAATATAAAATTGAAGGTGATTGGTATTTGTATATCTTAGTTAAGTGGCACCAAGTATTATATTTTAATGTTCATTATGCATTCAATATGAATATTAATAATAATAAAATACATGTATACATAAAACAAACACCACGTTGTCTCCTGTATTGGCCTATATGACCACGAGAAGTGTGTTGAAACTACACGTACCAGATAATTAAAGGGGACAATTTAATTTATATCCTTGGTTATATTCAGGTTGAATTTATTTAAAGCTAGCATTCAAAGATTTAAAGGGGCAGTACTCCATCAATAGACATAGGAGGAGGGGCGGGGGGGGGGGGGGGGGGGGGTGGGGGGGGGGGATACTTTATTGATGAGAAGTAATGCGAGCGCGAAGCGTGAAGCCCTAATGGCTGTGAGCACTTACTGATATCTTATATTATTGCTTTTGTGTGATTTTAAAGTCAAGATCAGTTTGCTATCCGCTAGTCTTCTGACCTACTTTCTTCCCATCTACGCCTTCTTTCATACAAGAAAAAGAAAGAAACAGCTTGGAAACGAGGCCACCAACCAACCAATCACAGATTACACGACAGAACGAAGCAGACACAAAGCTTTAAAACAGTGACTTATTTGCGAGTTCTTTGACCAAGGCTTTAATTTAGCCTCCTATGAAGATAGAGCATAATAATAGAACAAATTACATGTACACATAGAAATGTAGTAGACCACACTCACATCAATAAGCCATTTGTGAGTTAAACTTAAATAACGTCTGGTACACCGACTTATTTAAATGCTTAGTAGGTTTTTTTAACATTGAATTCTCCAGACCAAAGAGACTGTTGCTATATCACATAATTCGGGGCAAGCTCTTGCATAGTTACGTAAGAGACGTTCAGCACCACTACATTGTTCACAATGGGTGAGAATAGCACACTGACACCAGACCATTATAGAGCTGGGGGTTGCTAGGGTAAGGCTTGCCCCGAATCACGTGATATATAGTAACAGTCTCTTTGTTCTGGAAAATTCAAAGTTAAAATGTGCCAATCATGTTGAGCAAGTCAGTGTACCAGATGTTATTCAAATTTACCTCGCAAATAGCTTATTAAGGGGACGAGCATTCAACAAAAAATGCAATAAAACAATGACTATAATGACGACTATATTTCCTGAATATAATTTTACAAAAACAATTATTTTGGTCCACTCTGCTCAAAGCTCACAGGAGAAAACTTGCAACAAGTACAAGTTGCCTTTGCGCGGGAAGCACAAAGGTTACACTATGTGTTTTATGAAAACATGGAAATTATGCATAACCTTTCGGTGTACATAAACAGAGTGCGCACTTGGTCTACCTACAGAAATATACAATAATTTCAAAGAATATATAGCAATCACAGGTTCTGTACGTTTCACTAGGCACAATCTTAACCCAGCTTCTGGTTAGATAATTAATTATCACATGTTACTCGTACTCGTTTTGTACAGGTACATCAATGTGCTACTTTACAATGGAGACATTTTACACGCTTGGTGGCAGCAAACACATCGGCCCTTTTCTGTTCATGTCATTTTGAGCGTGCGCGCATAACCAGTTAAAGGACTGTGCTGCCACCAAGCGCCCCAAAGATCTCCCATATATATTTGTACAATGTGCTGTTGGTATGTAAAATAAGGATGTTTGGACGTGATTTAATTTCCTTGAGCTAGCAAAAAAAGGTGCTGAACAAGTGGGTAGCCGTAAGGTGACGCTTTTCAACATGTACGTCTGTTATTATGCTGACGACAGTGAGAATACATTTGTGCCCAAACAACTTTCATTTATATACACGACTTAATGTTTACTTTCTACGTTGAAACCAAACAAAAAGAAGAAAAACAGCGAAACCAACGAGGTTGGCGCCTCCTAACATCATGAATGTCCAGGTGTAGCTCTTTGTTAGGTCGTAGATTAAACCTGGACCATGAACAAACAAACAAGGAAACCATTCAATCATGTCTTCCGTCAAGTAGTTTATCTGGGCGAGGGCTAGTCTAGCCCTAGACCCTTGTGTTATTTCGGCGCCCACCACGCGCGCAGATTCGTTAACGCTGTCTCTTTTTCAAATCCCGGCTTCGTGTGCGTTCTGGTCTCACGCATGCGTAGTTTACAAAATGCGGCTGGATCCATGTTCGCACTGGAGCCGACGTTTGACAAACGTACATGATTTTGGATTCCCAACAGGGTCCAGTTCACGGGTAGCCTTTAAACAAGGCCACATGTCTGATAGACGCCGAGCGACTAAAAAGAGACTAATCGCGAAAACCTGAGTGAACGCCAGTGCGAATTGCCCAGTCAAGTGGCCTTTATCAATCTGGTTTGGATTTCTTATGTTAACCTTTGTTTCCGACTGGAATCGCTACCGAAATGGTAGCGTCCAATCAGCGAACGTATCTCCGCGTGACGTCAGCTTATATTTGAGTTGGACTAGTTCATTTTACAAACAGGGAATGTCCAATCATGTCACTTACAATATTTAGCTCAAATCATTAGTTGCTTCCTAATTTATTGCAATTTTGCATGTAAAATAGATTTAAATGTGATATCTTGTATTTATCATTCATATATTCAACTCAGAAGCAAAATTTATATACGTTTTTTTACCTTTTCTTACATGCTTTGATATTGAACGAATCACGAACGAAGCCAACTGGGAGATCGCCGTTCTGATTGGGCGTATTGGCATGCTAATATGTATCTATGAATAATTCATGTCGAGCAGTGAAACCTACATTGCAAAAGGCCTCGTGACATTCGTCACTCGGTCGCGCGTTCACCCCGGGTATCTAGACTCATCTCAGCCGCTTAGCCAGAGTCACGAGGCCTTGTCAAAAGGCTAGTTCACGGGTGGCGGTTCGTCGTGAAATAGCGCCCTCTATAACATCGGTGGTTTGTGTCAGTGATCGCGAAATAAACAACACGAAGGTCTTGGAACCAAGACTAGGCGAGGGCCGGGGGGCGAATTTTTTTTCCCAAACAGGTTTGCACAATTTCATGAATTATTCAGTAGTTGCGTTGATCGCTGTACAACACTTAGGTTCTAGGTCTCCTTTTCCCCTTAAATTAAAAATACTCTAAAGATATCAATTTGACTAGGAAAAACGAGGTGACCTACTACAGCAGGATTCGAACCCGGGATCTTTGATCCATAGCCAATCCCACTATCCACTACACTACGTATAGCAGCTCCACAACAGCTGTTCTTTAAAGTGATTTATTGTAACTAGTTAACTAATAACAACAATGCTGTGACGTCATGTTTTATTCCGATGAATAAACATAACTTCTCATCCAAACTACTGAATAATTCATGAAATTGTGCAAACCTGTTTGGGAAAAAAAAATTCGCGGCCGGGGGGGGGGGGGGGGGGGGGCAATTGCTCCAACTGTTTTTTTTTTTTTGAACAATAATACGCGTAATACAAGTGTTCGGGTCAGGTTTAAACAGACACTATGTTCTGGAATCGCCCAATTGTGCTACACACGCATTTCTAACTAAATGATGTTAATCGGAAAGATCATTTAAAAGTAAGATATAAACATTAACTCAACCATCCTTTAAGCCAGAAAGTGTTCGCCTTTTGCGGACATGTAATAAACCTCATTGAATAAAAACGACAGGAAACACGTATGTGTACACGTCGTGTTCGATGTAACCAACCGGGTTTTTGTTCATCTTTTCTCGGGAACGGTAAAAGTAAAGACATTAGGTTGGTTTCCTTTCCACCCGATTTGTTTAAAATAGAAAAACATTTTTATTTTTTTAAAATATTTTTTTTTTTTGGGGGGGGGGAGAGGGGGTTCAGGACATATAGTATCCTTTCAAAATGTGACCCTTTAAATGTGACCTTATACTTTGAGGGTAACAAATGGCACTTCAATGGGTCATATTCCTGGTCATTTCAATCAGTAAACCCCAGTAAAATGTCATTTTCATGTCAAAAGTGTTATTTTTGTCCTGAAAAGTGAAATTGGACCCGGGTATTATTATGTATTAGTATTTTTTTCAATTTTTATCTGGAACCAAACCAATTTTGTACGGGAAAAAAATTAAACTCACTTACCTGGCAGATAGAGAAGCGAGAATCGTAATATACCAGACTTCATCGCGATCCAACCAAGGGCGCTACCCAACCGATCCGCACCGACGGCTTCACACAACAACACGTCTGTCAGAAGCCACGCCAAAGAAATGGCAATACCGAACACGCCTTGATTGACAGCTGTGGACCAGAAGGACTTTAACCACGGGTCGATGAGGTAATACACAGACAGCAATATCAATGCGATTCCCATGAAGCCTTGATTGCTAATGAACTTGATCTTATTCAACATAAGTCCGAGGCTGAGACATGTAAGTATCCTTGTCAGTCCGGATATGGCGGTTAATATGAAGGCGTCACTTAGCGCAAACCCATTAGACTGAGTGTATTGAATATAATACACCAACCAGGATACCCAACCAAATTGAACGATGATGTAGATGATCGCCAATAGCCAATATGATACATCGTATAAGAGCTCGATGTGCAAAGTTTGCTGGAAACATTGCAACGCTGATGGCTCAGTTTGATTTCCCTTGTCACTGCTTTGTCTAGACGTGTTTGGGTCCACCCTGCATTGAGTTCCTTCCTCTGTAGGATCACACACCAGGGGAATATAGTCTGTACCCCCCTTGGTGACTGTCGCACCATTATCAGACGGGAAACGTAACAGGGCACCGTACACTGTCAGGAAAAGGAAAATGGCACCCAGCAGTAGCAATGTGCCTCTGTAGCCGTAGGTATCTAGGAATAATTGTGATAGCCAAGGCATTACCATATAGCTAATGGGGGGACCGGTTTTGGAGAGTGAGAAAGCTGTAGAGACATCCCCTGATTGAAAACAACGACCAACTTGTCCTCTTAATAAAACATCTGATATTCCGATTCCCGGTCCTGTAATAAACAAAAAGACAACATGAACTATTAATAGACTCAGTGTAGAGTAGTCGGAAAAATTGAGACTCATCTGTGTATACGAGTCCCAAAACTTAAGGTATTTAAAACATGCAACACCAAAAAGACTAGCACATGCAACAAACCAGTCGTTTTTTAGTTTTGCTGGCCATTCAAACATATCTGACACAAAGAACAATTCGACAAGTTTCAAGGCTAAATATTGTTTACTTTCTTAATTACTTTAAACAAATATTTGACAAAAAGCCCAATCTCCATGTTTTTATTTTCACGAAGTCTCCTGACAACGGGCAGAGCATACTGTCCAAAACGTTGAGTACCTTCCGGTTCTCTTTAAAACCACACATCTCACTAAAGAGAATTACCGTGGTGTTACCGCAAACTAATATTCACTAAAACCTTTTCGCCATGTAAACCTTCCCTCGTGATCAGGGCAACTGAGTAATAATGTATTGCTGAACACCCAAGGACTCAGTGCATGCGTGCCAACGATGTTGAAAAGAACGAATGTGCTTGACGCTCCACTTTCCCAAGACGTCGTGTCTTCCAAATCCCGGCTTCCTGTGCATTCTGGTCTCACGCATGCGTAGTTTACAACATGCAGCTAGATCCCTATCACACTAGAGCCGGTGTTTGACAAACGTGTATGATCAATAGATTGCCTCAAGGGTTTTGCATTTAGCAAGCAATTCTTAACTTAACATAAATCACATTATAGACTGGCATGATTTGGTCACTAGAACACGTCTATCCCCCCTTGGGCCTGTGAAATAGGTCCCCCTTCTGGTCACTCACAGTTTCTCGGGGACATAGACGTGCCCTAGTGACCTCATTGCCAGTCCATATGTGTATACTATTTATTTGAAATGAATTACATTATACAGTCGCGATATGTATATTTTACCGACGCCTCCTGTTGTAGTTATAGGTGGATGGTCCGGGAGGATGTTGTAGGTGATAACCTTAGTTTTCTTGGCACTTTGGTCTGGATTTAAGGTTAGCCTGAATTTATACTTTGCTTTTTCACCTACATGCATACTTTGTTTCAGCGCTCAAGACCCCAGTCTGCGTCTAGATCTAAGACACTTACCTGCCATAACCGCCAAGACAACTGCCATAACCGGAGGTGAAGACAACGAGGCAATGATGAAAGCCATACCGATCATTACTCCACTGACCATGATGCATACCCGGATACCAAAGCGTGTTTCCAGGGGAGATGCTATTGGCCCTAAATTGCAACATTAAATAAATCGTTATTTATGGTAGGTATTTATATAGATCCGATTCAAATTTATGAGATCATATACGGGTGTTGGTTCTTTCAGAAAACTGCTAGAAAGGTTATGGCGCTCTTACATGCCCAGCTATAACACATAACGTTTTCATAACGTTCCTGGAATTTAATCCTTTGATCACGTTCTGTTAAAAAGTTGAAGGAACATTATGGGGACGTTTAAAAAAGAAACGTTGCATTGAAACATTCAGATAACATTATTAACATTTCGAAGATCGTTATACGGACGTCAAAATATAACGTTTTATTATAACGTTCCTAAAACGTTTATATCGACATATACGCAGGCTGAAAGCATGCATATTCCTCTAAAATATCACAAACAATTGATGCGTTTTCATATCAACCAATCCGGTCACTTACGTCTTCGTCTTAAAAAACGTTTTACAAACGCATATAAAACGTTGCAGTTTGTATGTATAATTAGGTGTTATTTCAGGACGTTCTGTATAGCAACTGACCAATCAAAAGTGAGGAAATGTGTGTTCCCAAAAGTCATGTTAAATTGTGGTATTTTGTAAAAAAAACCATATAGTTGGAAATATTGACACTATTCATGAAAACTAGCTGTGACTTGGTCGTGGACGGAAAAGTGCTGTACACAAATTCTAACTCACGGCAATGGCCAGTCAGTAGGGTTCAGTAGGTTATCTATTATCTGATAGATTATTTTTGTACCCACTATCCCATATCAATGTCACAATAAGTTAATTCCGTTTGTATTGTTTAATTAATTATCCACGCAGTGGCCATGTACATAATTATAGTTAAAACAGTATAGAGTAGATTTGTGTATCTTGCCAACGTCCTCTTATCTGAAGGTTGTACGAATGTTATTTTGCAACGTTTTTTTGTAAAGTTTAAAAAACACCAAGAAAACTCCACACATTTACGTTCCCACAACGTTCCAAGCGTTCCGTAAATATTTTCGTAACGTTGTAAGAACGTTCATGCAACAATTATTTTGGTTAGCTGGGTAATATTAGATGTGGTGCTCTTCAAATACAAATTATACATAATGCCACCCAGCCTATCTTTGCTTAGCCTTGTGCAAGGCGTTAGTCGTTATCCTGCCGCGCGCTGCAGTTAGCAGTGCAAAAATACAGCGCGAACAGCGACCTCACGCCGCCACTATTTATGCAAATCAACTGAAGACGACCGAACGCCTTGTTCTACCCATCTATGATATCTTATGTTTTTCTTTATTTCGCGCTAGATTTCTAGCGCACGCCTTCCTATGCAAATCTAGATAAGTATAGGCGGGGCTAAGATGTGGAGTGTCCAATCACCAAATTATTCATCGTCGTATGTCGTCAGAAGATCTGTCGTATCGTGGTCGTGTTTGAATTCTGCAGCGGATAAATTCCTCGAAGATTTTCGACCCAAGCATTGGAAGGCTTTTCTTCGTGATCACGATGTTTCACACCTTCACTATCAACGAGTGCTGCCATTTCAGCAAGCAACTCGCCATTGGTTTCGTCAGTTTGAGAATTTGAAGGATTCATAAGCAGGTTATTTACCTCATCCTCCGAGTAGAAATCTGTGTCCCTTTGAATGAATCCTGGGCTGCGTTCCACTTACGCGAACTGTTTGCGCGAACGTTCGCCTACGTTTTGAGTTTGCGTTAGTTGAAGTGGAACGATATTTTAAAAACTACGTTAATTTTCAAAATGGCGGCGCCCATTGACAGTGACATCGTTTGGTTGGCTGCCTTTTTTCCAACTCATTATTTTTCTTTAAAAGATCCCTATAACTGCTCAACACAATCCACCATTTATAACGAAAAGTATGAAACGTAAATCAAAATCGTTAAAAGAACACTGCCGTCTGCTAACCTCTTCGCCATCTTTAAAATACGTCACTGGCCAACAGCGAACAGCTCGGAATGTCGTTCGCCGTTTTCGCTAATGGCCCAGTCACAATGTCGGCGATCTGTCGGGGATTAGTTTTGGCCGGGGGTCGTCGTAGAAAATAAAGAATCCTTGAACAATCCTAGCAATAATCCTAATAAAAGTGGAGCAGTCACATTGTCTGAGATTTTTTCAAGGATTTTGACCCGGTTTTGTCGAAAAATCGTGGGATTAGCCTCCGATCGCCTCCGATTGCATCGGAGACGATATCTGCAGCAAGAGCGTCTCAAACTTTTAGCGATCCGATCGGAGGCGCCCTTATATACACGGCGATTTACTACGATTCCACCGTACGATTCGTCGGAGACGATCACAGAAAGCGTACGAATCGTCGCAGGGCGCCTCCGATTCAGTCGGAGGGCACCGGAGACCACTCGCAGACATTGAATCTCAACCTGAATTTCCAATCCCACACAGAATCTTGCGACTAGTCTCAGATTATTCGGAGGACGCCTCCGATTAATCGGAGGGCATCGTAGGTCATCGGAGATTGTGTCTGGGATGCCCAAAATGGGTGAAAAATCTTGCGAGCAATCTTAAAATTTTAAGTTCAAAGTTGGGGACCGCGACGGGTGTGGCGATGCCTAAAAAATCTGCGACAAGCCGCAGGCGTCCGGAGAGCGCCTCCGACGGGTGCAAACTCGTGAGATCTGTCTCAAGATTTTGTTCAAATTTCCCGGTTTTACCCATCGCCGACGCATCGCAACTGATTTGTGACTGGCCCATAACGTTCGACAACATAATTGGCGCACATTGCATTCCACTCACGCGAACAACGCTAACGTTGGCCAACGTTGGCAACGTTCGCTTAAGCGGAACGCACCCCAGTATACTGAATCTCGCCCCTTTCGGGTGCGAAATCATCTCCAGCTACGCCACTAGACACACAAGCGCGAATAGCTGCATTAGCCGGTTGTTCGGTTTAGCAAGCAAGTGCGTCTGAGAGGTTAGCAACCGTGTTCTGCAATGCATTGACTACTTCGCGGAATTCAGTGTTATCTGTACTCGCAGTGTTGGGCTCAGACGCGCTGCAAGCGGCAGCAGGTACGTAGCAGCTTTCGCGTTAGGTTTACGTTTACCACACTTCTTAGCAGGTGTGTGTGGCTTGGCTGGGCATGCCTTTTGCGGCCGTGCAAGATCAGATAGCTCATCCTCCAAGCAAAAAACGACGATCGATTGATCCTCCGAGGGATTTGCGTGGATTTCTATAGCGCACAGGTCAGTCATAGCGACGCAAAGAAATGGTCACATAACACCGCGCCGCGTGTGTTCCAAATTGACGCCAGAAATACACTGACGGTCGAGTGCACACTATGTACTAGCAGGCAAGGTCCCTTAGTATATAGGCGCACTAAGCGCTTTCTTTGAATAGGTGTGTTCCCCATATATACCAGACAATGCAATCATACTCTGAATGCCGGGGTAATGGCGAGGTAAAATGACGAACGCCTTGACCAAGGATACTCTTGGCTATGTAAGCATTTCCTTCACGGTTCGTGTACATGTAATTGGTTTTAAAGTCGCGTATTATACAAAAAGCATGGTTTGAGGGGAAGTAGTGGGAATTACTGGTCCCGAGGTGTAGGTCACCTCGACTACCTCCCAAAGCGGAGGGAGGTAGTCGAGCTGACCTACACCGAGGGACCAGTAATTCCCACTATTTTCCAGAAATAAACCATGCTGTATTTGTTTTATTCCATCTCATAAATATTCACTGCCTTGTCGACAACGGCCTTCGTGGATTTCACAAATTTATTCAGCACAAAATATTCAAGTTCTTCGTCATCAGTCAATGACGAAAATCTAGTAACGTTACTGAGACTGGTTACGTAAAGATTACATGAATACATGTCTACGAGGCGGGTTCCAGAGGAAATTTGTGGTGCTACCAGATACCGCACGGCAGCGAGCTGGATACTCAACAGAATGACGTCACATGGCAGCTTATCATTTTTACCTACCGGACGTGCGGCGGAATCGGCCAATTGACGCGCTCAAACTTGTTCATGAATATTTTTGAGGTGTAGTAAATGTTCATAGCCTACCGCATGTGTAGTAGCTCAGGGTAGCTCACCCAGATCAAAGCTCAACAAACTTTAAAATGATCATCCTCAGGCTGTCTTTCATGTGCACATAAACGTATCAAGGCAACAATACTTATTTGAAAAAACACCACCATGACACATGAAATAGAAAGAAAATGGAAAACTAACTTGAACACAAGAAAAGACATCGATTCATGTACCTATAAGATCAGCAGTAACGTCCATGATCACAATCATCCAGCTGATAACCCATGTATCCGTATCTGCTTGGTCCTGTATGGTTGGTAATAGCACAGCTAGAGCTTTCATCGCAGCGACCCACACAAACCCAGACATCCATGAACCAACGATTGCCAGTACACCGATATAGCGATTCGTTTTCTCAGATCCGAGCCAATGCATTTCCACTGAATTCGTGTCGGAAAATTCGTGACGTGTTGTGAAAATTGTGTCGTGATTTTAGTCAACAATTCAACCAACTTGAAACTTGACTAGCTTCAACGTCTACCAAACAGTGTATTGGAATTTTCCATGCAAGTTCAGCCAACGACTCTGGATCTGCGTAATAATTTCTACCTCGCAAGTAACACCACCTCCGTTTATAAATACCCCAGTTGTACTGACTACGGAGAAGAGTGTGCAAGGAACCATGAAACTAACATAATCAATTTGCTGTGACACTGCGGCCATAGGTCAACTGTAACTACGTTGTTCCATATGTGACATCGTTTTTTTCTATTTGATTTGGTACACACAAAAACAAGTACAAATTGGAAATTGTTTAGAGTTGGCTTCATGAGTGGCAAGACAAAAATCACGTCTGTTTCTCCTGTAATTGCGGCCGTTGTTTCCAACCACATAAGAGTGAGGTGTTGAGTGATGGTCAACAATTGTAGCTGGGAGCCAACAACGGTTTGAACCAGGAAGTGAGGTCATTCGGACTGGATCTCCATAGACGAGTGTGGAAAGGTTTTGACCAGCTTATTATTGTCGTATGTCGAAAGTGTTCTTTAGTTTCATATGACATGGTGGTAGACGGTGTACGTCTCCTATCCAATCAAAAGCCGTGCAAAACAATACTGCATATTTTATCGCAAATTTCTGCGCAGATTTCTGCGATATTGCAGATTTTATCGTACATTTCTGCGCAGAAATCTACGATGTCGCACATTAAATTATTTGATCGCACATTTCTGCGCAAATTTCTCGTAGATTTCTGCGACATTGCACATTTTATCGCACATTTTCTGCGTAGATTTCTGAGATGTTGCAGACTTTATCGCACATTTCTGCATAGATTTTTGTCAACATTTGAACGTGTTTAGAATTCGAATGTCATAAGGAGCTGGTAGTATGTGTAGAATATTGAATATCGACCACCAGGCACCAGGAAGATAAATACCCATTCTTATTTTTTTTATTTTTTTTCAATTTTTTTTTATTATTAACTAAACAAAAAAAATAATAATAATATATATAATATGTATATTTGTTATTATTCAATCTGCACAAACCTTTCAATAATTTGCAATTTAGATACAAACTAACGCACGGTATTAGTATAGCAATGGCTATCTTTTTCCACATAGTTTAATCTGACTAAATACTCAAATGTAGGCACCCGATGCTTAAATCTACAGTAAAAATAAATTTCTTTAACAAAATAATGCAAAGATTCAAAATCAAATCAGGATGATCAATATTGTATCAAAAACAACAGATTTATAACGCACATGAGCATAGCTTTCCCACCAGTTTTTAAATTCAATCCATTCCTTTTAACTTGTTCGCAATCAAACAAAATATGCTTCATTGTCTCGGGAAAATTTGAACACTAAGAGTAAAAGTCATTATCCACAATTTTTATTTTGAAAAGTCTAACATTTGTCATTAACCCCAACCATCCCAAATCATCTAAAACCTTATTTGCAAAATGCAGGACTTTTCAGGACAATAATTGAGGTCACTCGGAAGTTGATGCATCGGAGGACTTTGCAGGATTGAGCGCGTTTGGAGTTTTTGCCACTGGATGATAATGCAGAGTCCAGGAGCCAATTCCATAAAAGCATTCTAAGCCTAGTTGGTTGCTAACTTCCTTTCTATCTCTATAGTTCCTTGCTAAATCTATTCCATAAAACCATTATACGCTTAGCAAGGTTCCTAGTTGCTTGCTAAAATTAGAATAGGTTTGGGGTATGTCTAAATCCTTAGCACCATTCTAAGTAACTTTCAATCTTTTATCTTTTGGGAATTTGTATTGACATCTTTATGCGCAGAGTCAAGGATAACCTTAAACTCCTCATAGCGTTCTGCAAGGAACAGATTTTCCTGAGTCGAGTAATTAGGCTTCTTTCCCCTTTTTGGAGTTGAAACACCCTCTGAATTAGCCATTTCTGAAACATGTGCTCAGGCCGATACAAATGTACATACCCTAAATGGGGTACAGAGGAATGCATTGACAATACAACCCCCAGCATGACCTGATTTGAACTCTTTCCCTATTGTTAACCCAAACTGACCATGTACTTTGGCGATTATGCAAACCCCACACCATTCTAGCAAGCTGCAAGCAAGCAACTAGTAAGAATATTTCATAGAATGGTGCTATGGAATGCGATTTAGTTGATTGCTAGCAAGCAACCAACTAGGCATTTGGAATCTTGCTAAAACCTATAGTAATATACTAAGTTAGAATGCTTTTATGGAATTGGGCCCTGGTCATTAGGCCTAAACTATGCACATTCTCCATATAGAGCTTCAGTCTAGGCGTAATTTATGTGACAAGGATAGAAAACGTTAGCATACCACATTCTATAATTAAAAAAGGAACACAATTTGTTTAGTGGACAAACCTGCATTTTGATAATTATACCTCTTTCCTTTATAACTCAACACTGATTTCAAGCAAAACCTTCATCAAAATATTCTTCTAAATGACCGGGATGGCAGAAATAATACCTCTTCAGCGCATACAATAAATATCTTGGACCCCTCTATTTACCCAAGTCTCCAAAGGAATAATTTTATCATTGCAACAAAAGGGATGAATAACTATCTTCATTCCTTTATTTAAGGTTTTGAATTATGGTTTGAATAAAGAATAATAATTTTTGTCCTCACAAAAACAGGCTGCATGTTATTACATTAGTTGAAAAAGTGGGTAAGGATGTATAGGCATGCAATTTGTAAAAAAATATGAAGGAACTATTTTGTTATTATAAATACTATAGTTATACAATTATTTCCAAGGTTTTGGCTAAATGGATTTGTAGCGTTATTCCTAATTTCATTCCTAGTTTTGAGAAAGCATTTTATTCTTTAGAATAACTCTCATTATTTATTCCGTACACTAGTTAGAATGTATGTTGGCATAAAAATAGTTAATTTCGTGAAAGCATTATATCGGAATATTAGTTATTTATTGTATGTACTGACGGGGTGTTATTTCAGCCATCCCGGTCATAGCATGCCAAGCACCGCCGGGGTAAGCCCATTAGTGTAATTGATACCTGGGGTTAAACAAACACAGGCGCTAATAACACAAACAGTGCATTAGGTTATGAGGCGCCAAGTGTAAAATTATTATTTAACGCTATTATTTACAAATAATTCATTATATAACATATAATTCATTATATAACATATAATTCATTATTTAACTATTATTTACATTTTATTTACAAATAATAGATTTTGCACATGCAATTATATATATATAATTGTTGCCAGCTTTCATTATATATATATAATTCAATGAATCATTATAATTATATATAAATAATGTCGCCGGACACATTTTATATGTAAATAATTAATTGTGCACATGCAATTATATATATATAATTGACGGACAATTTTCATTATATACATATAATTTTACGGATCATTATACTTATATATAAATAAGGACAACTGACAAATTTTATATATATATAATAAATTGTGCACATGCAATTATATATATATAATTGTTGGACAACTTTCATTATATACATATAATAAATTGTGCACATGCAATTATATATATATAATTGCTGGACAAATTTCATTATATACATATAATGTTATGACTAATTATACTTATATATAAATAATATCGACGGGAAATTTGTATTTGTAAATAAAGAATTTTGCACCAAACAACTATTTATAATAATTGGAATTTATAATGTTTACAATGAAGTGAACGAGGCTATGATATACTAAATAAAAGTGTAGTATGTAAATTGTGTTATTAGCCACGCCCATTAATCTGAATATTCACATCCTGGCATCCGTCACAATATATCTGTAAGTCGAGTCTAGTCTGGTCCTTTCTGTGATCTGTACCTGCAATATGTCAAAGAAATATCGTCTGAGAAAACTCAAATTTAAAAATACTCAAACGGCATGGGCCACTCAAGCTAACTTGTTGGCTGATCCTGGGGTCCCCCGCTATCCCTCTACCCCAGTCACTACTCGGCCCATGCCGTCTATCTGACTTTTATTGAGAGATTCGTGTTTTTGGGTGGGGATTTACTGGCCTTCAACCGGGCAGGTAGTGTAATATTAAGCCCTTTGTATCTGGTTCCCAGACCAAATTATTTTGACTATTTGTTTACGCGATAGTGAGTGAATGTCGAATAAGTAACTGGCTACTTATTGAATTTCGAATGTCGAACGAGGAATAAGTAACCAACTTCACACAGGTGACAGTCACTGCACTAACAGCACAACTTACAAAAAAGACCGCGGTCTTGTGTCAATTCCCCGCGTTTGGCTATTGCACACGTTTTGACATATTGCAGGTACAGATCACAGAAAGGACCAGACTAGACTCGACCATGGAGGAATAAACTAGTTTATTCCTCCATTAGCCTCTGTCATGAAATGACGAAAATCAACCGAAGAGGGCGTTTTGCGGAAATTTGTCAATATGGCTTCCGAGCTCGCGCGTAAAACTAACGTAAGTAGCTATACCATGGAGAAAAAACAACAGATAGTTGGTGAATTGCGGGGAAATACTTAATAAAAAATGGCCAATCATAAAACTAGATTTTCTTTCCTGCACTTGAAAAGACCCGCCGTGTATTTATGCTTCTTAGAAAACCGGTTAGGCCCAATTAACATTTAAACAAAACAAAAAATTCAGTGGCACTGAACTGAAGCTTTATTTAAAAGCCATATTTGAATGCCATACAGTAAACAAATCCTGGGGCCAATTCATACAACTTGATACATATACAAGCAATATTATTTTTGTATTTTTTATTATTTTTTGACATCAAATATAAATTTGGGGCTTTACACACAAGCACTTGGTTCACATGGACGTTAAACCTCAACATTCCTGATCCTGCAATGTTAATTTAAAAACCAGTTTTAAATACTGTCACATTAAATGTACAGACGCCTGTGAAATCTAGTAATATTTTACCCTTTTATTGACTGAAACCTGACATTAAAAGAAGTTCGTAAATATTAAACTTGGATTTTTCAAGAATTATTCAATTGCGCCACGACCAATTAGGGAGCACTCGGTAGATTGTGTGCCATGATTTCTGGACGCCACCGTTTCATTGGGTTTTTTTTCGGACTAAGCTTACACCTAAATTGTTAACAGAGGGTAAATAGCAAGCATTAATAACATTAACATGGTAAAGGTACAATGAATTTGCAGTTTGTCAACAAAGAAGTATGGCAACATTGCATGAGGAAAGTCGGCCCAACATTAACTGTTTATAAACAATGTAAACGTCGAAGTACAGCTATAGCTCTCCCAAAGGTCGAGTTGTCTCAACGGGCGAGTTGTCTCAACGGTCGACTTGTCCCGAGTCGAGTTGTCTCAACGGTCGACTTGTCTGACATCCGCTAGCTACGCACGTACGTATATACTAGCGCAGCACGCTTTCACAAACTGACCATTTTTTCAGTCGCTGTTTCTTTCTCTTTCGTAATTTTACGGTTTTGGATGACATTTAGCCTTATGCCTACGGTTTATCCTTTCGAAATAACCACAGCCTTTAGAGCTCCGTCGTAAGCCATAAAGTTCTGACATCGACGACACACGTGTTGCTGTTGGTAAGCGCCGCCATTTTGACAATTTTCCTCGCGTTGACCTTTTAGAAAGGTCATGACAGAGGCTAATGACTCGACTTAGCCGAGCGTGCAGATTGGGACGGGTGCCAGGATGTGAATATTCAGATTAATGGGCGTGGCTAATAACACAATTTACATACTACACTTTTATTTAGTATATCATAGCCTCGTTCACTTCATTGTAAACATTATAAATTCCAATTATTATAAATAATTGTTTGGTGCAAAATTCTTTATCACAATTAAAACTTTCCCGTCGATATTTTTTATATATAAGTATAATGATTCATAACATTATATGTATATAATGAAATTTGTCCAGCAATTATATATATATAATTGCATGTGCACAATTTATTATATGTATATAATGAAATTTGTCCAGCAATTATATATATATAATTGCATGTGCACAATTTATTATATATATATAAAATTTGTCAGTCGTCCTTATTTATATATAAGTATAATGATCCGTACAATTATATGTATATAATGAAATTTGTCCAGCAATTATATATATATAATTGCATGTGCACAATTTATTATATATATATAAAATTTGTCAGTCGTCCTTATTTATATATAAGTATAATGATCCGTACAATTATATGTATATAATGAAAATTGTCCGTCAATTATATATATATAATTGCATGTGCACAATTAATTATTTACATATAAAATGTGTCCGGCGACATTATTTATATATAATTATAATGATTCATTGAATTATATATATATAATGAAAGCTGGCAACAATTATATATATATAATTGCATGTGCAAAATCTATTATTTGTAAATAAAATGTAAATAATAGTTAAATAGTGAATTATATGTTATATAATGAATTATATGTTATATAATGAATTATTTGTAAATAATAGCGTTAAATAATAATTTTACACTTGGCGCCTCATATTAGGTTGGGTGTATAACACGGGAAAAGGATAATTTCCCACTGACATCGTACGTATGCGTACGACCCTAAAGTAAACTATACATGTATTAATCTATATGGAGAGTCAAGTGTATTTTCATAGTTGTTCAATTTTTCAATTACATATTTAGGCATAATTTAATTAGTCGTATGCTGTCATAACATCGTTATAATGACAACTAGTATACACAGTCAAATCCTGATAATTAATGTACCTGATATAACAAGATAATGTGCAAGTGCCAAGGACCTGACCGTTTAAGGCGTTTGACAATAATAAAAAGCTGTTGATTCTGTTCTTTATTGTATTCAAAGGTTGTTCACTTGTAACAAAGGTTTGTTTAAACTCTTATATTTAAATTGTGCGTGTTGTTAGCACTTAAAATTGTAACTGTTTTTTGTTATATAGAACGTGTCTATAGCCCAGAACGAAGTCTAGCCAGTTCAAGTTAAAACATTTTCAGTGTGTTGGTACCAAACACTGATTAGTCTAGTCACAGACTCCCGTGTTTGAATTTACCCTACCGTTTTCTGCCTGATCGATTGAACGAAAATTATAACGGTCATAAATTCGCAGTATATTCCAAAGGGGCCAGTCATGGGATGTATGACACATTGTAGATTCTATACATGGTGCTCGGATATACAGGGTGTCTAAAAAAGAATTACAACGCTCCTTTAGGTGATCCTAACTTTCTATTAAGTGTTGGAATCGAACAATTCTAACGACAAATTAAAGTCAAGTTAGTTGGCTATAATGTATAAAGAAAATCGCGTTTGATTCGGTTCAGTAATCACGGAGAAATGAGCGATTTGCTGATTTCGTGATTTTAAAGTCAAGATCAGCTTGCCATCCGTATAATATATTTCGGGGCAAGCTCTTGCATATTTACGCAACAGACGCTCAGTACCAATACATTGTTCAAAATGGGTAAGAATGGCACAACGACACCAGCCCATTCCGGAGCTGTGGGTTGAAGCTGTGTGAGCAAGTAAGTGTACCAAATATTATTCAAATTTAACTCGGGATCACGCGCAAAAGGCAATTGCGGCAACTTGTTTTCTTTAGAAAAGTTATACACCTAATTATGTGTCTGTGTCAGGATACTATGTACTTGAATTACCCAATTAGGCTACAAAACGCGTTTTAAACTAAAGGGAGGTTCATCGGAAATATCAATTAAAAGTAGGGTAAAACATTCACACAACCCTCCTTTAATTAAAACTGGGCGTTTTGTGTTATACTTGTGTAGAACTAGTTTCTATGGTCAGAAAAGTGACCCCCGAAACTCGAGCTATTTGGGTGTAGTCTGATTCAAGCCGGAAAGTTTTCGCCTTTTGCGGACGTTTAAGAAACCAAATTTTGTACTTTGTGTGCAATTAGTGGGGAAACACACAACGTGTATCGTACAAAACGACAGGAAAAACTTAGACGTACACGCTGTGTCCGATTGTAAACAACCGGGTTTTTGTTCGTCTTTTCTCGGGAACGGTAAGACATTAGGTTGGTTTCCTTTTCAAATAGGAAAACATGATATTTGGGGGGATTTCAGGACATAGTGCTCCTTTAAATGTGACCTTTTAATAATTGTAACCCTTTAGTTTTTGTTTGTTTGTTTTTGTTTGTTTTTACCTTATACTTTAAGGGTAACAAATGCCACTTCTATGGGTCATATTCCTCGTCATTTTCATCCGTAAATCTCGGTAAATTGTAATGTTCATGTCAAACGTGTTTTTTTAATTTGGACTCGGGTGTATCCGTATTATGTCTTGGTATTTTATCAAATTTTATCTGGAACCAAAACAATATTGTACAGGAAAACAATTAAAACCCACTTCTGACCTGGCAGATAGAGAAGCGAGAATCGTAATAGCCTATACCAGACTTCATCGCAATCCAACCTAAGGCGCTACCCAACCGATCTGCACCGACGGCTTCACAGAACAACACGTCTGTCAGAAGCCACGCCAAAGAAATGGCAATACCCAACACGCCTTGATTGACAGCTGTGGACCAGAAGGACTTTAACCACGGGTCGATGAGGTAATACACAGACAGCAATATCAATGCGATTCCCATGAAGCCTTGATTACTAATGAACTTGATCTTATTCAACACAAGTCCGAGGCTGAGACATGTAAGTATCCTTGTCAGTCCGGATATGGCGGTTAATGTGAAGGCATCACTTAGCGCAAACCCATTGGCCTGAGTGTAAGGAATATAATACACCAACCAGAATGCCCAAACAAACTGAACGATGATGCAGATGATCGCCAAGAGCCAATATGACACATCGTATAAGAGCTCGATGTGCAAAGTTTGCCGGAAAGATTGTAACGCTGATGTCTCAGTTTGATTTCCCTTGTCAATGCTTTGTCTAGACGTGTTTGGGTCAACCCCAGAGTTGTAACCAAGTCATTTTTTCTCAAGTCAAGTCAAGTCACAAGTCAAATTTTCTCAAGTCAAGTCAAGTCTCGAGTCAAATTTTCTCAAGTCAAGTCAAGTCACAAGTCAAATTTTCCCAAGTCAAGTCAAGTCACAAGTCACTTTTTGTCAAGTCAAGTCAAGTCACAAGTCACAAGTCATTTATAGTCGCGAACTTTCGTAACTTTTAAATCCGAAAGTAACTACTTTTGGTGTCCAACACGACATGATTGATCAGGCCTACCGTACATAGCAACAAGCTTGTGTGTACATGTGCGTACACGGCCGGGTGTATGCGTTTGTTTTTGATTGAAATAGGGGACGTATGACAAAGGGAACAATGGGGTCCCCTATTCCGCAAAGGTCCCCGATTCAGACTCGTGTGCAAATCCTATGGCGATCATCCGAAAACGTTAGTGTACAAACAAAAGAGGGAAGACGGTCGGACAATGCCCCGTCCCCTATTGACGGCATTTACCCACTTGCGTGTACGCATGCTATGCGCATGCACTCAAAGCATGCGCGCTGAGATAAACAACTTACCAAATGCATGTGTATCGGTGATATAAGGAGAATTTGAATATTACGCACGTGAAATGTTTTAAAATTCTCTTTTTAGGGGGTAAACCATTTAAAAAGTATATGTACCCTATAATGTTTACACTAATAAATCAATACAGTTTGAGTCAAAATAGTTATTCGGTTTCGTTTACGGTAAATTTGCGATAATTTGTTCAACACTTTTCAAATTCTTAAAACAATTAACAATGTCACTATAACCTCGTTTCCAGCTGTCTGTTAAATTGTGTTGAATGTTAATGCACAGCTTTTAACAGTAAAAGCTCACACAGCTTCCACTACGACGTATTGGAAGACTAGACATGTAGGCCGTAGGCGATGTAGCCCACACTTTGACTTTGCAATGTAATATTGCATGTGCGTAGCTAGCCGTACACACAGTACATGCAGTACATAGTACAGATTCGCGACGCGGCAAAACCATTTTTGCCGTCACAAAAATACATCGGCTGCCGTGGCCGGATTGAACACAAATTTGTCTAAATAACATACAAATAGTAAATACATGATGACTTGCAATGTCGTCAAGTCAAATTTACTCAAGTCAAGTCAAGTCACAAGTCATTTTTCGTCAAGTCAAGTCAAGTCACAAGTCATTTTTCTCCAAGTCAAGTCAAGTCGCAAGTCACAAAAATTGGCGACTCGAGTCGGACTCGAGTCCAAGTCACCGACTCGAGCCAACAACACTGGTCCACCCTGCATTGAGTTACTTCCTCAGTATGATTACACACCAGGGGGATATAGTCTGGACCCTCCTTGGTGACCGTCGCACCATTATCAGACGGGAAACGTAACAGGGCACCGTACACTGTCAGGAAAAGAAAAATGGCACCCAGCAGTAGCAATGTGCCTCTGTAGCCGTAGGTTTCTAGGAATAATTGCGACAGCCAGGGAATTACCATATATCTAACGGGGGGACCGGTTTTGGAGCGGTAGAGACATCCCCTGATTGAAAACAACGGCCAACTTGCCCTCTTAATAAAACATCTGCTATTCTGATTCCCGGTCCTGAAATAAACCAAAAGACAGCATGAACTATTAATAGACACAGTGTAGAGTAGTCGGAAAAATTGAGACTCTCATCTGTGTATACGAGTCCCAAAACTTAAGGTATTGAAAACATGCAACACAAGAAAGACTGGCACATGCAACAAACCAGTCGTTTTTTAAATTTTTGCTGGTAATTAAAAAATATCTGACACAAAGAACAATTCGACAAATTTCAAGGCTAAATATTGTTTACTTTCTTAATTACGGTAAACAAAACATTTGACAAAATGTCCGAAACGTTCTTTTCAAAACCACATATCTCACTAAAGAGAATTACCATTATTTCCTAATTCGCAAGCTCAAACGGAAATAAGTTATTTCCTATTGTGCTTATCGTCCCTACATCTGCAACAAAAACATAATAATACACATATTTTTTGGGGAGCACGGTTCTTCGACGAGTAGCCCACGGAGTCCGTAATTATATGAACAATGAATGAGTGTCTATACCCACCTCATTTTCTCCTTCTTTATTAATTTTACGGTATGTTCCCCTTCCTGTGACCTTCATCAGGGGTTCACGTAGAATTCTTATGCTCAGCTTACCCAACGATGATTACCGATCAGGAGTGCGATACAAGTGTAATCCATATCCTCTCCAAGCTTCCCTTTCCAAAGAAAAGTAGGCGCGTCCGTTTAGGCTGCCGTGAAAACCGTCAATGGCTACTGCATACCTTGTACCTTCTCAGCTCCCTGCTCAGCTCTGCTCAAGCGTAACCCTTCCTTATCTGCATATGAAAGAGTACTCCTTGCAGCGTACTCCCTGTTACTCAATAGGAAAATACAATGGTGTTACCGCAAACTAATATTCAATAAAACCTTTTCGCCATGTAAACCTTAACATTTCATTTCACAATATGAAATGAAAAAACCCACGTGAGCAGGGCAAAGTAATAATGTATTACTGAACACCCAAGGATGCATGCGTGCCAACGATGTTGAAAAGAACGAATGTGCCCGCGCTCCACTGCCACTGTAGTCTTGCCCAAGACACTTGTGTTATTTCAGCGCCCGGGCAAAATGTTGCTAACGTCGTGTCTTTCAAATCCCGGCTTCCTGGGAATTCTGGTCTCACGCATGCGTAGTTTACAAAATGCAGTAGATCCACATCACACCGGAGACGGTGTTTGACAAACGTTTCTCTTAGTTTTGGACGATCCAATCAGCGACTGAGTTTGAGCTTCATCATAAATTATTTACGCAATTCTAAATATTTATGCTGACGCATACGTTTAACGCCAAAGCAAGGCTAGCGGCGATAATTTAAAGATGGCAGTGATTATTCCGACATAAATATAGTTTTGTAAACAAAACATTTGTAAGAGAATCGAAAAGTAGCAGCAAGAAGCAACTTGGAAAAGTGTTATAAATATTTCCGAGAAGCGTATGTCCATGATTTGAAAAGTGGGTATTTAACGCGGGATTTTTAGACGTCGAACACCAGTAACGTGTAACCCTATCATTACCGCGAGCGCCACCTGGGCTCAAAATTGCATGGACGTTCACAACCAAAGAGCCTGTATGTCCCCTATTATAAAAGTCGTTACGTGACCAGCGTTCTTTTTTGGCACAAGCCGATATTGCATGAAACGGAAATGTCCACAGCGACCTCACCTTTGGCAGCTGTGTGGTTTATTATTGCTATTGGTTTCAAACTGGTTCAAAAGGACGCGCGCGTGCATGCATGCGATCACTATCAGTTTGTCCAACCAACGCCACTTAGCTGCCATCCTGGCCGAAAACGCTTTCAAGATTTTGGAGGAAATCATCGCAGATAGCGGTTCAGATATGTCCGATGATGAATCTTCTGTAGCAACATCTGACGAAAGTGATGAAGAGGCAAGACAAGTCTGGGTTGTTGTCCTGTTTTAACAAAACTGATATTGTTTAGCAATTTCCAAAGATGGTTTGCCAAACGGCGTCCCAAAAAATACTAAACCCCGGATAAATCAGTTTGCCCCGACCCCCCCCCCCCCCAAAAAAAAAGAAAGAAAGAAAGAAAGAAAAGAAGCTAATGTATACTACCCTTAAAAGAAAATGTACCGTGAAATGAATAGTGTCCCATTAACCTTTCTGAATGTTCCTATTTCAGGTGTGGATGAAATAAAGCAAGCACCTCTTATAGCAAGAGCCCATCGATAACATTACAGGGCTCGAACATAAGGGACATTTCATTTTCATGGACAATTGGTATACCAGCCCAGCTCTCATCTGCAAGTTGTCACAGTTAAAGTTTGGAGCTTGTGGAACTGCACGCTACACCTCACCGGGGATTCCAGATTGTGCAAACCCCAACTATTTACACATGATAAGAGGTGCTGACCCCCAGTTTTACACCAAAGCCGGCCAACTGTGCGTCGTTTGGCAGGATGCCAAGCGTGTAACTCTTCTCACAAATGTTGGAAACTGCAATATCGACACGAAAGACATTCGGAGCAAAAACAGTTTGAGTGGACTTTGTACGATCAAACAACCTTCTGTCGTTAAAGGGATCGTACACGTTTGGTAATTGGAACCCATTGTTTGTTTCAATCCTATATAGTTATAGATATATACCATAAAACTAACCTGTAAAAATTTCATTTCAAAAGGTGGTAGCGATTTTGAGATATTGCCAAAAATCTGGAGCGGTTATGTCCACGCAGGGGAATAATCTGCATTGGAATACACAATCTGAGAAACGTCACTGCAGTAACGCTTCTCAGATTCAAATAATTAGGGATAACAAGTGATATCTTTTTCCATAACCGCAGTACTTCGAAGTAAACAGTTTCTAAAAATGCATTATACTATCCAAAGCTGCAGTACTTCTTACCAAGTAAGTTTGTATTGACATACATTTTTGGAGTAATTACCAAACGTATACGATTAATTTGTTTTTTCTTCTGTTGGTTGAATAAATTTAATTTAAATTTAAATTTAAAAAAGAAGTAAATTACGGTGACTTTTGGGATGAAGAAAGAACGGTAACTCTCCTTGGTTATATACCTCACTCTGTAATTTCCAAAGAGTGATACAATTCACTCCATTCGAGTGAAAATTCACTCCCATTGTCTGAAACTAGAGACCAGACGTTTTTTAGTGAAACTAATTTACTCGAAAAAGGACGAAATACAAGCGAATTCCACTGAAATTATGTTTTTTTTCCAGTGTGTTTCAATCTAAATTGAAAGTATTTCCACTCTAAAACAACATTATTCGCTATAGTTTCACTCTTTAAAGATTCATTAAGAATTAAATAATGAGGAGGCATTTTTGTCGATTTGTTTTCTCAAATAAAATTGGAAAACATACCAACGATGAATTTATTAGAACAACAACAACAGCCAAATAGACCAGCAGATTGCGAGCAGCCATGGTGACAAGTTGACGTACCTTCGTCTCGTTGCAAACTAACCCTGGCTAGACAATCAATACCAGCCACTTATATAGGTTCGCTGAGTTGGTTTTATCCCATTCGTGCAATGAAATAACACGGCAAACCAATTGAAAACTCGTTCCGATCTCACTGTTGTTATACCAGCAACTTTCGATTGACCTTTCTTGAAAATTGAGTTAGGGCTATTTCGTACGTATTGGTCTACAGTTTTCAATTACTAAAAAACAGACTAATTAAAAGTACACTTTTAAAATTATCTTTTATTGGATTAACCTTGCTTTAAATTAAAAACCCTTAAAAATATGATGGTATACCATAGGTATACTAAATCCCTTGCAACAGGTTTCTATGGTAATCAATAATTACGAGGTATTTTAGATTAGCAGCTCCACATCTTCTTGACGGTAACCTTTGCATGGCGAAGTAGTTATTTAATTAACTAGAAAGCGAGCAAGTAATTGTAACGGTTGTTTTAAGTGTGGCACGGTATCTTGTGCGTACTGACCGCTCGCCTCTCACCAATGTGGCCCGGGTTCGATTCCCGGCTCGGACCAATGTGAGTGTGTTGGTTCTCTTCTGTACCACGAGGATTTTTCTCCGTCCGAAAAAATCAAACACTTTCGATCTCCGTATGAGTCGATGTGGCCCGGCTGCCCGAGGCGCCTTTATCGTGCCAGTGGCTCAACCACGTTGTAGCCGCGTCCTTCGCAATTCAGCACCCGAACTGCGAGTAAGGATGATTAGCCTCTAAAACTATTATTATTTGTTTACCAGCAATTATTTTTGGTCCTTCTGTTTAGTGACAGCAGCAAGCTTTAGCGTGTCAAAAGTCCGAAGTCATGTAACGGCCTTATTCGTATTAATATCAGCAGCTTGGTTTTTTTTAACTCTGTGGCTTGTAGATGGTCTTTATAAAGCCATGGTTTCATATCTGGCCACGTCTATCCGCAATGCATAGTACTTTCTCACCTTTAGTATTATTAAAGTTTCGATTTGGCTGTCACCTTTAAAACAATTTCCGGGAGCGGAAGCAATTTCTGGTAAAGAACCATTGAAATTGCTTGCTAATTGTCTAGTTAATTAAATAACTACTTCACCGTGCGAAGGTTACAGCCACAAAGGTCTATAAGTCGCTAAAGTAAATATCTCCTATAATTATTATATTACCATAACAACCTGTTGCAGCGGATTTGGTCACCATCGTCTTTGTGCCATCATATTTGCAAGGTTAATCCAATAAAAGAGAACTTAGTTTGTTTTTAAACAAGTAAAAAGGCTGTACCGATATACCAACATGCACGAAATAAAAACTACTAAATTATTGCAGGATTTTTTGGTTTGTTTTTCTAATTTGTGGTCCGTGCTTTTTCAAAATATTGTTTTCTTTTCCGATCGAACTTTGAAGAAATATAATCTACTCTAACGACTACATTTGTTTGTTTGTTTGCATTTACAGCCATTCTACAGTTTTAAAAAGTGTTTTATTTTGTCATTGCTCAAATCGCGCGCATAATGCTAATTTAGGCAACAGTATACACGTAGCGAATTGCACAGATACAGTAGAGTAAAATGATTTAAGCCAAGGATTTTATACTTTTAAACAAGGCTACCCTAGTAATACAGTACTGGTGGCATCATCTACAAGCTACATGAACCTCGTGGGTGAAATAAGAGAGGGCGGTATTTGACCGCATGTATACGTGCCGTTTCTGAACTATCGAAAATAATTGAACACCGTTAATAGTTGGCAGTAACAGGTGCCATAAACCTGTTACGTACTACAACAGAAAATGACATTGAGATTAATCATAACATTTTGTATTTAAATGGTCCTATCCCACAAAATATTACAAAATGGTTTCTCAGGGTTTCGGCGCATCGGGAATGATGAATATCAGAAAATGCTCAAGAAATATCACCGAGCATAATCCTGTATTTTAAAGATGTACCACTAAGCTAAATCAATAAGCAGTATACAACTTTACCCAGCAACACCATGTTCAACGTCATGGCTCCTAAACTATTAATCATTTAAATGATACAAAAGGTGATAAAGTACAATGCATTGTGGGTTGACGTGGCCAGATATGAAATCAAGGCTTATTGGTAAACACCATCTAACAAGCCACAGAGCATAACGAAACAAGCTGCTGATATTATACGAAGAAGGCCGACACACGACTTCGGACTTTGACACGCTAAAGCTTTAAAACTGCTGTCAATAAATTTGGAGGCTAATCATCCTTACTTGCAGCTAGGGTGCTGAATTGCGAAGGGCGCGGCTACAACGTGGTCGGGCCGCTGGCTGGCACAGGTGCCTTTGGAAACCGGCCACATAATTATCGACTCGTGGCTATATGAAGCACAACCAGAGATCGAAAGTGTTTCAGAGGAAGGAAAACCGGAGGGCCTGAAGAGAAACCCTCGTGGTACAGGAGAGAACCAACCCACAAATCTACTCACATAATGGTCCGGGCCAGGAATCGAATCCGGGCCACATTGATGAAAGGCGAGCGCTTTACGCACAAGATACCAAGAACCGTTTCAATTACTTGCTTGCTTTCTAGTTAATTAAATAACTACTTCACCATGCGAAGGTTACAGTCAAGAAGGTGTGAGACTGCCGAAGTAAAATATCTCGTAATTATTGATTAACATAGAAACCTGTTGCAAGGGATTTAGTATACCTATGGTATACCATCATATTTTTTGGGTATTTAAATTAAAGCAAGGTTAATCCAATAAAGGATAACTTTAAAAGTACACGTTTAATTAGTTTGTTTCTGAGTAATTGAAAACTGTTTACCAATACGCACGAAAAAAACTCTGAAATTTTAATGAGCTAACAGTTTTCAATTTTCAAGGAAGGTCGATCGAAAGTTGCTGGTATCAACAGTGGTATCAGAACGAGTTTTCAATTTGTTTGCCATGTTATTTCGTTGCACGAATGGGATAAAACCAACTTAGCGAACCTATATAAGTGGCTGGTATTGTCTTACCGGGGTTACTTTGCAACGAGACGAAGAAACGTCAACTTATCACCATGGCTGCTCGCAATCTGATAGTCGGTTTGGCTGTTGTTGTCGTTTTGATAAATTCATCATTGGTATGTTTTTCAATTTTATTCGAAACAATAATTTGACAACAATGCCTCCTCATTTTGAAAGGGTATTTTTTGCTTTTGCCCAACATCCTATAATTCCTATAATGAAACAGATTTATCCGTTTATTGCTCTTTAATTCCAAAGGGCCAAACAATAGCGGATAAGTTGTTTTAGAGTGGAAATCACTCTGAATTTAGATTAAAAAACACTGATTTTTTAAATATCTTTTTTAGTAGTTTTACTTGAAAACGTTGGGTTCCCAGTTTCAGACTGTGAAAGTAAATATTCAGTCGAATAAAGTGAATTTTCACTCTCTGGAAATTAGAGAGTGCGGTATCTAACCAGATAGAGAGTTACCGTTATTTCTTGGTCCCGAATGTCTCCGTATTGTTATATTTTGGGCAACCCGATTGAATTTACTTCAATCAAAAGAAGAAAAAAAAAATTATCATTTATCATTATCATTTTCTGATGTACAATATTACATCAGACATTTTTTTTTCAACTTTAGTGTAAAATCATTTTACAAAAATACTTTAGAAAAATGAAGTATAAAAGTCAAAACAGCAACATCGCTGACGATGCTGCTGCTATATTAACTTTCGGTGTAAAATTACAGATTTGTGTTCACAATGTATGATTTATATTGTGTTTGCTTTAGTCTTTGGAATGGTTCGATGAAAGTGATGTGCAGCGTTTATTTGAAGTTGACAGTATCGATAAAGGTGCGTAAAATGAACAGAAATATGTAATTTGTTGATTCGTTTTCTTTGTTCTCAATCATTGTTTCATCATTTTGAATTGACGTGGCCTACTTTCGAAGCGTTTGGTGCTTCATTGAAAGTTTTAATTTAATTTCTGCCCCGTCGACATTGCTTTTTGTATCCCTTCTAGTGGCGTAACGGGGACGGGGCGCATTCCCCTATCGAAGGTCCGTATACACCGGGGGCCCTGACCCATTTAAATTCTTGATTTACACACAGTGTATCAGTTCCCTTCATTCCCCCTCCCCCTCCCCCATACATTTGTGCTTTACAATTTAACCACTGATAATTTCGCTCTTTTGGATATCATCACAGCCCCCGAACATGTAGTTGTCTACCCCCAAGTGGTGACGGAGGAGGGCGCTTTTGCAGTCACTGGCGACGCGCTCAGCTCGGATACCTTGCGGCTCACATTCCAAGCCTTCGGTGAGGATTTCGATCTGCCTCTTCAGCGGGACGACTTCGGCATCGCACCAGACTTTGAAATGAGGGTAATATCCAAGGAGGGTAGCCGAAAACTCCCGATCCGAACCGACTGCTTGTACAAGGGCAAATGGAACTCGGATCCTGCATCTTTGGTTACTGCAGAAACCAGCGATGGTTTGGTAAGATACAGTTTGTCTACAAAAACACAGATTTAAACAAAATATAATAGAATGCTACTCAAAAAATGTCCAACCAACATAATATAGGTATTATTTGAAAGATACATCTTTCTACTTTTAAACCCGATAAGTTTTGACAGAGTTATGAGTAATTTCCCAAGAGAAGTCAAATTGACCGTTTTTCGATTTTAGGCATTTGGACAAAGGTACGTAGCTAGCCTACTTGCCTCTGTATGAATGATTGCCTAGTCTACACTGGAAAAACTGTCTGTACCAAGTAAACAGAATTTACGTTTGTAAATAGATTTACATACTATGTTTAGTATCAGGATGGGTAGTGTTTAGCCATTGAACATTGATGTTTATGAATTTGATATATGCGTTTAGCTGATTATCACCAACATCTCATTTCGCATTGTAACACTTGCACATCCAAATCAAAAATCGAAACAATTTGTTCCATGGTCAAATTGACATCTCTTGGGAATTCTCTCGTAACTCTGTCAAACATTTATCAGATATGAATGTTTGATGTCTAATATTATCTATGTTGATCGCACATTTTACGTGTGGCATGCCGTTATATATTGTTTACATTTTTAGACATATTATAAGCATTACATGGAGGTATAAGACAGGTGGGTTTTTAGCAGGGTTTATTCAGTGAATTGATATAGCATATGATGATATTATTATATCTATGGTATTCCAGCAGATTCGGCTGATTAAATTAATGCATGTGCAAAACAAGACTGATATTGAACTTGCGATTCAGTCCATTCATTGTTGTTACAAAAACATGACAGCTAAATTGACAAGTCAACAGCTAATAGTCCGCATTTCTAAACTAAATGACGTCATGCTTAATTGTCAAGTTGACTCTGGTGCGCGGGATATTATACTGCATAGATTATCACACATTCTACGTAGGCTTTGTAAACGTGAATGTCTGATACTCGGACTAATAATATATAAGATTCTGGAATTTGTTTCTAGAATCCAAGTCGTATGCATTCAATGGATTTGTTGCATGTTGGTACCGTCAATTTTTAATGAAGACAATGCTGACAGAATACTCCAACCTCACAAACGAACATCAGGTACCCAAACTATAATTTTTACCTTAGGAAGTAATCCAACAAATTGTTATTTTGTTTTTAATTTCTACCATTCTGCTTTTACAGCATGTCATGATTCAGCGGAAGGGTGGACCAATCTACGTCACGCCCTTGAAGGATCACCGAGCGAGTCAGAGGGGGCTAGGCCTGGCCCACGTTGCCTACAAGGGTCGCAATGCCATCCACTGCGCTACTGATAATACTATGGGTAAGTACAGGTGTGGATATCAAGTGGGAATTTGTTTTAAACCAGTCAGCCCCGTTTGATGACTGTCAAGGTAATAATGCTTACTTACTTTGTTGTAACCATGCAAAACTATGTGAGATTGTAAACGTATACATTTACAATAATACACTTCAAAGAAACACCAACGGCAGAAAATGATAGAAAACGTACAGCGTAAAGCATTTGTTGTATAATATAAAGTCGATATGAACATTTTGTGAATCGATTTACTGTTTGGTACTGTCATTTTGCCCAGTTCCTACTAGATTACCCAGCAAGAGCTCAGCCTCTAACCCCGCTAGCACGTCGTCCCAAAAAGTACTGGAACTGGCGATGTTTTCTGACTACGAGTTGTACAAGAAATACGGGGACGATACCGGCATGAAATTAATCGTTCTGTACGCAGGGGTAGGTACTAAGTGAAGTAAGCAAAAATAAATTCAAGGTAAACCAGAACAACAATATCTTTAACAACGGTACAGCTATAGGCTGCTAGCCTTGCCCAAAAGAATGGTGCTTTGCAACTAACCTGATAAAGTTTTAGCTTTCTAAATGCTGTGTATTCCGCGAAGAAATTTCAATTTAAATTCAAAGTTTGCCGCGAGTCACAATTTAAATTTACCTATCGCTCGCTGGCACGTAGACTCACCCCTTTGTATTTTTTGTTTGTCTAAAGTGCGCTTTCCCCGTCGATTTGTAATTCATTTGATCACTTCGCTTGGTCCCACCACCCATATACTAGGCGCTGGGAAGCGCTGATGGAGCTTTGAAGATATCTGTAAAGGAACTTTGCACGCATACTAGGTAGCGTACCATGACATTTCGAATTGCACGCAGCAATGCACGCAGGGCAATGAGCAGCGGAACTGGTGACCTTTATTTCACAGGTCACACACAATCTATCCAATCAGAGCTCAAAGCGCATCAGCACTTTCCAACCCCCATTATGAGCAGCGGGACCGAGCGAATTTGATCCGAGCTCGTGCATGTGTGTTATATTCTGTGGGTTCTTTTACGATAAAAGTAACGGAACGAACTCACCAAGACGCAAGAGACGAGTCATGCGCGAGTGTGCGCAATCCTACCGCGATAGGTCAATTGCGACAACAATCAGCATTTTGGGGTGCATTATCTTCAGCCAAATGTTACACGCGCATGACGCAAGGACCGACCAATACATACAAATTTAAGTTTGACTGGCCCACACTGTCCGAGCTATCCCTGGCCTCCCGGTTGATGTTTGTTGCGTTTTATCTACCGCAGTTTGACGGGCTCCTCGAACTGCCATCCCTCACCAGCGGTAATCTCATGGTGAGACTTACCTTCGCTGGAATAATCAAAGATTCAGTGAGTATAGACTATCAGAAAATAGTAGGTTGTCAGGTTTCTTTTTCCTTATTTTTGGACGCATTTTACAGGGCTGATTGTGTACCTCCAAATTAAATCGAATAATCACTCCAAAATATCTGTTTACTGTTTACTTTGTAACGACGGTGAACTCAAGATTGATGAATAAAAGAGTTCAGAATTTAAAAACAAGAAAAATATAAATCAAACCATTGTTACCAAATATTGCCCATTTTGGGGGGCAAGTGTTATATAATCGAACTGTCTTGACGCATTTCAAAATGGCGGAAAAGAATAAAAGTCCTAAAACACTATACCAATTATGTTGATTTATATCAACTAAATACTACAGAATACATATCAGATGATTTCTTTTTTAAATTGGTTAATTGACGATAATTTGATGCGTGATATGACATTCAAATAGAATGTTTGAATTTCGCCCTTTAAACGCTCTAAAGAAAACGTATGCACCTAATCCTAATAGACGTAAACGAAACGTTTTCCAAAATGTATCAAAATGAATGAACACTTAGCAAATTGTTCCTGAAAAAAAATTCTAGTTTGATTATTTATGACTTTGGACTTTATTTTTCGCATATGTAGACATTACATGTACGTGTACATGTAAACATTCAATTCAATGTTGTTGGCAGGAATTCAATAAATCAATTTGGTGCCAAGATTTTGAGAACCGTTCTAAATACTCGCTTAATGTTTTAGCGTTCGATTCCGTTTAGGTTCAGTTCAAAATGCCATAAAACGCTCTGAATTGTATCTTCTTTTTAAAAATCAGAATGAGCTAGCGACTTCAACTGATCTATACGATTCTCTAGATGCGTGTGTAGTGCATGCAGCCGCCAACATGAAACCTCCTGGTGAGCAGTTCCACTTTGACAACGCTGCTTACATCTCAGGGTAAGTAACGGGGGAAAAGACAACTGAAGGTATAAAGTTACAGTATACCATTTGTCAGTTGAGCATTTTTATAGTTTGAAGCAGCAACAGTTCTCAAAATCCAAAGTATGGTGCTTGCCAACTAACCTGACGAAGCTTTAGCTCTGTGAATGCTGTATATTCCGAGAAAGTAATATTCTATGTTTTACATTTTGAAACAACTAATGGAAGTTTGTTTATAAATGTGTCCCTTATTGGTCATTATTTAGCCCATTATGTGGGTCGTTCCGCCAAGTTGGAACACGCTGTCCTTGTTATGTCCAGAACCTGCTGTGATGCAATTTCAGTAATTCTACAATCACTACACAGTTTTGCTATGCATGTTTATTACAGGACACAGAATAGACCCAAAATACTCTTACCTGAAAATACAAGTGAAACAGTAGCTAAACAATCTAACACGGTGTGCCCCAGTGTTAATTTTGTTTTCAATCTGCAATCTGCACGTATGACTCTATTTTGTGGTAAGTTAGTACAATAGTAAAGAGAAGGTTTGTATATACGATACTTTTGAAACACGACAACAAGATGTAACAGAGACACATGTACGATGTCTTTGTTACATCGGAGTGTTAAATTTGTCATGTATTTATTATATACACGTATAAAAACAACTTGGCAGTATTCCTCTCCATCTAACGAGGTTACATAATTGATAGATACAAATTTAACCTTTGAATCCTTCTAACTACATGTCACATTAAATTAGAAAGAAATGCGTTGGTCGGGAGTTGAACCCGAGTCAATAATTTTCCAAGGCAACTTTTCCAACCATTATACACCAACACTTGGTCGCAGACCACCGCTACCTAGGCTTCCAAGCGTGCACGCAGACACGCTTAATCTAACCTTAAATACCGACGTAAATGTTGTCACATGATTTTCGTAACGTATTTTGTGTACGTCTCCGTTCATTGACAGGTACGACTTATCCGGATCTTATACGGGCTTGGGGTACGTTGGTGTATGTGGAAGAGCTGAAGCCGTCTCCATATCAGAATTTTTCGGGCCGGAGGGCAACGCCGCAATAGTAGCCCATGAGATTGGACATAAGTAAGTATACTGATTAGCTATAATAATACGTGCCGTGGCCTCGTGGTCTATGGAGCAATGAATTCGCAGTCTGCGAGTATAAAGCTTGAGGTTCTGGGTTCGAGTCCGGCCTGGGACTATGGTGCGTGTGCATGCCCTTGGGCAATGCACTTTGTCGCTCACTGCTTATCTCCACACAAGGAGTAAATGGGTACATGTGAGAGTGGAGATGGTTGTTATTAGTTGCTTTGCGCCAAAATGACAACATTGAACTGTATACTCCCCAGGGAGCTGAGATTATTTGGAATGTGTCACGGGTCCAATGAGCAGGGATAATAATGGCACAGGGCCTTGAGTACCAGTTCTGGTAGATACGTACGTGCGCTATATAGAAATCCATTTTTGTCTCCTTTTGACTCCTCTCTATAGAGTTTGTACACGTTTTTCTTCAGCCAGTACACTTTAGTAATTCCGATTGACTTCAGCTTGGCATACACTTAGACCACCACCCATAGTCCTGGAAGAAATTCGTCACGATTACGTCATTTGTGGTCACGTGACGTCACGTTTTCTTCAACCAATACACTTTGTTTGACAAACAACCTTTTTAACCTTTATGGAATGCATTTTCTGAGCACAAGTATTTCACAGAAGTCAAATTTCTGTTTCTCTCCTTTTCTTGCATACGCACAGTTTGGGATGTGCGCACGATACTGATCCATGCAGCTCATGGGACTACATCATGGCAGCTTATTTATCGCCGGGTGCTGATGAATGGTCGACTTGCAGCAAGGAGTACTACAATACCTTCGTGGGGTAAACAACCGCACAATAAGCCAGTTCGGTATCTTGATGAAGTTGTCAAGGTCAAAGGTTATTTGGGATAAAATCGCTGACGTTATGTCACGCGATGTCACACGAACGCGCATTCTGATTGTAATTAGACTTGTGCGCGTCGTCGTACGACCATCTGGCCACCTAGGGCCAATTTTACGGAGCTGATAAGCACAACATTTTGATTAGCACAAAAAAGTCTTGCTCAGTAAAAACAAGCTATCAGCTAAAACTGCATGTGCTTTTCATGCTAATCAAAAACCAGCTGATTTTCAGTCACAAACAATATACATCTCCTGAAACTTGGTCTGTAACGCAGTTTTGGCCAAGGACGAATTTTTATGCTAAGCAAATTGTTGTGCTTATAGCAGCTCCGTGAAATTGGCCCCTGGTGCGTTCAAAAGTTGTGTTAATATATAGATGCGGAAAACCTATTAATCAATACTGTTCCTGTATAGACGTCAGGGAACTACCAGGCTAAGAAATCAGACTAGTTGGCTTGCACCCATCATTATTACAAATATAACGTGGACTAACTAAATTAAATAAATTAGAGGCATTGTTTGAAAACAGTCAGGTTTATCCAACGATTGTCGGCCGGAAATCGTTGAAAATTGACTCACAGAAATTCAAGTACGGTATATTGTAATAATTTAGTTTTTTTATGTTTGCAAATGCAACATTCATAACATTTTGAAACGTTTCAAATTGCCACTGACTCTGATGTAAACATGATCATGATTGTAAAACGACATTAGGGGTCAATTTCACGGAGCTGCTGAACACACAAATTTGCTTAGCATGAACAATCTTTCTTGACAAAAACAGGGTTACAAACCAATTTTTCAGGTAATGCATATTGTTTGTGACCGATAATCAGCTAGGTTTTGCTTAGCATGAAAACCACATGGAACAAGCAATACTTGTTTGTGCTAAGCAAATGTTTGTGTTTAGCTCTGCTGCTCTGTGAAATTGGTCCCAGGACGCTCTTTCCACCTGTTAATTTTAAGCATATTCAAAGATGTGAAGAAAAAAATCATGAAGCGTAACGGCAGACTCGTATGCTTTGTTTCAGGTCCGCAAAGGATGCCAACGGTGTTGCCTGCTATGACGACGGTGGCTGGTAAACAAGAGACGTGACGTCACAGCAAGCGTTCGTCTGACACTTGCAACCACTGTTTACGTCACATAGTCAACGAAGTTTGCAGATTCGTTTTTGTTTAAAGAGTTGTTAGACAATGACAAGAGTTCAAGTGAATTGTTACTTTTTCTTAAAATGTTTAAATTCATGGTGACAGGTAATTTATTATAATTAAAATTATGTGAATGAATGGAATATGATAATAATTATATTAATAATAATGAAGTACCATTTGACGAGGGTTTGCATTTCTTTCCAAGTGAAAGGCACGCGGACCACACAATACATTTAACGTATGTATTGAAATTCAAATGAGACAGTAGGTGTGGCCCGTATATAATGGCCGGGTAGCAAGGCACAAGCCATCTTTTCCGAGTAGCAATCAATATTGCTTATTGTTTTGATCGAGATTGTGGGGTTGGAACCATTTTTGTAGGAGGGGAGGGAACCCCTTCAACTTGTACTTTATTATTATTCATATAATTTCAATTAAATGTTATTAATTCACCTAATTTTTGAATTAGGAATTATTTTTTCGGAATTCTATTTCATAACATTCGTACACGTCTTTAGTAGGTTTGTATGTTCAAAGCTAAATGAAACACTGTGATGTTAAACAAAGAGAAATCTGTTCTCAATACAAAATGTACACTGTATGATTGTTGTATTGCCATTAACAAAATAACACACCTGATAAAATCGTCTTGCCAAAAGATACTAAAATCTAGCAAAGGTATTTGCTTTACTCCAATTTGAAGTTTGTAATAATGTCTGGAAGGCTAACACCATAGGCAAAAGCCACATAAGTGAATGCACTGCGGTAACTGTGTGCAGTGTTGATAGAGGGATCTATCCCTGCATCACGTTGTACATCTTACATCTATTTTGACAACATTTATATTTAATAAGCCAAAGTTGATATTGAGTAACTTGACACCTGACGATGCCCTCATAACGTCAAATCATATTTTGTCTGTGACACATCCCTTTTATGTGCATACCAAATACCAACCCGATAACCCTTTAGTTGTGAAGACAAAAGGCTTCAAAATAGGCCGTGAGCTAAACATCGTAGACTTTCGACTTAATTGTTAGGCAACTTGCAAAGAGGTGATTGAAGAAAATTTGAGGGCGCTGAATCTGAATTTGGTAGTCCACGGGTTCCTCACTTGCACGTTTTGGCTGTAGATGCTCTTAAAGATGTACAACTCGAGTTGTGAATAAACCTCCACAGTACAATTGGACAGGTTGGGATGGGAGAGGGATAAACAATGGGAATCACACAGAAAGGCTTACACAGGCATGGACATTATTTATTTATTTATATTTTATTTTCCAGTTGAATTGAAGGGAATATAAAATTGAAGGTGATTGGTATTTGTATATCTTAGTTAAGTGGCACCAAGTATTATATTTTAATGTTCATTATGCATTCAATATGAATATTAATAATAATAAAATACATGTATACATAAAACAAACACCACGTTGTCTCCTGTATTGGCCTATATGACCATGAGAAGTGTGTTGAAACTACACGTACCAGATAATTAAAGGGGACAATTTAATTTATATCCTTGGTTATATTCAGGTTGAATTTATTTAAAGCTAGCATTCAAAGATTTAAAGGGGCAGTACTCCATCAATAGACATAGGAGATGGGGGGGGGGGGGGGGGGCATACTTTATTGATGAGAAGTAATGCGAGCGCGAAGCGTGAAGCCCTAATGGCTGTGAGCACTTACTGATATCTTATATTATTGCTTTTGTGTGATTTTAAAGTCAAGATCAGTTTGCTATCCGCTAGTCTTCTGACCTACTTTCTTCCCATCTACGTCTTCTTTCATACAAGAAAAAAAAAGAAACAGCTTGGAAACGAGGCCACCAACCAACCAATCACAGATTAGACGATAGAACGAAGCAGACACAAAGCTTTAAAACAGTGACTTATTTGCGAGTTCTTTGACCAAGGCTTTAATTTAGCCTTAATTCTATGAAGATAGAGTATAATAATAGAACAAATTACATGTACACATAGAAATGTAGTAGACCACACTCACATCAATAAGCCATTTGTGAGTTAAACTTAAATAACGTCTGGTACACCGACTTACATAAAATGCTTAGTAGGTTTTTTTAACATTGAATTCTCCAGACCAAAGAGACTGTTGCTATATCACATAATTCGGGGCAAGCTCTTGCATAGTTACGTAAGAGACGTTCAGCACCACTACATTGTTCACAATGGGTGAGAATAGCACACTGACACCAGACCATTATAGAGCTGGGGGTTGCTAGGGTAAGGCTTGCCCCGAATCACGTGATATATAGTAACAGTCTCTTTGTTCTGGAAAATTCAAAGTTAAAATGTGCCAATCATGTTGAGCAAGTCAGTGTATCAGATGTTATTCAAATTTACCTCGCAAATAGCTTATTAAGGGGACGAGCATTCAACAAAAAATGCAATAAAACAATGACTATAATGACGACTATATTTCCTGAATATAATTTTACAAAAACAATTATTTTGGTCCACTCTGATCAAAGCTCACAGGAGAAAACTTGCAACAAGTACAAGTTGCCTTTGCGCGGGAAGCACAAAGGTTACACTATGTGTTTTATGAAAACATGGAAATTATGCATAACCTTTCGGTGTACATAAACAGAGTGCGCACTTGGTCTACCTACAGAAATATACAATAATTTCAAAGAATATATAGCAATCACAGGTTCTGTACGTTTCACTAGGCACAATCTTAAACCAGCTTCTGGTTAGATAATTAATTATCACATGTTACTCGTACTCGTTTTGTACAGGTACATCAATGTGCTACTTTACAATGGAGACATTTTACACGCTTGGTGGCAGCAAACACATCGGCCCTTTTCTGTTCATGTCATTTTGAGCGTGCGCGCATAACCAGTTAAAGGACTGTGCTGCCACCAAGCGCCCCAAAGATCTCCAGTATATATTTGTACAATGTGCTGTTGGTATGTAAAATAAGGATGTTTGGACGTGATTTAATTTCCTTGAGCTAGAAAAAAAAGGTGCTGAACAAGTGGGTAGCCGTAAGGTGACGCTTTTCAACATGTACGTCTGTTATTATGCTGACGACAGTGAGAATACATTTGTGCCCAAACAACTTTCATTTATATACACGACTTAATGTTTACTTTCTACGTTGAAACCAAACAAAAAGAAGAAAAACAGCGAAACCAACGAGGTTGGCGCCTCCTAACATCATGAATGTCCAGGTGTAGCTCTTTGTTAGGTCGTAGATTAAACCTGGACCATGAACAAACAAACAAGGAAACCATTCAATCATGTCTTCCGTCAAGTAGTTTATCTGGGCGAGGGCCGGGGGGGGGGGGGGGGGGGGGGGGGCAATTGCTCCAACTGTTTTTGTTTTTTTTGAACAATAATACGCGTAATACAAGTGTTCGGGTCAGGTTTAAACAGACACTATGTTCTGGAATCGCCCAATTGTGCTACACACGCATTTCTAACTAAATGATGTTAATCGGAAAGATCATTTAAAAGTAAGATATAAACATTAACTCAACCATCCTTTAAGCCAGAAAGTGTTCGCCTTTTGCGGACATGTAATAAACCTCATTGAATAAAAACGACAGGAAACACGTATGTGTACACGTCGTGTTCGATGTAACCAACCGGGTTTTTGTTCATCTTTTCTCGGGAACGGTAAAAGTAAAGACATTAGGTTGGTTTCCTTTCCACCCGATTTGTTTAAAATAGAAAAACATTTTTTTTTTTTTTTTTTTTTTTTTTGGGGGGGAGAGGGGGTTCAGGACATATAGTATCCTTTCAAAATGTGACCCTTTAAATGTGACCTTAGTTTTCTTGTTTACCTTTATACTTTGAGGGTAACAAATGGCACTTCAATGGGTCATATTCCTGGTCATTTCAATCAGTAAACCCCAGTAAAATGTCATTTTCATGTCAAAAGTGTTATTTTTGTCCTGAAAAGTGAAATTGGACCCGGGTATTATTATGTATTAGTATTTTTTTCAATTTTTATCTGGAACCAAACCAATTTTGTACGAGAAAAAAAATTAAACTCACTTACCTGGCAGATAGAGAAGCGAGAATCGTAATATACCAGACTTCATCGCGATCCAACCAAGGGCGCTACCCAACCGATCCGCACCGACGGCTTCACACAACAACACGTCTGTCAGAAGCCACACCAAAGAAATGGTAATACCGAACACGCCTTGATTGACAGCTGTGGACCAGAATGACGTTAACCACGGGTCCACGAGGTAATACACAGACAGCAATATCAATGCGATTCCCATGAAGCCTTCATTGCTAATGAACTTGATCTTATTCAACACAAGTCCGAGGCTGAGACACGTGAGTATCCTTGTTACTCCGGATATGGCGGTTAAGATGAAGGCGTCACTTAGCGCAAAACCATTAGCCTGAGTGTATTGAATATAATACACCAACCAGGATACCCAAACAAATTGAACGATGATGTAGATGATCGCCAATAGCCAATACGACACATCGTATAAGAGCTCGATGTGCAAAGTTTGCCGGAAAGATTGTAACGCCGATGTCTCAGTTTGATTTCCCTTGTCACTGCTTTGTCTAGACGTGTTTGGGTCAACCCTGCATTGAGTTATTTCCTCTGTATGATCACACACCAGGGGAATATAGTCTGTACCCTCCTTGGTGACTGTCGCACCATTATCAGACGGGAAACGTAACAGGGCACCGTACACTGTCAGGAAATGGAAAATGGCATCCAGCAGTAGCAATGTGCCTCTATAGCCGTAGGTATCTAGGAATAATTGCGATAGCCAGGGAATTACCATATAGCTAACGGGGGTACCGGTTTTGGAGAGTGAGAAAGCTGTAGAGACATCCCCTGATTGAAAACAACGGCCAACTTGCCCTCTTAATAAAACATCTGCTATTCCGATTCCCGGTCCTGAAATAAACCAAAAGACAGCATGAGCTATTAACAGACACAGTGTAGAGTAGTCGGACAAATTGAGACTCTCATCTGTGTATACGAGTCCCAAAACTTAAGGTATTGAAAACATGCAACACAAGAAAGACTGGCACACGCAACAAACCAGTCGTTTTTTTATTTTTGCTGGTAATTAAAAAATATCCGACACAAAGAACAATTCGACAAGTTTCAAGGCAAAATATTGTTTACTTTCTTAATTACAAAACATTTGACAAAATGTCCGAAACGTTCTTTTCAAAACCACATATCTCACTAAAGAGAATTACCATGGTGTTACCGCAAACTAATATTCAATAAAACCTTTTCGCCATGTAAACCTTAACATTTCATTTCACAAAGTGAAATGAAAAAACCCACGTGAGCAGGGCAAAGTAATAATGTATTGCTGAACACCCAAGGATGCATGCGTGCCAACGATGTTGAAAAGAACGAATGTGCCCGCGCTCCACTGCCACTGTAGTCTTGCCCAAGACACTTATTTCAGCGCCCTCGCAAAATTTTGCTAACGTCGTGTCTTTCAAATCCCGGCTTCCTGTGCATTCTGGTCTCAGGCATGCGTAGTTTACAAAATGCAGCTGGATCCACATCACACCGGAGACAAACGTTTCTCTTAGTTTTGGACGATCCAATCAGCGACTGGGATTGAGCCTCATCATAAATTATTTACGCAATTCCAAATATTTATGCTGACGCATACGTTTAACGCCAAAGCAAGGCTAGCGGCGATAATTTAAAGATGGCAGTGATTATTCCGACATGAATATAGTTTTGTAAACAAAACATTTGTAAGAGAATCGAAAAGTAGCAGCAAGAAGCAACTTGGAAAAGGGTTATAAATATTTCCGAGAAGCGTATGTCCATGATTTGAAAAGTGGGTATTTAACGCGGGATTTTTAGACGTAGAACACCAGTAACATGTAACCCTATCATTACCGCGAGCGCCACCTGGGCTCAAAATTGCATGGACGTTCGCAACCAAAGAGCCTGTATGTCCCCTATTATAAAAGTCGTTACGTGACCAGCGTTCTTTTTTGGCACAAGCCGATATTGCATGAAACGGAAATGTCCACAGCGCCCTCACTTTTGGCAGCTGTGTGGTTTATTATTGCTATTGGTTTCAAACTGGTTCAAAAGGACGCGCGCGTGCATGCATGCGATCACTATCAGTTTGTCCAACCAACGCCACTTAGCTGCCATCATAGCCGAAAACGCTTCCAAGATTTTGGAGGAAATCTTCGCAGATAGCGGTTCAGATATGTCCGATGATGAATCTTCTGTAGCAACATCTGACGAAAGTGATGAAGAGGCAAGACAAGTCTGGGTTGTTGTTCTGTTTTAACAAAACTGATATTGTTTAGCAATTTCCAAAGATGGTTTGCCAAACGGCGTCCCAAAAAATACTAAACCCCGGATAAATCAGTTTGACCCGACCCCCCCCCCCCCCAAAAAAAAAAAAAAAAGAAAGAAAAGAAGCTAATGTATACTACCCTTAAAAGAAAATGTACCGTGAAATGAATAGTGTCCCATTAACCTTTCTGAATGTTCCTATTTCAGGTGTGGATGGAATAAAGCAAGCACCTCTTATAGCAAGAGCCCATCGATAAAATTCAGTGAAGAGACTGGCCGTACGGGAGATTTCAGTCACCTGTCGCGATCGCCCATGCAAATCTGTCAGCTCTTCTTCTGCCAAGCAGTGTGGGAGTTGATGGTAGATGAGACCAATCGTTATGCTGACCAAAAAATGTGTGCAGATGTGGCCAATCATCAGCCTGCCTGGAATCCAACTACTGTTCCTGAAATGATGCCATTCGCGGCCTTGCTTTTGTGCATGGGTATCAACTAAAGGCCTCGCTACAGCATGCACTGGTCCAGGTCGGAAGTTCTGCGAAGTCCCCTGTATTCGGCGACCATGTATCGCAATTGATTCACTGCGATTCTTCGATTTTTCCACCTTGCCAACAACAGAGCTCAACCAGATGATGCTCCCCCTGACAAACTCTCCAAGGTCCGCCCGCTGTTCTACATTGTACGGCCATCCTTTCCTCGCATTTACAAACTAAGCCGAAACCTCTCACCAGATGAGACAATGATCAAGTTCAGAGGCCGACTTGGTTTTATACAGTACATGCCACGAAAGTCAGCCAAATGGGGATTGAAATGTTTTTCATTGAACGAGTCAGAAACCGGTTATACATGTGCTTGGAAGGTGTTCACCGGCTCTCAGCCCACATCAAAGGAATCTAGTCGACCCTCCGTTGGTTATGCTTCAACACACCACCCACCTAATATTACATCTGCTGGGCATGTAGTCCTCGACCTAATTACAGGGCTCGAACATAAGGGACATTTCATTTTCATGGACAATTGGTATACCAGCCCAGCTCTCATCTGCAAGTTGTCACAGTTAAAGTTTGGAGCTTGTGGAACTGCACGCTACACCTCACCGGGGATTCCAGATTGTGCAAACCCCAACAATTTACACATGATAAGAGGTGCTGACCCCCAGTTTTACACCAAAGCCGGCCAACTGTGCGTCGTTTGGCAGGATGCCAAGCGTGTAACTCTTCTCACAAATGTTGGAAACTGCAATATCGACACGAAAGACATTCGGAGAAAAAAAAGTTTGAGTGGACTTCGTACGATCAAAAAACCTTCTGTCGTTAAAGGGATTGTACACGTTTGGTAATTGGAACCCATTGTTTGTTTCAATCCTATATAGTTATAGATATATACCATAAAACTAACCTGTAAAAAATTCATTTCAAAAAGTGGTAGAGATTTTGAGATATTGCCGAAAATCTGGAGCGGTTATGTACACGCCGGAAGAATAATCTGCATTGGAATACACAGTCTGGGAAACGTCACTGCAGTAACGCTTCTCAGATTCAAATTTTTGGGGATAAAAAGTGATATCTTTTTCGATAACCGCAGTACTTCGAAGTAAAATATTTCTAAAAGTGCATTATACTATCCAGAGCTGCTGTACTTATTTTTTGGAGTAATTACCAAACGTATACGATCCCTTTAACGATTATAATAAATACATGGGAGGAAGAGATCTCGCAGCACAAATGTGTCAGTACTACTCGCACTCTCACAAATCGATGAAATGGTGGAAAAGAGTTTTCGTGGCCATTCTTGACATCTGCTTGGTGAATGCTACATTATTGTATACAACAGCATCCCTACAAATCAGCACTTGACCACTTTTCTTATTGAGCTTATTTCCACTTGGAAGCACAACCCAGCTCAGCATGCCAGTCAAGTGTCATGTGGTTCCAGCCGCTTTCCGACTCATCACTATCCTGGAAGAATTTCTGCCGGCAAAAAGCGCAACTGTGTTGTTTGCAGTACCAGAACCAAGCGGAAACAAACTCGCATGATTTGTAAACAGTGTGACAAACCAATGTGTGTACTACCATGCTTTGAGAAGTTTCATAGTCTGTAATGAGCATTCACCCGAGCAAGTTTCATTGCGGCCCGCCCCACCGCAATGTTGGAGTGATGGCGCACACACCGCCAACCCAACGTTTAGCTGGGGGGGGGGGGGGGGGGGGGGGGGGGGGTAGCCTTCACTTGAACTTTTAACTGCATCCATAGTGTACCCATTTTGTATGTTTGTGAAATTACCTTCACAGTCCGGATTTCCTTCATTTTGAATAAAATCTAAGTAAATCTAAGTAAAATCTAAGTATTTTCGAAGAAAAACTTCTCACTCCTAAATTAGTGTTACTTCGTCAGATTTACCCTTCTTGGTAGTTGTCAAGTCATATTAGGTGGACAAAAGTGGGGGTTAGATATGAAATTCTTTCCACCCCTTCCAAAAAACCTTCTCACAGGCCAATAATAATTAATCTAATAGTCATTGCTTTGGGGGTAGTGTCAATCCATTATGATTCAACACCACTTCAAAGAAGAGTTGGCTTTCATTAATTTGCATTGCGAGGGCGCTATACACTAAAACTTGGCAAAAAGTGCTTGGTCACTAACTGGTCATATTATTTATATTACTGTGGTAACCTAAGCATAGTGACAAAATATGCCTTGGTACTGAAAGGGTTAACGTTAATTTTTGCATGAGATTAGTATAATTATAAATGTACATGTACAAGCATTTGGAGCCACACAGTGACCCGCTCAAAACTAGGAAAAGGTTCTTGGACCCTGAAAATGAGACTCCGGCAATTTTTTTAACTTTTTAGCCATTTTGTAATTATAGATAGGGCAAAGTAAAAAAACCCACATGTTTAGCGTCCCCGCTCGCTTCCATTTTGGAGAAGCCTATAATGTTAATTTTTTGTAGGGAAAAAAGGTTTAAAATGAAGAAATACTAACCGATTTATGATAACTAATGTCGGGAACTTTTAACATTCTTCTTTGTCGGTCATTATTTATCACTATTTAGTTGAAAGGAAATATATTTTACAGTCGCGATATATCTATTTTACCGTCGCCTGCTATCGTCTTCTTCTTCTTTTGTTTAATGACCAGCAGCTTAACGTGTTACTACATACATCAGTTTGATGACATTAGTGGGAACCGGGTGGACTGCGTGAAGATTGTCATCTCCCACCCCGCCTGCTATAGTCATTATAGGTGCATATTCCGGGAGGATGTTGTAGGTGATAACCTCAGTTTTCTTGGCACTTTGGTCTGGATTTAAGGTTAGCCTGAATTTATACTTTTCTTTTTCACCTACATGTATACTTTGTTTCAGCGCTCAAGACCCCAGTCTGCGTCTAGATCTAAGACACTTACCTGCCATAACCGGCAAGACAACTGCCATAACCGGAGGTGAAGACAACGAGGCAATGATGAAAGCCATACCGATCATTACTCCACTGACCATGATGCATACCCGGATACCAAAGCGTGTTTCCAGGGGAGATGCTAATGGCCCTAAATTGCAACATTAAATAAATTGTTATTTATGGTAGGTATTTACATAGATCCGATTCAAGTTTATAAGATCATATATACGGGTGTTGGTACTTTTCAGAAAACTGCTAGAAAGGTTATGGCGCTCTTACATGCCCAGCTATAACACATAACGTGTTCATAACGTTCCTGGAATTTAATCCTTTGGTCACATTCTCTTAAAAAGTTGAAGGAACATTATGGGGACGTTTAAAAAGAAACTTTGCATTGTAACGTTCAGATACCATTATTAACAACGTTCGAAGATCGTTATACGGACGTTGAAATATAACGTGTTATTATAACGTTCTTAAAACTTTGATATTGACATATACGCAGGCTGAAAGCATGCATATTCCTCCAAATTATCACAAACAATAATTTGGTGCGTTTTCATACCAACCATTCCGTTTATCATCGTCATTTTAAATTTTGATTCCAAACAGATCGACATACGCAATAATTATAGTGGTTGCACATTGATCAGCTAGCTGCGATGGTTCCCACACTCGGCATCATGCATGTTGCAAAACACAAAACATAATAAAAGCGTTTCAGTTCTCGAAAAGTGCACTCACGTCTTCGTCTTTAAAAACGTTTTACAAACAGGTATAAAACGTTGCGAGTTTGTATGTATAATTAGGTGTTATTTTAGGACGTTCTGTAAACGTTTCTCGGACGTTCAAAAACGTACCTACATTAAACAGTCTTTGGGACGTTAAAAAACGTTCTAGCAACGTTTTTCGGACGTTAGAAAATGTACCTGCAGCAACTGACCAATAAGAAGTGGGGAATTTTTGTTCACAGAAGTCATGTTAAATTGTGATATTTAGTAAAAAAGAAACATGTAGGAAATTCGCATTACATTACATTCGTATTCAAATATTGACGAAAACTAGCTGTGACTCGGTCGTTGACGGAAAAGTGCAGTACAAACATATTAACTCACGGCAATGGCCAGTTTGTAGTGTTCAGTAGGTTATCTACCATCTGATATTTTTATACTTGACCCACTATATCTCATATCAATGTGTAATAAGTTAATTCCGTTTGTAGTTACTTAATTATTCACGCAGTGACCATGTACATAATAAGATTTAAACCAGTATAGATTTGTGTATCTTACCAACGTCCTCTAAAGGTTGTACGAATGTTATTTTGCAAGTTTCTTTGTAACGTTCAAAGAACATCAAGAAAACTCTACACATTTACGTTCCCACAACGTTCCAAACGTTCCGGAAGAATCTCCGTAACGTTGTAAGAACGTTCATGCAACGATGTTTTTAGTTAGCTGGGTAATATTAGATGTGAGGCTCTTCTAATACAAATTATTGTACATAATGCCACCCAGTCTATCTTGGCTTAGCCTTGTGCAAGGCGTTATTATCCTGCCGCGCGAACAGCGACCTCACGCCGCCACTATTTATGCAAATCAACTGAAGACGACCGAACGTCTTGTTCCAACTATCTATGATATCTTATGTTTTTCTTTAGTATGCGCTAGATTTCTAGCGCACGCCTTCCTATGCGAATCTAGATAAGTATAGGCGGGGCTAAGATGTGGAGTGTCCAATCACCAAATTATTCAGCTTTGTTCATCGTCAGAAGATCTGTCGTGTCATGGTCGTGTTTAAATTCTGCAACAGATAAATTATTCCTTGAAGATTTTTGACCTAAGCATTGGACGGCTTTTCTTCGTGATCACGGTGTTTATCGTGAATTTGCCGACAGGTTGTGGGTAGACTATCCTTTTCAAGGCAGCCGGTCCCATTCTGCTCGGAGCTCTATCATTGCACAGACGGCCAGGCACAAAACCAAACGTTATCATGTAAGAAAGGTGTTTCATAAAGAATATCAAACAATTAATATTATCTATCAACCTGGTGGCAGAAACTTGGTGAAGTTGAATCATGGAGCTTTGGTTGAAGCGAATACCAACACCCACGTGGTGGTATGTACATAAACGTACGTAAGCCTACGCGTAAGCTATACGTGTTAATTTTAAGTTTTGATACAAATCGGTCAAAGTTGGTGTTGTCAAGTGTCAGTGTTAATCGGCGATAGTGTGGTTAAAGTCATAAATTGGTTAAAGTCGTACCCCAAAATTTCAAACAAACATTCAAAACGTTGTCCTCTTTTTACAACATAAGCTATTGGTTTTTAATGTCGCAAGCTAGTTTGGTAAACTCCAATAACTTCAAATAGTTGTTTGTTCTCCTTTGTGAACGGGGCCTGTCAGTATACACACACTCCTCATTTTGGTAATGCATCTGTAGAATCATAATTAAAATTCATTTCTCTCGTTTAAATGGGAGATTCTACCTCACCATTACCTCCATTCAAAGTCAGGTGAGATTTCAAAGCTTCAGACAGTGTAATGTGACACACATAAAAACAAACTTAGCTAGTTAGCTTTCTTGTTTATGTTTATACTAATCAATACAGTTTGCTCACAGGATTTGATCTAGCTGTTATTTGACCAGTGTATAATGGTGAAAATGCATTATACAGTAATACATTATATTTTGTCATTTTTGTGAAGTCTCTGTATATTCAGTTGTCTAGGACGGAATTTGCAAACATGGTTTGTGGAGTTTTCTGTATGCTTCTAATGCGAAACTTTGCAAACGTAGATGCATTACTCTATTCAGGTGTTTTGAGGATTATGTAAATTGGAAATCCCTTATTCACCGCAACTGAGGTTGACGCTGACCTAAAGCTATGTTTCTTAACAATTGACACATCTAATCCGGCATTTAACAGAGATTGTTTTAACCATCTACTGATTGTCGCTGTTCTATAACCTCGTGATGTGGAGGACTATAACTCAAGAACAATTTCATGTTGACATTACGGAACATTTTGGTTCGCCTTATGTACTGTAGCAGTGTTCTAACGACACACAATGACCTATCTGGTTGATAAAATGACAAACCACCGTGGGTTGTGGTGTACTAGACTTTGAAGTTTTGATCAACTTTTAAATTTCACAACCCCGTCATCGATTATCATGATTCCTAGGTTAAGCATTGTGCTCGTTGCCCTGTAGTTAACACACACAGACGCATATAAGTTTATGAGTCAGCTGTTTTAAGCTGATGGTTTTCAATGGATTTAGACTAGCAATGTATTTTAATAATACACACTAACTTCCCACGTTTTAGAATATCATGGTACTTGACGTCTAAGATTGTCAGGGATGTAGTCGAGTTCATCACAAGTCCTTGCAAGTCCCTGTAAGTCCCTGCAAGTCCATCACAAGTCCTTCAGTTCCAATTCAAATCACAAGCTACTTAAATCAGCTTTGACAAAGGCATTCCTTTGTCATTGTTCATCCAGTTACTTGTGACTGGCTTTATGAAGGAACTTTTGACTGGCTTCACGAAAGGACTTATGAAAGGACTTGCAGGGACTCGACTACAACCCTGAAGATTTTACACCCCACGCATGAACCTTAAGCCCCTGTCACACTTGTCCGAATCTATAGTTCCGTCCATAAACCGATCTGAAATATTATTAATTCGGACACGTTCGGGGAGAAATGTCAAAAAACCAGCCAGAAATGAAAATACACCGATCATAATCCGGTCTTATTCCGGATCTAATAAGTTGCTATTCCGATTGCAATCCGTGTATATCCAGAACCTCTCCGATCATCACCGGACATGCCAAAAAATTCATTGATCTCAAGACCGACCGCTTTCCGAACATTCCGTTTATATTCCGTTCGTTTCCGGTTGCAAAGAATATGCACCGAATTGTTCACCGAACGTCTACCGGTCAAAAGCGACGCAATTCTGGACTATTCCGCATGTATTCCGAACTATTCCGATCGCATTGTGAGCGTATTCCGGATATTCCGTTTGTATTCCGAACATGTACCGGTGGCGCACCAAACGGCAACCGAGGGTGGGACGGCTATACAAAGGCCGCACCCGGAACCTTCTCTCACAACGCTTCAAGACTTTTCAACGTGCACTACAAACTGTTCCGTACTCTTTCGTACCTATTCCGCATTGCAACGAATGGCAATTCGTGAGTACAGTGTGTATTCCGTGCATTCCGTGCATATTCCGTGTGTATACCGGATACCGTCCGTATTGAGATTGCCGCGACAATTCGGAGAAATTATTAAACAGGTTCAATATTTTACCGAGTTCCTCAGTGCATCACCGAACGTACACGAGTATATAGCGTTGGAAAACCGAGGGAAACTGATGGAATTCCGTTTGAGTTCAGTTCAAACCGATTAAACACCGAATCCACAGTTTTTTACTCGGAACATGAACGGAGTGACGATTCGGACAAGTGTGACAGGGGCTTTACAACCAAAGGATGGCATCCAGAGGTCTTATCCAAATACGTGTCTTTTGATAACAATTGGTTAAAAGTGCACCTTTATCCCTGTCATTACCGCGCGCGCCACCTGGGCTCAAAGTTGCATGGACGTTCGCAACCAAAGAGCTTGTATGTCCCCCATTATAAAAGTCGTTACGTGACCAGCGTTCTTTGTTGGCACAAGCCGATATTGCATGCAACTGAAATGCCAACAGCGCCCTCACTTTTGGCAGCTGTGTGGTTTATTATTGCTATTGGTTTCAAACTGGTTCAAAAGGACGCGCGCGTGCATGCATGCGATTACTAGCAGTTTGTCCAACCAACACCACTTAGCTGCCATCATGGCCGAAAACGCTTCTTCGCAGATAGCGGTTCAGATATGTCCGATGATGAATCTTCTGTAGCAACATCTGACGAAAGTGATGAGGAGGCAAGACAAGCCTCTTCAACTTCGTCTGGGAAGCCAAGTTACAGGTAGGGTCGGAAGGTTACTAAAAACACACCGTTCAACTTGGCTATTCTCGAAATGTTTCGCATCCGACATTCATAGGCTACTTGTAATGTAACCTTTGCTTTTTGATGACCTTTTGCAGGAAAAATCATCAAAAGCACTGAACGTTTCAGTTTACATTGCATAATCCGATGGAATCCAATTAGAAATTGATGAAATTATTGATTTGTTATTGATTTGTTATAGATTTATTGATTTTGTATTGATTTGAAAAGAAAAATTTTTTTTTTTTTTTTTTTTGGAAGTTTTGTTGTTGTTGTTGATATTTTTAACTTTCTATTATTTGTAAATTGTTATCTATTTTTATATAATAACCTTTAAAAAAGAAGATTTCATTTCATAAGATTTTATTTTATTAAAAAAGGAGACTTATTTCAGTGGGAACACTAGATACGAGCATCCACAGTTTGTCATTAAAGGTAATACAACATTTGCGACCACCACCACCCCCCCCCCGAAAAAAACACACACAAAAACACAACAACAAAACAAGAAAAAAAATAGTTAATTTAATGAATGACCATATTTGACAGTCATGAATGGTCTCGAGCATCCTGTGAAATCAGGGCACATGGTGTGCTGTTCTGTTTTAACAAAACTGATATTGTTTAGCAATTTCCAAAGATTTGCCAAACGGCGTCCCAAAAAATACTAAACCCCAGATAAATCCGTTTGACCCGACCCCCCCCCCAAAAAAAAAAAAAGCTAATGTTGTGTACTACCCTTAGTAATGAAATGCATAGTGTCCCATTAACCTTTCTGAATTTCAGGTGTGGATGGAATAAAGCAAGCACCTCTTATAGCAAGAGTCCACCGATGAAATTCAGTGAAGAGACTGGCTGTACGGGAGATTTCAGTCACCTGTCGCCCATGCAAATCTTTCAGCTCTGCCAAGCAGTGTGGGAGTTGATGGTGGATGGTTTTGATGGTTATGCTGACCAGACAATATGTGCAGATGTGGCCAATCATCAGCCTGCATGGAATCCAACTACTGTTTGTAACCGATGCGGCCAAGGTTACGCATAAATAATGTGACATACATGTAGGGTGTTTTCCCATTTACAATCAAATATTTATTTTTACACACAAAAACCCGACAGTCATTAATCAACAGCTCCAGATGCTGCAAGAGGAGACTATCAGCTACACTATTGAAGCATTACCCTCCGTTGGTTATGCTTCAACACACCACCCACCTAATATTACATCTGCTGGGCATGTAGTCCTCGACCTAATTGCAGGACTCGAATATAAGGGACATTTCATTTTTATGGACAATTGGTATACCAGCCCAGCTCTCATCGACAAGTTGTCACAGTTAAAGTTTGGAGCTTGTGGAACTGCACGCTACACCACACTGGGGATTCCAGATTGTGCAAACCCCATCATTTGAACTTTTAACTGCATCCATAGTGTACCCATTTTGTATGTTTGTGCAATTCCCTTCACAGTCCGGATTTCCTTCATTTTGAATAAAATCTAAGTAAATCTAAGTAAAATCTAAGTATATTCAAAGAAAAAAACTTCTCACTGCTAAATTAGTGTTTCTTCATCAGATTTACTCTTCTTGGTAGTTGTCAAGTCATATTAAGGGAAAAAAGTGGGGGCGAGATATGGAATTCTTTCCACCCCTTCCAAAAAAACTTCTCACAGGCCAATTATTAATTTGCCTTGCGAGGACGCTATACACTAAAATTTCGTAACTGGTCATATCATGTATAATACTGTGGTAACCTAAGCATAGTGACAAAATATGCCTTGGTACTGAAAGGGTCATCAACTAAACCTGTCAAGAATTCTAGGGCCAAGTTGACAGAGGCACGAATTGGATGGACATGTTTCTTATTGCAGAAGTGTAACCATTTCAATAGTGCACAACAATACTGTTTTTGTGTACCCCGTCTTTACGACTGGTAGATGATTTCAATTGTTCGTTGTGAAAGTCCTCTTGAAGCGAGGACTTGCCTCCAGCACACATGACGAGATGGTCTTGGAGAGGGTGAGGCTGTTCTGGTGCATGGGGTAGGCACAGTAGTTTGTATCTCTTTGGAATTAGCAACGGAGGTGCGATCAGCAACCGCAGTAGTCTCGGAAACCAGTGCTGGGCAAAACTAGAACGCCTGTTGCCAGATCCAACTCAATTTTTTTGAGAACTCTCAGAAAATGGTGGAAAACAATAGATCAGTTCATTTGACCATGACCCAGAGAAGGCGTCACAAGACATTGCTATATTTTGATTTGGAATCTTTGTGGATTTCTCCTCATTAATTACAAAACCACGAACGCTTTGTTTACAAGCCACCGTCGTCATAGCAGGGAACACTGTTGGCATCTTCTGCGGACCTGAAACAAAGTATAACAGTCAACATCATTAACAGGTGAAAGTATAGCGTCCTGGTGTCGTTTTACAGTCATGATCTTGTTTACATCAGAGTCAGTGGCAATTTGAAACGTTTCCAAAATAATGTTATAAATGTTTAGTTTTCCAAAAAAATAAAACAATTACTCTAAAATATGAATCCATACGCACATATATTTGTTTTGGAATTAGATTTTTCACAAAAGATTGTCGTTATTCTGTAATGAACTGAATTCCACTGACATACCACGCAATCTAGAACCGGTAAAGAAAGTACACTGTAAAAATGCACTGTAATCAAACGAGTCCTTGGACCAGACCCGGCGATTTTGTTTTCCAATGTTCATTTGATACGATTGTGGTTTCATCCCAAATAAAATATCTGCTTTAAATGGAATTATACATCTTTTGCTTTTGCTATAATTTTTGAAAACGGATGCCTGTAGTATCAGATCTGAAGAAAATAAATCAATGTTAAACCAGTTCGGTATTTCAACTGCACTTGTGCACAATAATATGGGTCACGTGTCATTCGGAATAACCAACGCACGCGTGTGAACGCACCAGGATCCAATTTAACGGAGCTGCCAAGCACAACCATTTTGCTTAGCATGAACATTCGTCCTTGGCAAAAACTGGGTTACAGACCAAATGTTCAGGAGAGATGTATTATTGTTTGTGACTGATAATCAGCTGGTTTTTGTTTAGGATGAAAATCATATTGAGTTTTGGCTGATAACCCGATTTTACTGAGCAAGACTGTTTTGTGCTAAGTAAAATGTTGTGCTTAGCAGCTTCGTGAAATTGGAGCCATTCATAGAGCTGCTTAAGCATAAAAATTGCTTAAGCACAAAACGATCTTGCTTAGTCAAACCAGCTTACCAGCCACAACTCCATGTGATGTATATTTTTTGGGGTTGGTATTTAGCTGTTGTTAGCTTAGCATAACGATCACATGAAATTTTGTCCCCTAACTTGATTTACCAAGCAAAGGTTTTTGTGCTTAAGCAACTATTTGTGCTTAAGCAGCTCTATGAAATTGTCCCCTGCAGGGGCCAATTTCACGGAGCTGCTAAGCACAAAAATTTGCTTAGCATGAAAATTTGTCCTTGGTAAAAACAAGGTTACAGACCAAATTTTCACATGATCTTTATTGTTTTTGATTGATAATCAGCTGGGTTTTTGCTTAGCATGAAAAACCAGTAGAATTTTGGCTGATAACTTGTTTTTAATGAGCAAGACTTTTTGGTGCTAAGCAAATGTTTATTATAGCTAACCAGTGTACTTACTTATGTCCAACCTCATGGGCTACTATTGCGGCGTCGCCCTCCGGCCCGTAAAATTCTGATATGGAGACGGCGTCCCTTGTTCCACAGGCACCAATGTGCGCCAAGCCCACAGTAGATCCAAACAAGTCGAACCTGTCACGTCAATGAACGGAGACGTACACGAAAAACGTTACAAAAACCATGTGACCCAAATTAACGCCTGTATTTAAGGTGTCTGCCTTCACACTTGGAAGCCTGGGTAGCGATGGTCTGCGACCAATTGTGTTGGTGTATAATGGTTGGAAAAGTTGCCTTCCAAACAATTGACCCGGGTTCAACTCCCGACCAACGCATTTCTGTCTAATTCAATGTGATAGTTATACGAATTCAAAGGTCACATTTTGTATCCATCAGTTATGTAACCTGGTTAGATGGAGAGCAATAACACGAAGTTGTTTTTATACGTGTAAACCATAATTACATGACAAATTTGTAACAAGGACATCGTACACGTGTCTCTGTTATATCTTGTTGTCGTGTTGCAAAAGTATCGTATATACAAACCTTTTTTTCATACTACTAATGCTAGGTTTCCACTGTCGTTATTTGTTTGAAAGGTCTTAATAATTACAAAATCCACATTTATTTGAGTTTCTGTTACATATATAGTTATTTTGGTTTGCATTTCCTTTTTATGTTTGTACTAATTTTTTTAGGTCGGCAAATCAGGACGACAAACCACTCTTCACTTGTACTCAAGTACACCATCTGGTAACTATCCCGCGAATTGGGTCACATAATAACAAGCAATAACAGGTGCGGATCCAGGGGAGGGGTCCTGAGGGTACGGACCCCCACATTTTTGGACTGGATTTTTTTAATTAATTGTTTTAGTTATTATTTTTAAAGGTATTTTTTATATCAGAGCAAAATAGCAGCGTGGTGCTTTCTGTAAAAGATTCCTAATACATCCAAACGATCAAAATATATAAGAAAAATTAGGCTCATAATGTCCCAGAATGCACCTCAGAGCTTCTACTGTAAAACAATTCTGGGGGAGAGCACCCACACCCCCCGCCCATGGCTAGGACCCCACATACATAAATTCCTGCATCCGCCCCTGAATAACTTACAGAAACAGAGTTCGCGTCTGGCTAAAGTCAGCAAGCAGAAAAGTGATTTTGTTGGTTTGACTATATCGTCACCGTTTTCACGAAGAGGCGAATTGAGCCTTTCACGGTCTAAACAAACTTTCGAGAAAATCGCTTGTAAAGTTCGTCCTTTTTTCGTTTGGCAGTTTAAAACATAAATATCAATAGAATATACAAGATTGAGGTATCATGGGAAAGAAGAGATTTCAATCTTCTTAAATATAGCAAACGTTAAGAAAAATAGGTGATTAGTTTTGCAGAATAAATCAATTAATAGAATTGCCTCTTCGTGAAAACGAAAAGACGATACATTAGCAAATTTCCCCGTGGCTGTGAGAGTCAGAATGTATACATTTTCCCATTGCACCCCAAATTCGCCTCTTCGTGAAAACGCTAAAAGCCATTACGCGCCCAATTCGCCCAATTCGCCTCTTCGTGAAAACGTAAAAGGGCACTTGAGGACCAATTCGCCCATTCATAAACACGTTGAAGTCAACGCTATTTCGAATTCGCCTCTTCGTGAAAACGCAAAAGGGCACTTGAGGACCAATTCGCCCATTCGTTAATTAGGTTAATTAGGATTTTAATGATTTTTTGGATGTATAACTTCCCCAGGTTGTAGAAATTGCAATATTTAATCGTTTTCATAAAAAAAAAAAAAATCGATAAATAGACGATTTTTCACTAAATTCGCCCCTTCGTGAAAACGGTGACGATATGTATTTTGGGTTTAATCTCATAACGAAACAGATCGCACATTTCCGGGGTATTAAAACATGGTAAACATCGGGCCGATCGTTCCGTAAACCGGACGGCCGAAAATAAAATAAAATAACTACACAAAGGTTAAACCATCGAAACACACACACACACACAAATCAAAAACATTATTGCACTAACAAAGTAAGTATACTTTAAACACAAATGAAAGTTTGACGTACCTCCTCCTTCTTGAAATTTGGAATCAAAACTTCCAATCCCATCCCCCGAAGGATGTCTTCGATCTGCGGAGCAAAAGGAACGCAGATTTTTTACGGGAATAAATAGGTACACTGACAAGATTTAATGAAGAGAGAACGATGTTATTTAATTTGTAGCCAACAAAACAAAACAAAACAAAAGTAACTTACTTTTGAACGTGGTTCGTCACTACGAGCCTCCATATCTCCGGTTGTGCTTATACTCTCAGAAGTAGAAAGAAATGCAAATGACCAGCTCAAGCATCTGAAACACCGAGCGCGCAGGGTCAGCTACGCACCCTAAGCTACTAGTAAAAAATTCGCGACAAAAAAATTCACGACTTGCATGCATGTCGTGAATAAAAAGTCGTGAACGAATTGTGTGATGTCGTAAATGCAGTATGTGATGTCGTAAATGCAGTATGTGATGTCGTAAATGCAATATGTGATGTCGTAAATGCAATATGTGATGTCGTAAATAAATATGTGATGTCGTACATATAAGTTTGTGATGATGTCGTAAAGAAATATGTGATGTCGTAAAAAAACATATGTGATGTCGTAAAAAAATATGTGATGTCGTAAAAAAAAATATGTGATGTCGTAAAAAAATATGTGATGTCGTAAACAAAATTATGTGATGTCGTGAAACAGTATGTGATGTCGTAAACAAAATTATGTGATGTCGTGAAACAGTATGTGATGTCGTAAATGAAATTCGCGTCTTTGATGTCCTTTCAGGGCCACCATAGATTGGCAATTCGTAGCTGATCGTGGATATTTTTTTTTCCTTTTCTGAAATTTCACGTTTGGATACGAGTTGATGCGAGTCGGTACGTTCTGGTACGATTTGGTGCGCTTGGATGCGATATAGTCACAATTGGTCAACTTCAGGTGACACGATCTGTCACGATCTGGTCTCCCGTTCAGATACGTTCCGATAGGATTGTCCCGATTGAGTCCACAATTGGGTCCCGATCTGACACGATCAGCACGATCGGGGTCCCCGATTTGGGACAATCTGGTACGTTCCGACACGTTCCGATACGATTACGATTGTGGTCAGGAAGTCTTTCACGATCGGGATCGAGAGTGATCATGATTTGAGCAACGATTGGATCCCGACGGGTATATATACAGTCCGACTGACCATGGACTTTATTGTTTCTTGAACTTCTACAGAGTGAAGACTACAACCCACAATCAGATCGCAGCGAATCTCAACAGAGGTGGTGTTTGTTTTGTCCAAGGTTGATCCCGATCACCACGATTTGGAAGCACGATTAGATGCGATCTGTCGCGCTTTGTTACTATCCATTACGATCTGATGCGATGATCACGATTGAAAATAAATCGTGTTGATCGTAGAAAATGTTTGAACCGTCCAAAACGTTTCTACGATCAACACGATTGTCACGACTGACCTCAAGATCTGATAAGACCTGTGAGGATCACCACGATTACTCCACGATTAAGACCACAATTTCAATCGTGGCGCGAATCGTGATAGTGGGAACCTAGCATAACTCGATCCATTACGATCTGATGCGATGATCACGATTGAAAATAAATCGTGTTGATCGTAGAAAATGTTTGAACCGTCCAAAACGTTTCTACGATCAACACGATTGCCACGACTGACCTCAAGATCTAATAAGACCTGTGAGGATCACCACGATTACTCCACGATTAAGACCACAATTTCAATCGTGGCGCGAATCGTGATAGTGGGAACTTAGCATAACTGACCACAAAATAGAGTCATACGTGCTTAGGTTATTGCCAATTGAAAAAAAACACGACTGGGGCACACCGTGTTAAATTGTTTAGCTACTGTTTCACTTGTATTTTGAGTATTTTTGGTCAATTATATGTGCTGTAATAAACATGCATAGTAAAACTGTGTAGTAATTGTAGAATTACTGAAATTGCACCACAGCAGGTTCTGGACGTAACAAGGACAGCGTGTTCCAACTTGGTGGAATTGCTGGCCCAATATTTGGCTAAATAATGACGGATAAGGGACACATTGAAACAAATTATCATTAGTTGGTTCAAAATCTAAAACATAGAATATTACTTTCTCGGAATAAACAGCATTCACAGAGCTAACGCTTCGTCAGGTTAGATGTCAGGCACCATTCTTTGGATTTTGAGAACTGTTGCTGCTTCAAACGATAAAAAATGCTCAACTGACAAATAGTATACTATAACTTTATTCCTTCAGATGTCTGTTTTTCTGTTACTTACCCTGTGATGTAAGCAGCGTTGTCAAAGTGAAACTCTTCCCCAGCAGGTTTCATGTTGGCGGCTGCATGCCTTTTACACTCACCATAAGAAGAGTATAAATGAGTTGAAGTCGGCAGCTCATTCTGATTTTAAAAAGGAGATAACATTAGAGCGTTTTATGGCATTTTGAACTAAAATAAAACGGAAAAATGAAACGAGTATTCAGAACGATTCTCAAAATCTTGGCACCAAATTGATTAATTGAATTCCTGCCAACAACATTGAATTAAATGTTTATATACGTACATGTAATGTCTACGTATTTTGTATGTGCACAAAATGAAGTCCAAAGTCATAAATAATCAAACTACAAGTTTTCCAGGCAAAATTTGCTGAGTGTTCATTCATTTGGATAAAATATTCAGAACGTTTCCGTTTACGTCCAATAGGATTGAGTACATACGCTTTCTTTATAGCGTTTATAGGGCGAAATTCAAACATCAACCATTCTATATTTGACAATTTATTGAATGTCATACCACGCAGGAAATCTTCTTCATTAATCGTCAATTAACCAATTTAGAAAAACAAAATCTGATATGTATTCTGCATAATTGGTATAATGTCTTGAGACTTTTAGTCTTTTTTGCCATTTTGAGATGCATCAAGACGGTTCAATTATATTACACTCTAAAAGAAATGGCATTATTGCTAACAATGGTTTAGATTGATATTGTTATTGTTTTTAAATTTTAAACTGAATATTGATGAACTTTGAAAATGTTCAAGTCTCTATTGTTCATCAATCTTGGGTTCACCGTAGTTACAAAGTAAACAGTAAACATGTTTTTTCCAGTTATTATTCGATTACATTTTGAGATACACAATAAACCCTATAAAATGCGTCAACGATTTGAAAATAATTTTCTGACTACTTACTATAGGTTTTTCCGAAAAATTTCGGAAAATGTGCACATTCACGTGTAAAAGATGCATTCAATTTCGCGGTGATTTTGATGACAACGTATCCGGATAATTTGTTTTTCCCAAACGAGCATTTGATTTCATTTAAATATAATGAATGTGCATAACGTTTCATTTTAACGATCACAAATACGTGATAGGCTTTTGGTTTGACGCATGCGCGGCCGATTATTAAGAATGTGCAATCTATTTTGCAGGAAATCGGCTGCACATTTAGCGAAATCGATTGTTTATAAATTAAACGAAACTCAGAATTTCGGGTGTACATTCGGATTCGCTGTAAAATGAATTATCGATACTAAATTCAGTGCACATTCGGGAAATCGTTCGCTGATTTTTTACGACTGAATACACCTTTATGCAAAAAGAATTATCCAAAATTATTGTTAAATAGAAAACAGGATTGTGCTCTGGTACCACATAACGATCGAGGGTCGAAGCACAAAAGAGAACAAAGGGAACAAAGGATCCTCGATCGACGGTATGAATGTCCGAATTCAGTCCTCGATCGTCGGGGCAAGCGCTAAGGTAATGGGGTTAGGGTATAACATAGGAATAAAGGAAAACACAATAGGGGATCCTCGATCGTTATGTGGTTCACGACCATGTGAACGTTCATACTATTTCGCACGAAAACGAATGCATCTTTTACGAATTAATGTGCACATTTTCTAATGTCGTCTGGGAAAAACTATATTTTCTGATAGTCTATACTCACTTGATCCTTGATTACTCCTCCGGCGGTAAATCTCACCATGAGATTACCGCTGGTGAGGGATGGCAGTTCGAGGAGCCCGTCAACCTGCGGTAGATAAAACGAAACAAATATCAACCGGGAGGCCAGTGATCACAGACCACTCCACGTTAAACAAAACTGTCCATTTTAAGGACAGTATTTACCTTTTGCAACTATTCAAAAGGTAACTAAACAAATTTATTGTGCTTACTTGGTGTGAAGATATGACTCTATAAACTCCGTGTTAAAAGTTTCCTTCCAAATGTCATGCTGTCATTTTAAAGGAAAAAATGAAAGAATGTCATCTCCAGAGATGCGTCTCAAGGATGCATTTTTGGAAATGTTTTTTTCTAGTTTTTCTGTAATTCGCAAATGAAGCACGCAAGCATTGGGATGCGCACATGCACGCGTGGGCGCTAGGTTTAGCAACACGTATTAAGCCTGGTTCATACTTCATGTGAATGCGTACGCGAAGCGAGTTCGTCAAGGTAAATGAGAACGTCACAATGAATCTGAAATTATTGACGTCATGAAATGATCGGACATACATTATTATTAGTATTGGTTTGTCTGTGTGCCGCGTATGTATACATTCGGCTGAAGATAATGCTCCCCAAAATTCTGATTGTAGTGTATTTGTGCGCACACGAGCTCAGATCAAATTCGCTCGGTCCCGCCGCTCCTACTAGGCGTTGGGAAGTGCTGATGCGCTTTGAGCTCTGATTGGATAGATTGCGTGTGACCTGTGAACTGAAGGTCACCAGTTCCGCGTGCATTGCTGCGTGAAATTTGAAAAGTCATGATACGCTACCCAGAACGCCGAGCAAAGATATATCTGAAGCTCCATCAGCTCTGGGCAGTATATGGGCAGTGGGACCGAGCGAAGTGATCAAATGAATTACAAATCGACCTAGAAAGCGCACTTTAGACGAACAAAAAACAAATACAGAAGGGCGAGGGTACGTGCCAGAGAGCAATAAGTCTATTTAAATTGTGACTCGCGGCAAACTTCGAATTAAAATTGAAATATTATAAAACATTTCTTCGTGGAATACACAGCATTTACAGAGCTAAAACTTTGTCAAGTTAGTTGTCAAGCACCACTCTTTTGGGCAAGGCTAGCAGCCTATAGCTGTACCGTTACACGCCCGTTGTTAAACATATGGTTGTTCTGGTTTAAAAGTTTCTTTTCGCCTACTTCACTTAGTACCTACCGCTATGTACAGAGTGAGTAATTTCATGCCAGTATCGTCCCCGTATTTTCTGTACAACTCGTAGTCAGCAAACATCGCCAGTTCCAGTACTTTTTGGGACGACGTGCTAGCGGGGTTAGAGGCTGAGCTCTTGCTAGGTAATCTAGTAGGAACTGGGCAAAGTGAGAGTACCAAACAGTAAATCGATTCACAAAATGTCTATATTGACTTTATATTATACAACAAATGCTTTACGCTGTACGTTTTCTATCATTTTCTGCCGTTGGTGTTTCTTTGAAGTGTATTATTTGAAATGTATACATTTACAACCTCACATAGTTCAGATTCACATTGTGACAACAAAGTAAGTAAGCATAACTACATTGAGAGTCATCAAACGGGACTGACTGGTTTAAAAAACATGATATCCACACCTGTACTTATACCCATGGTGTTATCAGTAGCGCAGTTGATGGCGTTGCGACCCTTGTAAGCAACGTGGGCCAGGCCTAGCCCCCTCTGACTCGCTCGGTGATCCTTCAAGGGCGTGACGTAGATTGGTCCACCCTTCCGCTGAATCATGACATGCTTTGAAGCAGAATGGTAAATAAAACAAATATCACTGTTTATTGGATTACTTCCTGAGGTAAAAATGACAGTTTGGGGTACTAGTATGATGTTCGTTTGTGAGGTTGGAGTATTTTGTCAGCATTGTCCTCATTAAAAACTGACGGTACCAACATGTAACAAATCCATTAAATGCATACGACTTGTATTCTAGAAACAAATTCCATAATGTGTGACCAGCATAGATAATAATATAGGTATGGTTTAAAAGATACACATTTCAACTTTAAAATTAGACATCAAACGTCAAAATATGATAATATTTGACAGAGTTACGAGAAATGTCCCAAGAGAGTTCAAATTGATCATGGGACCTAGTTTTTTCAATTTTGTTTGGATGAGCAAGTGTTACAATGTGGATAAACTGTTGGTGAATATCAGCTAAACGCACGTGTCCAATTCCTAAACATCAATGTTCAATAGCTAAACACTATCCAACCTGATGCTAAACATGTTTAGTGTGTAAACATGTACATGTATACAAACGTAAATGGTGTGCACTCCATAATACAGGTTTTTGTAGTGTAGGCCAGGAAATCACCCAGATGCAAGTAGGCTATCTTTGTCTAATGCCTAAAATCGAAAAAACTTGGTCCCATGGTCAATTTACTTCTCTTGGAAAATGACTCATAACTCATTATCATTATCAGATTTAGACTTTTGATATCTCATTTTAAAGTAGAAAGATGTATTTTTAAAACTGTACCTATATTAATATTATGTTAGTTGGACATCTTATGTGTAACATTCTATTATATTATATTTTATTTTTGTCTTCTATCCAACTTACCAAACCATCGCTAGTTTCTGCGGTAACCAAAGATGCAGGATCCAAGTTCCATTTGCCCGAAGTCTGGTGCGATGCCGAAGTCGTCCCGCTGAAGGGACAGATCGGAATCCTCACCGAAGGCTTGGAATGTGAGTCGCAAGGTATCCGAGCTGAGCGCGTCGCCAGTGACTGCAAAAGCGCCCTCCTCCGTCACCACTTGGGGGTAGACAACTACATGTTCGGGGGCTGTGAGGGATTCCAAAAGAGCGAAATGATCAGTGCGTATAACTGGGGTTAATTTGCAGAGCACCAATTTATAGGGGGGGGGGGTGAAGGTAACTGGTATACTGTGTGTAAATCAAGATTTTAAATAGGTCACCACTTGGGGGTAGACAACTACCGGGGCTGTTATTGGGTCAGGGCCCCCGGGGTATACGGACCTCCGATAGGGGAATGCCCCGTCCCCGTTACGCCACTGGAAGGCATACACAAATAAATGTCGACGGGGCAGAAATAAAATATAACTTTAAATGAAGCACCAAACACTGCGAAAGAAGGCCACGTCAATTCCGAATGATGAAACAGTGATAAACAAAAACAACGAATAAAGATAGTACATGTAACAACAAATTACATTATTATTTCCTTTTCATTTCACGCACCTTTATCGATACTGTCAACTTCAAATAAACGCTGCACATCACTTTCATCGAACCATTCCAAAGACTAAAGCAAAATAATACAAGTCATACATTATAAAACAAATTCTATCATTTTACATCGAAAGTTTATGGCAGCAGAGTCGTCATTTTTGTAAAACATTCCGTGTAAAATTATTTTACACTAAAGTTGCAAAAAAACATTCTGGTGTAATATTGTATTTAAGCAAAAATAATAATTTGCATTTCATTTGTTTTTTCTTCTGTTGGTTGAATAAATTTAATTTAAATTTAAATTAAAAAAAAGAAATAAATTACGGTGACTTTTGGGATGAAGAAATAACGGTAACTCTCCTTGGTTATATACCTCACTCTCTAATTTCCAAAGAGTGGTACAATTCACCCCATTCGAGTGAAAATTCACTCCCATTGTCTGAAACTAGAGACCAGACGTTTTTGAGTGAAACTAATTTACTCGAAAAGATCGAAATACAAGCGAATTCCACTGAAATTATGTTTTTTTTCAGTGTGTTTCAATATAAATTGAAAGTATCTTCACTCTAAAACATTATTCGCTATAGTTTCACTCTTTTCATTAGGAATTACATGATGTTAGGCACAAGCAAAAAAAACTTTTTTAAATGAGGAGGCATTCTTGTCTAATTATTTTTCTCAAATAAAATTGGAAACATACCAACGATGAATTTATCAAAACGACGACAACAGCCAAACAGACCAGCAGATTGCGAGCAGCCATGGTGATAAGTTGACGTCTCTTCGTCTCGTTGCAAACTAACCCCGGTAAGACAATACCAGCCACTTATATAGGTTCGCTGAGTTTGTTTTATCCAATTCGTGCAACGAAATAACACGGCAAACTAATTCGGGCGATTCACAATGCAGTGCGCCACCAAGCGTTTGACTCAAAAGAGCCACTTTTAAACTTTACGGTCGACTTCTTCCGTATATCATACTGTAGTGAAATATCTATTCTTCATTGTTCACGCGAGGTACAACACAAACATAAATGTATCCGGAAGCGTCGTTGATTAAAACATTTTTATTTGCAGAACAAAATTGGAGCTTTAATCGTGCGCGTCCAAAAAGACGTAAAAAATGATGAGTTCATGCAAAATGAATACAGTTTTTCAAACTGATGCCGACTTTTTCCCAAGATACACTGCGGGTATAGCAGGATTTGCGCCTCCAACGGCAGCTTCTAGGTATTGTGAATCGCTCGAATTGAAACTCGTTCCGATCTCACTGTGTTGTTATACCAGCAACTTTCGATTGACCTTTCTTGAAAATTGAGTTAGGGCTATTTCGTGCGTATTGGTCTACAGTTTTCAATTACTATAAAACAGACTAATAAAAAGTACACTTTTAAAATTATCTTTTATTGGATTAACCTTGCTTTAAATTAAATACCCTTAAAAATATGATGGTATACCATAGGTATACTAAATCCCCTGCAACAGGTTTATATGGTAATCAATAATTACGAGGTATTTTAGATTAGCAGCTCCACACCTGCTTGACGGTAACCTTTGCATGGTGAAGTAGTTATTTAATTAACTAGAAAGCGAGCAAGTAATTGTAACGGTTGTTTTAAGTGTGGCACGGTATCTTGTGCGTACTGACCGCTCGCCTCTCACCAATGTGGCCCGGGTTCGATTCCCGGCTCGGACCAATGTGAGTGTGTTGGTTCTCTTCTGTACCACGAGGATTTTTCTCCGTCCGAAAAAATCAAACACTTTCGATCTCCGTATGAGTCGATGTGGCCCGGCTGCCCGAGGCGCCTTTATCGTGCCAGTGGCTCAACCACGTTGTAGCCGCGTCCTTCGCAATTCAGCACCCGAACTGCGAGTAAGGATGATTAGCCTCTAAAACTATTATTATTTGTTTACCAGCAATTATTTTTGGTCCTTCTGTTTAGTGACAGCAGCAAGCTTTAGCGTGTCAAAAGTCCGAAGTCATGTAACGGCCTTATTCGTATTAATATCAGCAGCTTGGTTTTTTTTAACTCTGTGGCTTGTAGATGGTCTTTATAAAGCCATGGTTTCATATCTGGCCACGTCTATCCGCAATGCATATAGTACTTTCTCACCTTTAGTATTATTAAAGTTTCGATTTGGCTGTCACCTTTAAAACAATTTCCGGGAGCGGAAGCAATTTCTGGTAAAGAACCATTAAAATTGCTTGCTAATTGTCTAGTTAATTAAATAACTACTTCACCGTGCGAAGGTTACAGCCACAAAGGTCTATAAGTCGCTAAAGTAAATATCTCCTATAATTATTATATTACCATAACAACCTGTTGCAGCGGATTTGGTCACCATCGTCTTTGTGCCATCATATTTGCAAGGTTAATCCAATAAAAGAGAACTTAGTTTGTTTTTAAACAAGTAAAAAGGCTGTACCGATATACCAACATGCACGAAATAAAAACTACTAAATTATTGCAGGATTTTTTGGTTTGTTTATCTAATTTGTGGTCCGTGCTTTTTCAAAATATTGTTTTCTTTTCCGATCGAACTTTAAAGAAATATAATCTACTCTAACGACTAAATTTGTTTGTTTGCATTTACAGCCATTCTACAGTTTTAAACAGTTTTTTTTTTTTTCATTGCTCCAATCGCGCGCATAATGCTAATTTAGGCAACAGTATACACGTAGCGAATCGCACAGATACAGTAGAGTAAAATGATTTAAGCCAAGGATTGTGTACTTTTAAACAAGTCTATCCTAGTAATACAGTACTGTTGGCATCATCTGCAAGCTACATGGACCGCGTGGGTGAAATAAGAGAGGGCAGTATTTGACCGCATGTACGTGCCGTTTCTGAACTATCGAAAATAATTGAACACCGTTAATAGTTGGCAGTAACATGTGTCATAAACCTGTTCGTTACACTCGCTTCTTACTATTACAAAAAATGACACTGAGATTAATCATAACATGCGGCATTTAAATGGCCCTATCCCACATAATATTACAAAATGGTTTCTCAGGGTTACGGCGCTTCGGGAGTGATGAATATCAGAAAATGCTCAAGAAATATCACCGAGCACAATCCTGTATTTTAAAGATGTACCACTAAGCTAAATCAATAAGCAGAGATACAACTTTACCCAGCAACACCATGTTCAACGTCATGGCTCCTAAACTATTAATCATTTAAATGATACAAAAGGTGAGATATAGGTTGGTGTGACCAGATATGAGACCATGGCTTACTGATAAACACCATCTAACAAGCCACAGAGCTTAAAGAAACAAGCTGCTGATATTATACGAAAAAGGCCGTTACACGACTTCGGACTTTGACACGCTAAAGCTTACTGCTGGCTGCCAATACATCTTGGAGGCTAATCATCCTTACTCGCAGCTAGGGTGCTGAATTGCGAAATGAGCGGCTACAACGTGATCGGTCCGCTGGCTGGCACGGTCCGGGCCAGGAATCGAATCCGGGCCACATTGGTGAGAGGCGAGCGCTTTACGCACAAGATACCATGCCACACTTAAAAGAACCGTTACAATTACTTGCTCGCTTTCTAAACTTTCTAAACTAAATAACTACTTCACCATCAAGGTTACCGTCAAGAAGGTGTGGAGCTTCTGAAGTAAAATATCTCTTAATTATTGATTACCATATAAACCTGTTGCAGGGGATTTAGTATACCTATGGTATACCATCATATTTTTTGGGGTATTTAAATTAAAGCAAGGTTAATCCAATACAAAATTACTTTAAAAGTACACTTTTAATTAGTTTGTGTCTGAGTAATTGAAAACTGTTTACCAATACGCACGAAAAAAACTCTGAAATTTTATTGAGCTATTACAGTTTTCAATTTTCGAGGAAGGTCGATCGAAAGTTGCTGGTATAAACAGTGGTATCAGAACGAGTTTTCAATTTGTTTGCCATGTTATTTCATTGCACGAATGGGATAAAACCAACTCAGCTAAACCTATATAAGTGGCTGGTATTGTATTATCGGGGTTAGTTTGCAACGAGACGAAGAAACGTCAACCTATCACCATGGCTGCTCGCAATCTGATAGTCTGTTTGGCTGTTATTGTCGTTTTGATAAATTCATCATTGGTATGTTTTTCAATTTTATTCGAAACAATAATTAGACAACAATGCCTCCTCATTTTGAAAGGGTATTTTTTGCTTTTGCCCAACAATTCCTATAATGAAACAGTTATCCGTTTATTGCTCTTTAATTCCAAAGAGCCAAACAAAAGCGGATAAGTTGTTTTAGAGTGGAAATCACTCCGAATTTAGATTGAAACACTGATTTCGGTTTTGTTTTTGTTTTTAGTAGTTTCACTCGAAAACGTCTGGTTCCTCGTTTCAGACTGTGAAAGTAAATATTCAGTCGAATAAAGTGAATTTTCACTCTCTGGAAATTAGAGAGTGCGGTATCTAACCAAAGAGAGTTACCGTTATTTTTTGGTCCCGAATGTCTCCGTATTGTAATTTTTGTTGGCAACCCAATTGAATTTACCTCAATCATCAGAAAAAAATTATATATTATTATTTTTCATTATCATTTTTGTTCCAGTACAATATTACATTAGACAGTTTTTTTCAACTTTAGTGTAAAATCATTTTACAAAAATACTTTAGAAAAATGAAGTATAAAAGTCAAAACAGCAACATCGCTGACGATGCTGCTGCTATATTAACTTTCGGTGTAAAATTACAGATTTGTGTTCACAATGTATGATTTATATTGTGTTTGCTTTAGTCTTTGGAATGGTTCGATGAAAGTGATGTGCAGCGTTTATTTGAAGTTGACAGTATCGATAAAGGTGCGTAAAATGAACAGAAATATGTAATTTGTTGATTCGTTTTCTTTGTTCTCAATCATTGTTTCATCATTTTGAATTGACGTGGCCTACTTTCGAAGCGTTTGGTGCTTCATTGAAAGTTTTAATTTAATTTCTGCCCCGTCGACATTGCTTTTTGTATCCCTTCTAGTGGCGTAACGGAGACGGGGCGCATTCCCCTATCGAAGGTCCGTATACCCCGGGGGCCCTGACCCATTTAAAATCTTGATTTACACACAGTGTATCAGTTCCCTTCATTCCCCCTCCCCCTCCCCCATACATTTGTGCTTTACAATTTAACCACTGATAATTTCGCTCTTTTGGATATCATCACAGCCCCCGAACATGTAGTTGTCTACCCCCAAGTGGTGACGGAGGAGGGCGCTTTTGCAGTCACTGGCGACGCGCTCAGCTCGGATACCTTGCGGCTCACATTCCAAGCCTTCGGTGAGGATTTCGATCTGCCTCTTCAGCGGGACGACTTCGGCATCGCACCAGACTTTGAAATGAGGGTAATATCCAAGGAGGGTAGCCGAAAACTCCCGATCCGAACCGACTGCTTGTACAAGGGCAAATGGAACTCGGATCCTGCATCTTTGGTTACTGCAGAAACCAGCGATGGTTTGGTAAGATACAGTTTGTCTACAAAAACACAGATTTAAACAAAATATAATAGAATGCTACTCAAAAAATGTCCAACCAACATAATATAGGTATTATTTGAAAGATACATCTTTCTACTTTTAAACCCGATAAGTTTTGACAGAGTTATGAGTAATTTCCCAAGAGAAGTCAAATTGACCGTTTTTCGATTTTAGGCATTTGGACAAAGGTACGTAGCTAGCCTACTTGCCTCTGTATGAATGATTGCCTAGTCTACACTGGAAAAACTGTCTGTACCAAGTAAACAGAATTTACGTTTGTAAATAGATTTACATACTATGTTTAGTATCAGGATGGGTAGTGTTTAGCCATTGAACATTGATGTTTATGAATTTGATATATGCGTTTAGCTGATTATCACCAACATCTCATTTCGCATTGTAACACTTGCACATCCAAATCAAAAATCGAAACAATTTGTTCCATGGTCAAATTGACATCTCTTGGGAATTCTCTCGTAACTCTGTCAAACATTTATCAGATATGAATGTTTGATGTCTAATATTATCTATGTTGATCGCACATTTTACGTGTGGCATGCCGTTATATATTGTTTACATTTTTAGACATATTATAAGCATTACATGGAGGTATAAGACAGGTGGGTTTTTAGCAGGGTTTATTCAGTGAATTGATATAGCATATGATGATATTATTATATCTATGGTATTCCAGCAGATTCGGCTGATTAAATTAATGCATGTGCAAAACAAGACTGATATTGAACTTGCGATTCAGTCCATTCATTGTTGTTACAAAAACATGACAGCTAAATTGACAAGTCAACAGCTAATAGTCCGCATTTCTAAACTAAATGACGTCATGCTTAATTGTCAAGTTGACTCTGGTGCGCGGGATATTATACTGCATAGATTATCACACATTCTACGTAGGCTTTGTAAACGTGAATGTCTGATACTCGGACTAATAATATATAAGATTCTGGAATTTGTTTCTAGAATCCAAGTCGTATGCATTCAATGGATTTGTTGCATGTTGGTACCGTCAATTTTTAATGAAGACAATGCTGACAGAATACTCCAACCTCACAAACGAACATCAGGTACCCAAACTATAATTTTTACCTTAGGAAGTAATCCAACAAATTGTTATTTTGTTTTTAATTTCTACCATTCTGCTTTTACAGCATGTCATGATTCACCGAAAGGGTGGACCAATCTACGTCACGCCCTTGAAGGATCACCGAGCGAGTCAGAGGGGGCTAGGCCTGGCCCACGTTGCCTACAAGGGTCGCAATGCCATCCACTGCGCTACTGATAATACTATGGGTAAGTACAGGTGTGGATATCAAGTGGGAATTTGTTTTAAACCAGTCAGCCCCGTTTGATGACTGTCAAGGTAATAATGCTTACTTACTTTGTTGTAACCATGCAAAACTATGTGAGATTGTAAACGTATACATTTACAATAATACACTTCAAAGAAACACCAACGGCAGAAAATGATAGAAAACGTACAGCGTAAAGCATTTGTTGTATAATATAAAGTCGATATGAACATTTTGTGAATCGATTTACTGTTTGGTACTGTCATTTTGCCCAGTTCCTACTAGATTACCCAGCAAGAGCTCAGCCTCTAACCCCGCTAGCACGTCGTCCCAAAAAGTACTGGAACTGGCGATGTTTTCTGACTACGAGTTGTACAAGAAATACGGGGACGATACCGGCATGAAATTAATCGTTCTGTACGCAGGGGTAGGTACTAAGTGAAGTAAGCAAAAATAAATTCAAGGTAAACCAGAACAACAATATCTTTAACAACGGTACAGCTATAGGCTGCTAGCCTTGCCCAAAAGAATGGTGCTTTGCAACTAACCTGATAAAGTTTTAGCTTTCTAAATGCTGTGTATTCCGCGAAGAAATTTCAATTTAAATTCAAAGTTTGCCGCGAGTCACAATTTAAATTTACCTATCGCTCGCTGGCACGTAGACTCACCCCTTTGTATTTTTTGTTTGTCTAAAGTGCGCTTTCCCCGTCGATTTGTAATTCATTTGATCACTTCGCTTGGTCCCACCACCCATATACTAGGCGCTGGGAAGCGCTGATGGAGCTTTGAAGATATCTGTAAAGGAACTTTGCACGCATACTAGGTAGCGTACCATGACATTTCGAATTGCACGCAGCAATGCACGCAGGGCAATGAGCAGCGGAACTGGTGACCTTTATTTCACAGGTCACACACAATCTATCCAATCAGAGCTCAAAGCGCATCAGCACTTTCCAACCCCCATTATGAGCGGCGGGACCGAGCGAATTTGATCCGAGCTCGTGCATGTGTGTTATATTCTGTGGGTTCTTTTACGATAAAAGTAACGGAACGAACTCACCAAGACGCAAGAGACGAGTCATGCGCGAGTGTGCGCAATCCTACCGCGATAGGTCAATTGCGACAACAATCAGCATTTTGGGGTGCATTATCTTCAGCCAAATGTTACACGCGCATGACGCAAGGACCGACCAATACATACAAATTTAAGTTTGACTGGCCCACACTGTCCGAGCTATCCCTGGCCTCCCGGTTGATGTTTGTTGCGTTTTATCTACCGCAGTTTGACGGGCTCCTCGAACTGCCATCCCTCACCAGCGGTAATCTCATGGTGAGACTTACCTTCGCTGGAATAATCAAAGATTCAGTGAGTATAGACTATCAGAAAATAGTAGGTTGTCAGGTTTCTTTTTCCTTATTTTTGGACGCATTTTACAGGGCTGATTGTGTACCTCCAAATTAAATCGAATAATCACTCCAAAATATCTGTTTACTGTTTACTTTGTAACGACGGTGAACTCAAGATTGATGAATAAAAGAGTTCAGAATTTAAAAACAAGAAAAATATAAATCAAACCATTGTTACCAAATATTGCCCATTTTGGGGGGCAAGTGTTATATAATCGAACTGTCTTGACGCATTTCAAAATGGCGGGAGAATAAAAGTCCTAAAACACTATACCAATTATGTTGATTTATATCAACTAAATACTACAGAATACATATCAGATGATTTCTTTTTTAAATTGGTTAATTGACGATAATTTGATGCGTGATATGACATTCAAATAGAATGTTTGAATTTCGCCCTTTAAACGCTCTAAAGAAAACGTATGCACCTAATCCTAATAGACGTAAACGAAACGTTTTCCAAAATGTATCAAAATGAATGAACACTTAGCAAATTGTGCCTGAAAATTTTTTCTAGTTTGATTATTTATGACTTTGGACTTTATTTTTCGCATATGTAGACATTACATGTACGTGTACATGTAAACATTCAATTCAATGTTGTTGGCAGGAATTCAATAAATCAATTTGGTGCCAAGATTTTGAGAACCGTTCTAAATACTCGCTTAATGTTTTAGCGTTCGATTCCGTTTAGGTTCAGTTCAAAATGCCATAAAACGCTCTGAATTGTATCTTCTTTTTAAAAATCAGAATGAGCTAGCGACTTCAACTGATCTATACGATTCTCTAGATGCGTGTGTAGTGCATGTAGCCGCCAACATGAAACCTCCTGGTGAGCAGTTCCACTTTGACAACGCTGCTTACATCTCAGGGTAAGTAACGGGGGAAAAGACAACTGAAGGTATAAAGTTACAGTATACCATTTGTCAGTTGAGCATTTTTATAGTTTGAAGCAGCAACAGTTCTCAAAATCCAAAGTATGGTGCTTGCCAACTAACCTGACGAAGCTTTAGCTCTGTGAATGCTGTATATTCCGAGAAAGTAATATTCTATGTTTTACATTTTGAAACAACTAATGGAAGTTTGTTTATAAATGTGTCCCTTATTGGTCATTATTTAGCCCATTATGTGGGTCGTTCCGCCAAGTTGGAACACGCTGTCCTTGTTATGTCCAGAACCTGCTGTGATGCAATTTCAGTAATTCTACAATCACTACACAGTTTTGCTATGCATGTTTATTACAGGACACAGAATAGACCCAAAATACTCTTACCTGAAAATACAAGTGAAACAGTAGCTAAACAATCTAACACGGTGTGCCCCAGTGTTAATTTTGTTTTCAATCTGCAATCTGCACGTATATGACTCTATTTTGTGGTAAGTTAGTACAATAGTAAAGAGAAGGTTTGTATATACGATACTTTTGAAACACGACAACAAGATGTAACAGAGACACATGTACGATGTTTTTGTTACATCGGAGTGTTAAATTTGTCATGTATTTATTATATACACGTATAAAAACAACTTGGCAGTATTCCTCTCCATCTAACGAGGTTACATAATTGATAGATACAAATTTAACCTTTGAATCCTTCTAACTACATGTCACATTAAATTAGAAAGAAATGCGTTGGTCGGGAGTTGAACCCGAGTCAATAATTTTCCAAGGCAACTTTTCCAACCATTATACACCAACACTTGGTCGCAGACCACCGCTACCTAGGCTTCCAAGCGTGCACGCAGACACGCTTAATCTAACCTTAAATACCGACGTAAATGTTGTCACATGATTTTCGTAACGTATTTTGTGTACGTCTCCGTTCATTGACAGGTACGACTTATCCGGATCTTATACGGGCTTGGGGTACGTTGGTGTATGTGGAAGAGCTGAAGCCGTCTCCATATCAGAATTTTTCGGGCCGGAGGGCAACGCCGCAATAGTAGCCCATGAGATTGGACATAAGTAAGTATACTGATTAGCTATAATAATACGTGCCGTGGCCTCGTGGTCTATGGAGCAATGAATTCGCAGTCTGCGAGTATAAAGCTTGAGGTTCTGGGTTCGAGTCCGGCCTGGGACTATGGTGCGTGTGCATGCCCTTGGGCAATGCACTTTGTCGCTCACTGCTTATCTCCACACAAGGAGTAAATGGGTACATGTGAGAGTGGAGATGGTTGTTATTAGTTGCTTTGCGCCAAAATGACAACATTGAACTGTATACTCCCCAGGGAGCTGAGATTATTTGGAATGTGTCACGGGTCCAATGAGCAGGGATAATAATGGCACAGGGCCTTGAGTACCAGTTCTGGTAGATACGTACGTGCGCTATATAGAAATCCATTTTTGTCTCCTTTTGACTCCTCTCTATAGAGTTTGTACACGTTTTTCTTCAGCCAGTACACTTTAGTAATTCCGATTGACTTCAGCTTGGCATACACTTAGACCACCACCCATAGTCCTGGAAGAAATTCGTCACGATTACGTCATTTGTGGTCACGTGACGTCACGTTTTCTTCAACCAATACACTTTGTTTGACAAACAACCTTTTTAACCTTTATGGAATGCATTTTCTGAGCACAAGTATTTCACAGAAGTCAAATTTCTGTTTCTCTCCTTTTCTTGCATACGCACAGTTTGGGATGTGCGCACGATACTGATCCATGCAGCTCATGGGACTACATCATGGCAGCTTATTTATCGCCGGGTGCTGATGAATGGTCGACTTGCAGCAAGGAGTACTACAATACCTTCGTGGGGTAAACAACCGCACAATAAGCCAGTTCGGTATCTTGATGAAGTTGTCAAGGTCAAAGGTTATTTGGGATAAAATCGCTGACGTTATGTCACGCGATGTCACACGAACGCGCATTCTGATTGTAATTAGACTTGTGCGCGTCGTCGTACGACCATCTGGCCACCTAGGGCCAATTTCACGGAGCTGATAAGCACAACATTTTGATTAGCACAAAAAAGTCTTGCTCAGTAAAAACAAGCTATCAGCTAAAACTGCATGTGCTTTTCATGCTAATCAAAAACCAGCTGATTTTCAGTCACAAACAATATACATCTCCTGAAACTTGGTCTGTAACGCAGTTTTGGCCAAGGACGAATTTTTATGCTAAGCAAATTGTTGTGCTTAGCAGCTCTGTGAAATTGCCCCTGGTGCGTTCACACGCGTGCGTTGGTTATCCCGAATGTGCAGTTGAAATACCGATTTATTTTCTTCAGATCTGATACTACAGGCATCCGTTTTCGAAAATTAGAGCAAAAGAAAAAAATGTATAATTCCATTTAAAGCAGATATTTTATTTGGGATGAAACCACAATCGTATCAAATGAACATTGGAAAACAAAATCGCCGGGTCTGGTCCAAGGACTCGTTTGATTACAGTGCATTTTTACAGTGTACTTTCTTTACCGGTTCTAGATTGCGTGGTATGTCAGTGGGTTTCAATTTATTACAGAATAACGCCAATCTTTTTTTTGAAAAATCGAATTCTTCAAATATCTAGCCTTTATACGCAACATACCCAAAAAACTTAATAAACTTCATCGATGTACGTATGGATTCATATTTTATAGTAAATATTGTGACGCTGACCCGTTTTAAAGTTTTGTGTTAATATATTGATGCGGGAAAACCTATTAATCAATACTGTTCCTGTAGAGACGTCAGGGAACTATTAGGCTAGTAAATCAGACTAGTTGGCTTGCACCCATCATTGTTACAAATATAACGTGGACTAACTAAATAAAAAAAAAATTGGAGGCAGTGTTTGAAAACAGTCAGGTTTTTCCAACGATTGTCGGCCGGCAATCGTTGAAAATTGACTTACACAAATTCAAGTATACGGTATATTGTAATAATTTAGTATTTTTTGTGTTTGCAAATGCAACATTTATAACATTTTGAAATTGCCACTGACTCTGATGTAAACAAGATCATGACGCTAAAAAGACATCAGGGGTCAATTTCACGGAGCTGCTTAGCACACAAAATAATTTGCTTAGCTTGAACATTCGTTCTTGGCAAAAACAGAGTTACAGACCAAATTTTCGGGGAATGTATATAGTTTGTGACCAATAATCAGCTAGGTTTTGCTTAGCATGAAAGCCACATGGAATTTTGGCGGATAACTTTTTTTTTTAACTGAGCAATACTTGTTTGTGCTAAGCAAATTTTTGTGTTTAGCTGCTCTGTGAAATTGGTCCCAGGACGCTAATTCCACCTGTTAATTTTAAGCATATTCAAAGATGTGAAGAAAAAATAACGAAGCGTAACGGCAGACTCGTATGCTTTGTTTCAGGTCCGCAAAGGATGCCAACGGTGTTGCCTGCTATGACGACGGTGGCTGGTAAACAAGAGGCGTGACGTCACAGCAAGCGTTCGTCTGACACTTGCAACCACTGTTTACGTCACATAGTCAACGAAGTTTGAAGATTCGTTTTTGTTTAACGAGTTGTTAGACAATGACAAGTGAATTTTTTCTTTTTTTTAAATGTTTAAATTGATGGTGGCAGGTAATTTATTATAATTAAAATTATGTGAATTAATGAAATATAATTGAAATTATATTAATAATATTGAAGTACCAGTCTACGAGGGTTTGCATTCCTTTCCACGTGAAAAGCACGCGGACCACACAATACATTTAACGTATGTATTGGAATTCAAATGAGCCAGTAGGTGTGGCCCGTATGAGTGCCCGGGTAGCAAGGCACAAGTCATCTTTTCTGAGGAGCAATCAATATTACTATTTTTTTCGACCGAGAATGTGGGGTTAGAACCCTCTTCGACTTGTACCTCATTATATAATTCATTATATTTCATTAATTCACCTAATGTTGGAATTAGGAATAATTTTTTGGAATTCTATTTCATAACATTCGTACAAGTCTTTAGTAGGTTTGCATGTTCAAAGCTAAATAAAACACTGTGATGGTAAACAAAGAGAAATTGTTCTGAATACAAAACGTACACTGTATGGTTGTTGTATTGCCATTAACAAAATAACACACCTGATAAAATCGTCTTGCCGAAAGATACTTCATCTTCGATAGTTTTATGGTAAAATCTAGCGAGAGTATTTGCTTTACTCCAATTTGCAGTTTGTAATAGTGTCTGGAAGGCTAACACCATAGGCAAAAGCCATATAAGTGTATGCACTGCGGTAACTGTGTGCAGTGTAGATGGAGGGATCTATCCCTGCATCACGTTGTACATCTTACATCCATCTTGACAACATTTATATTTAATAAGCCAAAGTTGATATCAAGTAACTTGACACCTGACGATGCCCTCATAACGTCAAATCATATTTTGTCTGTGACACATCCCTTCTATGTGCATACCATATACCAACCCGATTGACCGTTTAGTTGTGAAGACAAAAGGCTTCAAAATAGGCCGTGAGCTAAACATCGTAGACTTTCGACTTAATTGTTAGGCAACTTGCAAAGAGGTGATTGAAGACAATTCGAGGGCGCTGAATCCGAATTTGGTAGTCCACGGGTTCATTACTTACACGTTTTGGCTGTAGATGCTCTTAAAGATGTGCAACTCGAGTTGTGCATAAACCTCCACAGTAAAAGTGGACAGGTTGGAATGGGATAGGAATAAACAATGGGAATCACACAGAAAGGCTTACACAGGCATGGACATTATTTATTTATTTATATTTTATTTTCCAGTTGAATTGAAGGGAATATAAAATTGAAGGTGATTGGTATTTGTATATCTTAGTTAAGTGGCACCAAGTATTATATTTTAATGTTCGTTATGCATTCAATATGAATATTAATAATAATAAAATACATGTATACATAAAAAACACACCACGTTGTCTCCTGTGTTGGCCTATATGACCACGAGAAGTGTGTTGAAACTACACGTACCAGATAATTAAAGGGGACAATTTAATTTATATCCTTGGTTATATTCAGGTTGAATTTATTTAAAGCTAGCATTCAAAGATTTAAAGGGGCAGTACTCCATCAATAGACATAGGGGGGGGGGGGCATACTTAATTGATGAGAAGTAATGCGAGCGCGAAGCGTGAAGCCCCAATGGCTGTGAGCTCTTACTGATATCTTATATTATTGCTTTTGTGTGATTTTAAAGTCAAGATCAGTTTGCTATCCGCTAGTCTTCTGACCTACTTTCATCCCATCTACGTCTTCTTTCATACAAGAAAAAAAAGGAAACAGCTTGGAAACGAGGCCACCAACCAACCAATCAATCACAGATTAGACGATAGAACGAAGCAGACACAAAGCTTTAAAATAGTGACTTATTTGCGAGTTCTTTGACCAAGGCTTTAATTTAGCCTTAATTCTATGAAGATAGAGCATAATAATAGAACAAATTACATGTACACATAGAAATGTAGTAGACCACACTCACATCAATAAGCCATTTGTGAGTTAAACTTAAATAACGTCTGGTACACACACTTACTTAAAATGCTTAGTAGGTTTTTTTAACATTGAATTCTCCAGACCAAAGAGACTGTTGCTATATCACATAATTCGGGGCAAGCTCTTGCATAGTTACGTAAGAGACGTTCAGCACCACTACATTGTTCACAATGGGTGAGAATAGCACACTGACACCAGACCATTATAGAGCTGGGGGTTGCTAGGGTAAGGCTTGCCCCGAATCACGTGATATATAGTAACAGTCTCTTTGTTCTGGAAAATTCAAAGTTAAAATGTGCCAATCATGTTGAGCAAGTCAGTGTACCAGATATTATTCAAATTTACCTCGCAAATAGCTTATTAAGGGGACGAGCATTCAACAAAAAATGCAATAAAACAATGACTATAATGACGACTATATTTCCTGAATATAATTTTACAAAAACAATTATTTTGGTCCACTCTGCTCAAAGCTCACAGGAGAAAACTTGCAACAAGTACAAGTTGCCTTTGCGCGGGAAGCACAAAGGTTACACTATGTGTTTTATGAAAACATGGAAATTATGCATAACCTTTCGGTGTACATAAACAGAGTGCGCACTTGGTCTACCTACAGAAATATACAATAATTTCAAAGAATATATAGCAATCACAGGTTCTGTACGTTTCACTAGGCACAATCTTAAACCAGCTTCTGGTTAGATAATTAATTATCACATGTTACTCGTACTCGTTTTGTACAGGTACATCAATGTGCTACTTTACAATGGAGACATTTTACACGCTTGGTGGCAGCAAACACATCGGCCCTTTTCTGTTCATGTCATTTTGAGCGTGCGCGCATAACCAGTTAAAGGACTGTGCTGCCACCAAGCGCCCCAAAGATCTCCCATATATATTTGTACAATGTTTACTTTCTACGTTGAAACCAAACAAAAAGAAGAAAAACAGCGAAACCAACGAGGTTGGCGCCTCCTAACATCATGAATGTCCAGGTGTAGCTCTTTGTTAGGTCGTAGATTAAACCTGGACCATGAACAAACAAACAAGGAAACCATTCAATCATGTCTTCCGTCAAGTAGTTTATCTGGGCGAGGGCTAGTCTAGCCCTAGACCCTTGTGTTATTTCGGCGCCCACCACGCAGTCAAGTGGCCTTTATCAATCTGGTTTGGATTTCTTACGTTAACCTTTGTTTCCGACTGGAATCGCTACCGAAATGGTAGCGTCCAATCAGCGAACGTATCTCCGCGTGACGTCAGCTTATATTTGAGTTGGACTAGTTCATTTTACAAACAGGGAATGTCCAATCATGTCACTTACAATATTTAGCTCAAATCATTAGTTGCTTCCTAATTTATTGCAATTTTGCATGTAAAATAGATTTAAATGTGATATCTTGTATTTATCATTCATATATTCAACTCAGAAGCAAAATTTATATACGTTTTTTTACCTTTTCTTACATGCTTTGATATTGAACGAATCACGAACAAAGCCAACTGGGAGATCGCCGTTCTGATTGGGCGTATTGGCATGCTAATATGTATCTATGAATAATTCATGTCGAGCAGTGAAACCTACATTGCAAAAGGCCTCGTGACATTAGTCACTCGGTCGCGCGTTCACCCCGGGTATCTAGACTCATCTCAGCCGCTTAGCCAGAGTCACGAGGCCTTGTCAAAAGGCTAGTTCACGGGTGGCGGTTCGTCGTGAAATAGCGCCCTCTATAACATCGGTGGTTTGTGTCAGTGATCGCGAAATAAACAACACGAAGGTCTTGGAACCAAGACTAGGCGAGGGCCGGGGGGCGAATTTTTTTTCCCAAACAGGTTTGCACAATTTCATGAATTATTCAGTAGTTGCGTTGATCGCTGTACAACACTTAGGTTCTAGGTCTCCTTTTCCCCTTAAATTAAAAATACTCTAAAGATATCAATTTGACTAGGAAAAACGAGGTGACCTACTACAGCAGGATTCGAACCCGGGATCTTTGATCCATAGCCAATCCCACTATCCACTACACTACGTATAGCAGCTCGACAACAGCTGTTCTTTAAAGTGATTTATTGTAACTAGTTAACTAATAACAACAATGCTGTGACGTCATGTTTTATTCCGATGAATAAACATAACTTCTCATCCAAACTACTGAATAATTCATGAAATTGTGCAAACCTGTTTGGGAAAAAAAAATTCGCGGCCGGGGGGGGGGGGGGGGGGGGGGGGGGGGCAATTGCTCCAACTGTCTGGGTTTTTTTTGAACAATAATACGCGTAATACAAGTGTTCGGGTCAGGTTTAAACAGACACTATGTTCTGGAATCGCCCAATTGTGCTACACACTCATTTCTAACTAAATGATGTTAATCGGAAAGATCATTTAAAAGTAAGATATAAACATTAACTCAACCATCCTTTAAGCCAGAAAGTGTTCGCCTTTTGCGGACATGTAATAAACCTCATTGAATAAAAACGACAGGAAACACGTATGTGTACACGTCGTGTTCGATGTAACCAACCGGGTTTTTGTTCATCTTTTCTCGGGAACGGTAAAAGTAAAGACATTAGGTTGGTTTCCTTTCCACCCGATTTGTTTAAAATAGAAAAACATTTTTATTTTTTTAATTTTTTTTTTTTGGGGGGGGGGGGAGAGGGGGTTCAGGACATATAGTATCCTTTCAAAATGTGACCCTTTAAATGTGACCTTATACTTTGAGGGTAACAAATGGCACTTCAATGGGTCATATTCCTGGTCATTTCAATCAGTAAACCCCAGTAAAATGTCATTTTCATGTCAAAAGTGTTATTTTTGTCCTGAAAAGTGAAATTGGACCCGGGTATTATTATGTATTAGTATTTTTTTCAATTTTTATCTGGAACCAAACCAATTTTGTACGGGAAAAAAATTAAACTCACTTACCTGGCAGATAGAGAAGCGAGAATCGTAATATACCAGACTTCATCGCGATCCAACCAAGGGCGCTACCCAACCGATCCACACCGACGGCTTCACACAACAACACGTCTGTCAGAAGCCACGCCAAAGAAATGGCAATACCAAACACGCCTTGATTGACAGCTGTGGACCAGAAGGACTTTAACCACGGGTCGATGAGGTAATACACAGACAGCAATATCAATGCGATTCCCATGAAGCCTTGATTGCTAATGAACTTGATCTTATTCAACATAAGTCCGAGGCTGAGACATGTAAGTATCCTTGTCAGTCCGGATATGGCGGTTAATGTGAAGGCATCACTTAGCGCAAACCCATTAGACTGAGTGTATTGAATATAATACACCAACCAGGATACCCAACCAAATTGAACGATGATGTAGATGATCGCCAATAGCCAATATGATACATCGTATAAGAGCTCGATGTGCAAAGTTTGCTGGAAACATTGCAACGCTGATGCCTCAGTTTGATTTCCCTTGTCACTGCTTTGTCTAGACGTGTTTGGGTCCACCCTGCATTGAGTTCCTTCCTCTGTAGGATCACACACCAGGGGAATATAGTCTGTACCCCCCTTGGTGACTGTCGCACCATTATCAGACGGGAAACGTAACAGGGCACCGTACACTGTCAGGAAAAGGAAAATGGCACCCAGCAGTAGCAATGTGCCTCTGTAGCCGTAGGTATCTAGGAATAATTGTGATAGCCAAGGCATTACCATATAGCTAATGGGGGGACCGGTTTTGGAGAGTGAGAAAGCTGTAGAGACATCCCCTGATTGAAAACAACGACCAACTTGTCCTCTTAATAAAACATCTGATATTCCGATTCCCGGTCCTGTAATAAACAAAAAGACAACATGAACTATTAATAGACTCAGTGTAGAGTAGTCGGAAAAATTGAGACTCATCTGTGTATACGAGTCCCAAAACTTAAGGTATTTAAAACATGCAACACCAAAAAGACTAGCACATGCAACAAACCAGTCGTTTTTTAGTTTTGCTGGCCATTCAAACATATCTGACACAAGGAACAATTCGACAAGTTTCAAGGCTAAATATTGTTTACTTTCTTAATTACTTTAAACAAATATTTGACAAAAAGCCCAATCTCCATGTTTTTATTTTCACGAAGTCTCCTGACAACGGGCAGAGCATACTGTCCAAAACGTTGAGTACCCTCCGGTTCTCTTTAAAACCACACATCTCACTAAAGAGAATTACCGTGGTGTTACCGCAAACTAATATTCACTAAAACCTTTTCGCCATGTAAACCTTCCCTCGTGATCAGGGCAACTGAGTAATAATGTATTGCTGAACACCCAAGGACTCAGTGCATGCGTGCCAACGATGTTGAAAAGAACGAATGTGCTTGACGCTCCACTTTCCCAAGATGTCGTGTCTTCCAAATCCCGGCTTCCTGTGCATTCTGGTCTCACGCATGCGTAGTTTACAACATGCAGCTAGATCCCTATCACACTAGAGCCGGTGTTTGACAAACGTGTATGATCAATAGATTGCCTCAAGGGTTTTGCATTTAGCAAGCAATTCTTAACTTAACATAAATCACATTATAGACTGGCATGATTTGGTCACTAGAACACGTCTATCCCCCCTTGGGCCTGTGAAATAGGTCCCCCTTCTGGTCACTCACAGTTTCTCGGGGACATAGACGTGCCCTAGTGACCTCATTGCCAGTCCATATGTGTATACTATTTATTTGAAATGAATTACATTATACAGTCGCGATATGTATATTTTACCGACGCCTCCTGTTGTAGTTATAGGTGGATGGTCCGGGAGGATGTTGTAGGTGATAACCTTAGTTTTCTTGGCACTTTGGTCTGGATTTAAGGTTAGCCTGAATTTATACTTTGCTTTTTCACCTACATGCATACTTTGTTTCAGCGCTCAAGACCCCAGTCTGCGTCTAGATCTAAGACACTTACCTGCCATAACCGCCAAGACAACTGCCATAACCGGAGGTGAAGACAACGAGGCAATGATGAAAGCCATACCGATCATTACTCCACTGACCATGATGCATACCCGGATACCAAAGCGTGTTTCCAGGGGAGATGCTATTGGCCCTAAATTGCAACATTAAATAAATCGTTATTTATGGTAGGTATTTATATAGATCCGATTCAAATTTATGAGATCATATACGGGTGTTGGTTCTTTCAGAAAACTGCTAGAAAGGTTATGGCGCTCTTACATGCCCAGCTATAACACATAACGTTTTCATAACGTTCCTGGAATTTAATCCTTTGATCACGTTCTGTTAAAAAGTTGAAGGAACATTATGGGGACGTTTAAAAAAGAAACGTTGCATTGAAACATTCAGATCACATTATTAACATTTCGAAGATCGTTATACGGACGTCAAAATATAACGTTTTATTATAACGTTCCTATAACGTTCCTAAAACGTTTATATTGAAATATACGCAGGCTGGAAGCATGTATATTCCTCTAAATTATCACAAACAATTGGTGCGTTTTCATATCAACCAATCCGGTCACTTACGTCTTCGTCTTAAAAAACGTTTTACAAACGCATATAAAACGTTGCAGTTTGTATGTATAATTAGGTGTTATTTCAGGACGTTCTGTATAGCAACTGACCAATCAAAAGTGAGGAAATGTGTGTTCCCAAAAGTCATGTTAAATTGTGGTATTTTGTAAAAAAAACCATATAGTACCCTAATTGCACTGCTGCTTTGTTCGGGCCCCAGAATCTATACTAGAGTCTTAGATATGGGGAGATTCGAGAGAAGAAACCGGAGTCCGAACAAACCAACATCGGGTGGTAAGGCGGTAGGGTGGTAAAAGAAGGGGAGAAAAAAAAAAAAAAAAAGTGTAAATAACAGGTGTTGTCCCCTCGAGACTGGGCCCGGATTGATTGAAGTACACCTATTGTTTCACTTGTACCTACCGGCTACACCTTACCGTTCATCCTTGCCTCAACCAGACTTAACACTGATAGTATCTTATCTTGCGCCCTCACTCGCCGCAATTCAAATAGTACCCTAATTGCACTGCTGCTTTGTTCGGGCCCCAGAATCTATACTAGAGTCTTAGATATGGGGAGATTCTTCGCTCCGAACCAGGACCACGAAGCCTCACCCATTCCCACAATATCTCGCCCCAAATACCACCCATACCTCACCCATACCTCACCCATACCTCACCGCCCGTACCGCATCGCCCGTACCGCGTCGCCCGTACCGCGTCGCCCGTACCGCGTCGCCCGTACCGCGTCGCCCGTACCGCGTCGCCCGTACCGCGTCGCCCGTACCGCGTCGCCCGTACCGCGTCGCCCGTACCGCGTCGCCCGTACCGCGTCGCCCGTACCGCGTCGCCCGTACCGCGTCGCCCGTACCGCGCCGCCCGTACCGCGTCGCCCGTACCGCGTCGCCCGTACCGCGACGCAAGTACCACGACGCCCGTACCACGACGCAACGCGTCACACGCACGACGCCGCCCGAATGACGCCGTCCGCACAACGCCTCTCGCACGACGCCACCCGCAGGACGCCACCTGCCTGCGCAACGCCCCACGCAGAACGCCACACGCACGACGCCGCCATCCATCCGGTAAAGCGAAGAACTCCCCGCCTAACTGATGGCGTTTTGCCGTAAACGCAGACGTATTATTCGACAGACGCGGTGGAAATGCGTGCAATGAAAACCAACTTGAATTTGAAAGTCGCCCTTTGTCTACGGGGGCGGCGTAGCCATTCAGACTATCGATGCTAACCAGATCGGCGGAGGCAGGATCTGAAGGACCAGCCCCCGAGTTAGAATATCCGACATTTGCGAGTAGCGCGTTGCAGTTTGACACTGTATGTGGCCAGAGGGCGGATAGCCCTACATACCGAGGCATCAAAAGCCGAGAGTTATTAGGGCGCGGAATACTACCTAATGAGCGACAGATCGAACCATCCGGCGCAATTGCGACCTTCAAGATATCTTAAACATAAATGTACATTTGCCATGCTCCACGGTGCCAAGGATCGTCAATGACGGGTATATTATTATGGGGTCTCGTGTCGTCACTCCTCGCTTAGAACTCCGCCTTCGCTTTCGGGAACATCCCGATAGACTTGCAGACGCCAAACGAGCACGGGAAGAAAAATAGCGCGGAACTGGGAACTACGTCCTGAATGAACCTGCAAGACCGCCCCATACCTTTAACGGTGTTATCTAATTGATAAACTAATATTGCAGATGAGCTTCACAAGTCCGCAAATATGCGTAGAACAACAAAAAGGAGAAATGCTGCGTGTGGGACTTTTCTCGACGCCGAATTGCATACATAAAGCGTCTCGTTTCCTCAAATGTCCCCCTGTGGGTCAATGCCTACCGCAACTGCGTATAGTTAATTTTATTGTAATTATTGCCATTACCACTTGACTCAGGCGCTTTTTCAAACACAACAGTTAACAATACGAAGAAAAGGTTGTTTCATTCTCGAGCAGGAAGACCATGTGACGTTAAATTACTATAGGGATACAGGGCTACTGGCCCACAATGCCCATGTATGTTTGAATGGATTCATCTATACGTTGGAAACGGGCAGTTTTGCAGAACGGCTGCACCGATGGACAGCTGCTGACCCGTCGACACGCAATTTTCGCCAAGTTTAGCGGCGACCGTGGAAACAACAACATCGCTTTTCACCATGGAAACGGTTCTTAGAATCTGTGAAGAAAAAATGTGACTTCGACCAATCATTAAACCTCATTTAGGAAACAGAAAGCAAAAATAAAGAACACCGTTAAAAATCGTGTATAAATTAGGCCAAACTGGCTATGGCAACTACTTTACGTGCCGCTATCTCTTTTTCTTATAATTCTTTTGAGGTCTTTCGGCAAAAGTTCCGATCCCAATTATAAGACTTCTAAGAGGTGGAGTAAAGATAACCACAACAATAAAAAATAGACAAGGATTGGCCGAAACTTGTTTATGTTATTAAGGACGCCCTGCTGGTACAAACAAATACCATTTAAACATTTTAGGAAATATCCTTTAATCCATAGTTTGTTTGTTTTGGTTTTTGGTTTGTTTGTTTTTTTTTTTTTTTTTGTTTTTTTTTTTTTTTCTTTTTTTTCTTTTTTTTTCTCTTTTTTTTTTTTTTTTTTCCCCTCCTTTTCTTTTCGCAGAGGCTCGTCCTCTAATCTTAATCGGTTAGTTACATGTCTAACACGCGTGGCCCGACCACTGCAGAACTTCTATTGTCACTCAAGCAGAGGTCCGCCCTCTGAACTTGATCAGTTACATTCAATTGTAACACGCAGGGCCTATCCACTGCGGAACTTCCATTTGTCTCAAATGCAGAGGCCCGTCCTCTGATCTTAATCATTTAAATTCAAAATTTAACACGCCGGGCCTATCCACTGCGAAACTTCTTTTGTCTCACATGCCAGGGCCCATCCTCTGATCTTAATTAGTCACATTCAAATTTAAAACGCAGGGCCTATCTACTGCGAAACTTCTTGTGTCTCTCATGCAGAGGCCCGTCCTCTGAACTTAATCAGTTAAATTCAAAACTGTAAACGCAGGGCCTATCCACTGCGAAACTTCTTGTGTCTCTCATGCAGAGGCCCGTCCTCTGAACTTAATCAGTTAAATTCAAAACTGTAAACGCAGGGCCTATCCACTGCGAAACTTCTTGTGTCTCTCATGCAGAGGCCCGTCCTCTGAACTTAATCAGTTAAATTCAAAACTGTAAACGCAGGGCCTATCCACTGCGAAACTTCTTGTGTCTCTCATGCAGAGGCCCGTCCTCTGAACTTAATCAGTTAAATTCAAAACTGTAAACGCAGGGCCTATCCACTGCGAAACTTCCATTTGTCTCAAATGCAGAGGCCCGTCCTCTGATCTTAATCAGTTAAATTCAAAATTTAACACGCAGATCCTATCCACTGCGAAACTTCCTTTGTCTCTCATGCAGAGGCCCGTCCTCTGATCTTAATCAGTTAAATTCAAAATTTAACACACAGGGCCTATCCACTGCGAAACCTCTTTTGTCCCTCATGCAAGGGACCGTTCTCTGATTTTAATCAGTTAAATTCAAAACTGTAAACGCAGGGCCTATCCACTGCGAAACTTCTTGTGTCTCTCATGCAGAGGCCCGTCCTCTGAACTTAATCAGTTAAATTCAAAACTGTAAACGCAGGGCCTATCCACTGCGAAACTTCTTGTGTCTCTCATGCAGAGGCCCGTCCTCTGAACTTAATCAGTTAAATTCAAAACTGTAAACGCAGGGCCTATCCACTGCGAAACTTCCATTTGTCTCAAATGCAGAGGCCCGTCCTCTGATCTTAATCAGTTAAATTCAAAATTTAACACGCAGATCCTATCCACTGCGAAACTTCCTTTGTCTCTCATGCAGAGGCCCGTCCTCTGATCTTAATCAGTTAAATTCAAAATTTAACACACAGGGCCTATCCACTGCGAAACCTCTTTTGTCCCTCATGCAAGGGACCGTTCTCTGATTTTAATCAGTTACATTCAAATTTAAAACACAGGGCCTATCTACTGCAGAACTTCTGTTGTCTCCCATCCAAAGGCCCACCCTCTGATCTTAATCAGGTACATTCGAATTTAACACGCAGGGCCTATCCACTGCGGAACTTCTTTTGTCTCTCATGCAGAGACCTGACCTCTGATCTTAATCAGATACATTCGAATTTAACACGCAGGGCCTATCCACTGCGGAACTTCTTTAGCCTGTCATGCAAAGGCCCACCAGTCTGATCTTAATCAGATACATTCGAATCTAACACGCAGGACCTAAGTACTGCCCAACTTCTTTTGCATGTCATGCAAAGGCCCACCAGTCTGATCTTAATCAGATACATTCGAATCTAACACGCAGGGGCTATCCACTGCGGCAACTACTTTTGTCTCTCAAGCAGAGGCCCGTCCTCTGATTTTAACCAGCTACATGGAAACTTAAGGGTAGGATACACCATTTACTCCGAAATATTAAGAAATATCTTACTCATCTGAAAGTAAATAAAGATTCTAGGCATCCAGCAAAATGATTGCGCTAGATATCCTGAAATTATTCTGAAAATTAAAATTCTATAAAGAAAAATATGCGACCGCCGGATGGCGATCGCGAAACAACACAAATAACATAAGAATAACCGCCCAACGCCGGTTGAAAACAAACGCTGTATTCCGTGCTTTTCTCGGCATTTATGACTGTAAAACTTCGAACAGGCCAGTTAAATTATATTTACTATAAAATACAACCGTCTAAATTCGCCCATTCATGATAATTTAAGCATATAACCATGGTGTATACTACCCTTAACACGCAGGGCCTAATCCACTGCGGAACTTCTAATTGTCTCAAACGCAGAGGCCCGACCTCTGACCTTATTCAGTTACATTCAAATATAACACGCAGGGCCCTTCCACGCGGAATTGTTATTGTCTCTCACGCGGAGGCCCCACCTCTGATCTAAAAATAAACATGTTAGATTAAAAATTCAACACACAAGGCCTGTCCACTGCGTAACTCCTATTTTCTCTTATCCTCGGATGATAGGCCTATCTATGTAAGATAAACATTCATCACCCAGGGCCCGTCCCCTGCGTAACTGTTATTCTCTCTTAAACTCTGATCTTAACAAAGCTATATTTAAATTCAACACGCAGGGCTTGTCCACTGCGGAATTTATATTCTCTCTTATCCTATGATCTTAACATTGTTAGATTTAAAGTCAACACACCGGGCCCGTGCACTGCGGAACTTATACTACCTTATCCTATGATCTTAACATTGTTAGATTTAAATTCAGGGCCCATCCGGTGCGTAACTTATATACTCTCTTATATCCTTTGATCTTAACATTGCTGGATTAAATTTAACACGGGGCCCACCCACTGCTTAACTTCTATTTTCTCTGATCCATTGATCTTAACAGTGTTAGATCTAAATTCAAAACGCAGGGCCTGTGCACTGCGAAATTTATATTCTCTCTTATCCTTTTATCTTAACATTGTTAGATTTAAGTTCAACACACAGCGCCTGTCCACTGCCCAACTTATATTCTCTCTTATCGTCTGATCTTAACAATGTCAGACTCAAATTCAACACACAAGGCGCGTCTGCTGCGCAACTTATAACTATTTCCCATCCACTGAACTTAACTATACACTAGATTAAAATCCAAAACGCAGGGCCCGTCCGCTGCTTAACTTATTATAATAATAATACTAATATCTTGGATTTATATAGCGCTTTTCACTCTTATCGTCTGATCTTAACAATGTCAGACTCAAATTCAACACACAAGGCGCGTCTGCTGCGCAACTTATAACTATTTCCCATCCACTGAACTTAACTATACACTAGATTAAAATCCAAAACGCAGGGCCCGTCCGCTGCTTAACTTATTATAATAATAATACTAATATCTTGGATTTATATAGCGCTTTTCACGCCCGAAGGGCAACTCAAAGCGCGTCCAACATTATTACCCCTGATCACTGGGCAATTTTCAATCCTTAAACCCTCTCGACTCCCTGGGGAGTATACAGCCTGTGCTGCAATATATGCGCTACTAGGCTAAATCAATCACAACAACCATCTCTGTCCTCACAGGTACACATTGTACCCCTGGGTGGAGAGAAGCAATTATAGTTAAGTGTCTTGTTCATGGGACACAAGTGTCACGACTGGGACTCGAACCCACACTCTGCTCAACAGAAACACCAGAGCTTGGGTTTGGTGTTCTTATCGACTAGGCCACGGCACCCTACTATCTTAACCATGTTAGATTACAATTTGAACCCACAGGACCCATTCACTGTTCTTTCTTAGGCACAGGCCCGCCCTCTGATCTTAACCAGACCGAGTCAACACCTTATCTCGGGGTAACAATGACCAAGAATATGAAATGGAATCAACACAACGACGTCATAACATCCAAGGCCAACAGAATACTAGGTCTTCTGCGTCGCAATCTGCAGTACACACCACAGTCAGTAAAGACCACTGCCTATCCGTCACTAGTTCGACCCCGTCTGGCATACTACAGTGCACAGTAGTTCTACATACACATTTTCCAATCCCTAGCCACACAACTTCTAGAAGATCCTCGGCATACAGTTGCTTACCCTATCAAACCCGGATAGATGCATTCAGGTATTCATTAATGCCCAGCACAATCCCACTTTGGAATTCCATCCCAGTCACAGTACATGCATCACCCAGTCTTGAGCATTCAGGACTGGATTGCTCAATGTGGCTTTCTCAACAAAGTCCAGATTTCACTATAAATATATGCACCTACACCCACACTATGTAAATGAGTATTATCTACACTGGTCCACACCGTGCACGACAAGCAAATTGACGAGATATCCAGTTGGACGCACTGTCCATTATCAACGTAGAAGTAGAAGTACCCACGCTATCTAGCGTAAAATTGTGCGTTTAAGCTAGCATTTTTAGTACAACTGCACAGACAGAAGTCGGTCACACCTTCTTGCATTATACGTGCCACCAAAAGGGTCAGCGACTGATAAACCTGATGCTAAACAACAATGCGCGTCATTTCCACGCGTAAATGCATTCAAAAGACTGCACTCATAAGCCAGCCAGCACTAAGAAACGTGCCGCGAAGCTGCCATTCGCCTAAGTAGTACACACGCCGCTCAAGGCGCTACGACTCATTTGAGGGTCCACTCCCCGTTTTGTTTGAATGTCAAGGCCCCCCTTTGAAAACACGAATGCTGCCAACAAGAAGGCATTATAGCTCTTCACTATGGACAATCATGATTAAATCTGATACGCCGAGCTAATAGGGCGCGATCGACCAACTGATATTTTGAAAACCAATAACGCTACCAACATCTACGAGCCGTAACTCACTACAGCCCCCAAACCGAAAATGAGAATTTCAGATGGTACAGAACAAAACCCTCCGCGCTTAACATATTGCGAGGTTAAAAACCTTTTCCTGGGAAAGGATCTTAAGGGTGCAAAACAATTACAGTTGTATTAAACCTGTGCTGGTGAGGGTAAAGTTGGACTTGTTGACATACTCAGACTATTTGCTTGGAATCCGGAGGCCTGACCGGAAATATGGAGCACTTACCAAGGGTTCTCCGACCACGTACCTGAATCGCTTTTCAATTAAGTCGGAAAAACCGTACCTGGAACTATTAAAACCATCCTTACATGCAAACTCCCATTGTTTTTTATTCCGAACCACAGCGGGAGAAAGGCCTATTCACTAAATGTTCATCTCGCTATAGCCCGAACCGTCTGTTGTAGTGCCATGCCATTTTGTGAACTTAGATTGCCCCTCCGTCTTCAGCTTTGTCTCTTTTTTTCCCCCTGGTATTCCTTCCATAACCGTCTTTGTCAATATACAGTATTAGTCAGGTGACTGTGATAAAACCCAAATAAGAACATTGTTACAATTTAAACCTTTTTTACCACTGACCTTAAATTACTTTGACCTCAACACCTCACCTTTGACACAAACACCAAGGCTACAACACATACATGCCACATTAGATTGAAATCGGGACTCCAAGTTTTCAAATGAAAAAGGGTTTTAAACTCCGGCCCATTTTAAAACTTGACCCCAGATGGCCTTCGACCTCAGAAGATGAATTCGAAAACCACTCTCGTATAGTGAGATAGCAGTATTTCATCTCCGACCGAAACGAGATTGTAAATGAAAAGCAAGGCAATGACAGCCATAACTTATCGGGGTTGTATTATATATAACAGCGGTGACCAAACAGCAGCGGCCAAACTCTTAATCGATCAAATAATCAAATCAGCCCTGGACCTCAAAGAAGTTAATTGCCCACAATAATTGTTATCTTTTATCGAAGATCCATAATAAGGCTAACAAATCCGGTACTAAGACGAATATTTCTATAGGGTGCTCACAAACTACACGGTTCATATCATATACTGATCCGGATACCCCGAGATGATCAAGAACCCTTTTAAATTGTACAATTTTTGCGGATTCCATATACATGTACTTGACTTAAATGGAGAACTACCTTGTAATTAGAACGTATGCCCAGAGCGGGCCTGATCGCTTTTACTATGCAAAATACGGGATCTTAGCACTGTCCTGGAACGGACCATGGCGATTACGCATGCCGGCTTTTCCGTGTCTTAGGTCACAATAATATTGTGCGGAATGACCTGAAACAAACATGCCCCTTAGTTGTTTCTCCCAGGTTAAACCCCTATAAGCAAGGCTTGAATAAGTTTCTGCTTAAATAGCGCTTAAATTGGCTTCCTCCCCAAAATTTGAAAAAAGGTTGCATCGCATTATTATATACAAACATATTTTACACACGGGTTAAATTTTACATTTATGATTGAAACGGATCTGCCACCGTCGAAGGAGGCACTTATAGTCAGTGAAGACATGCTGACATAACCGGCAGTGTTCTTGGACTCTAATAAAACCAAAAGCTTCAATTTCAATCCGGATTTTTTTTTTTTTTTTTTTTTTTTTAATATTTTATTTTGAACGACGATTGCTTGCAACAAAAGGGCTAAAAATACTAGTATCGTCTTATTGTTTAGAGAGACTTATCAAGTTTTCATCAACAGAGTTGAGCAGCATACTGAGCCGGCTTGGCGACAAGATATGTGATTTAGTTACCTATCTTCAAAATGTGTGGTTCTTTTTTAGTTACCTAAAACAATTAGGAACACTCAAAATGTCGTCTAATCCGAAAGCAGGCTCACAAAAATAATGCCGCGCAAAAAGCACATAAATGCATCATTAAAAGTGTACTGACCTCAAAGGTTAAAACGATCTAACACCCCGACCAAACCTGCGTTGCTGTACTAAACTCAAAGGCGAAACACATGTCAGAACCACTGCCCCATACCAGAGCAGAGCAAAGGCGCCCAACCAGAACATGTGGCACTCTGACTATCTAAAACAAACATCACATGCAAAACGTGAGCATAAAGCACAGTAATATAACAATAGGTACGAGTATGCATTATAATTATATTGAAATTATAATATATATTTTTGTTAATATCCCGAAACAGTCAGAGTCACCATGTTGGCCCAACACCACTGCCAAAAGGAACATTACTATACTGCGGGGCACTCCTTCGTGTACAAAAAACTCGCATTTTTGCGGCTGTGAGCCGTCAACCTGCTCAAGACATCGCTGCGCACCTCATTATAAAGACTACGCTGCATTCTGACTGGCCATACGATGCGAGAGCACCCATCAGGCTCTACGATATTTCATTCCCATTGTATGAATTAGCACCGAAGTCCCAACATTTAGATAATACGGGCTTTCCTACAGATATGTAGCGGAAATATATTATTTCAACACAGACTTCTAATAAAACTCAACCTATAATCAGCTGGGTAGAGGTTTATAAAGGTCTCAATTAAACCAGAAAATCAGATCTGTAGAAAAACACCCCCGAAATAGAGCAATCAACGAAGATTACACTGATTACACTAAGAGCACTATACGACATTTGAATGCGGAGAACATGCGTGCGTGCTACAGGGCGGCTGCCTCTACACCAGCATATACTGCAATATACTATACACCTGATTTAATCGCACGGCGAATTCTACGTAAAAATGCATTATATGAATTCAATACAAAAAGTGAATTTTTAAATGCGATAAGAGATATACCTCTACTGGTGAACAATGTCTTCATCTGTCTTTTTTGTTGTTGAAAATTCATTGCTGAAAACGTATGCAAACATTAAGTAGCCTGAATAACATAACTTCATTTGGACACGATATTAAACCCTGCATTCCTGGCCCTAATTGTTAAACAAATAGGCCAGCCTTTGCATAGACCATTGTGGCGCTCTCACATTCCATTGTCACGCATCAGTGCAGCCACTCCCAACCGTGCAAAGGTTGTCTTCAGTACGAAGACTCTATACCGCTAAGCATAGCAAGCATTCAAACCTATATGCTGGCGCACCCTGGAGACATTTTCTAAACCGTCTGCCGAAGCAAACGCAAAACGTGAGGTAAAACAAGAATACCTGCACTTCTATAAGAATACAATTGTCTCAGAGCACGGCTCCCTAAACCAAATCGACACGCCCCTTTTCAAGGGGGGCTCCTTCAGTTTTGAGCTGCACCAACAAAATAAATTAAAAAGTGGTTTGATCCTACCTCATTTCTCCATACAATTCAAGAAAGGGTCTTCAAACTAGCACAAATGTCCAAACTCGCAAACACAAGTGCGATTGACTTTTACTGGGATGGCAAAACCTTCCCAAAAATAACCCCTCTTGAATCCTAGGTTGCTGCCATGCCACGGTGTAAAACACGGCCGCGAAGACGAGCACGTCCGGCTATGACGAAACCAGACTTAACACTGATAGTATCTTATCTTGCGCCCTCACTCGCCGCAATTCAAATAGTTGGAAATATTGACACTATTCATGAAAACTAGCTGTGACTTGGTCGTGGACGGAAAAGTGCTGTACAAAAATTCTAACTCACGGCAATGGCCAGTCAGTAGGGTTCAGTAGGTTATCTATTATCTGATAGATTATTTTTGTACCCACTATCCCTCACTCGCCGCAATTCAAATAGTTGGAAATATTGACACTATTCATGAAAACTAGCTGTGACTTGGTCGTGGACGGAAAAGTGCTGTACAAAAATTGTAACTCACGGCAATGGCCAGTCAGTAGGGTTCAGTAGGTTATCTATTATCTGATAGATTATTTTTGTACCCACTATCCCATATCAATGTCACAATAAGTTAATTCCGTTTGTATTGTTTAATTAATTATCCACGCAGTGGCCATGTACATAATTATAGTTAAAACAGTATAGAGTAGATTTGTGTATCTTGCCAACGTCCTCTTATCTGAAGGTTGTACGAATGTTATTTTGCAACGTTTTTTTGTAAAGTTTAAAAAACACCAAGAAAACTCCACACATTTACGTTCCCACAACGTTCCAAGCGTTCCGTAAATATTTTCGTAACGTTGTAAGAACGTTCATGCAACAATTATTTTGGTTAGCTGGGTAATATTAGATGTGGTGCTCTTCAAATACAAATTATACATAATGCCACCCAGCCTATCTTTGCTTAGCCTTGTGCAAGGCGTTAGTCGTTATCCTGCCGCGCGCTGCAGTTAGTACTCTATTTGCACTGCTGCTTTGTTCGGGCCCCAGAATCTATACTTGAGTTTTAGATATGGGGAGATTCAAGAGAAGAAACCGGAGCCCGAACAAACCAACGTGGGGAGGCAAGGCGGTACACTGTAAAAAATTGTATAACTTCACAGTTGTTGTTCTGTTGAAAATGTCAATATATAACAGTAGATATTGCTGTTGGGATTTCTTTGCGTATAAACAAAACTTACTGTCTATGCACATTTTACTGAAATTCTCTGTTTGGTTACAGAAGGTTCGCTGTTAAATTAAAGTTTTGTACTGGAACAAGAAACATCATCTTTTAAACAAGCATTTTCTTCCGTTATGTTAAGACACATCAACATTACTGTTTTATAACAACACAATTTGCTGTAAATCCACAGCAACGACAACGAAGTATTTATCCACAGAGAATCCACCGCCCTCCCACACGAATCCCACCACGCAGAAACTGACCGACCAGAAGTGAGGAAACTAGTGTTCACAAAAGACATGCTAAACCGTGTTGTTATACCACAAAACACACTTTTTGACCACTTTGTGTAATTATTAAAGCAATTCACTGATACAATTTTGACTTTTAGCAAACAAAGCCGAAGAACCGCATCCCATCTCCTTCCGCATTGAAATATTAAAATTATTCATTTGAAAGCGTGACTTCATCATTGCGGGAAAAGCCGAATATAAAAGTAACTCACGACCGTAGTTAAAGTGTTTAGTAGGTTATCTTAGCATTTGTACTATATATCTGTATACGTAATACATGTAGTATTGTGTAATGTGTAATAACTAGTTACTTATAATAGGTCTGGCTCCCATTCCCACTTCATTCATTGATGTAAATTGCCGCAATACGCGTAACAGAAAACTGTACTTCAACAGGAGCGTTTGTTTTTGGATAAAACTTGCTGTTATATTAACAAAACAACAACGGGTTAATCACTGTTGCAAAACAGGGGAATCACTGTAGGTGTACAGTACCCAATACAGTAGAATCTCTGTTAATAAACAGAGATAAAACAACAGTAGAATGTACTGTTAAAAAACAGTAACTTCTGTAATGCCAATTGACAATAGAATGTACCGTTAATTAACAGATATTTTTTTAACAGTGTAGGGTGGTGAAAGAGGGGAGAACAAAAAAAAAAGTGTAAGTAACAGCTGCTGTCCACTCGAGTCTAGGCCCAGATGTATAGAAGTACACATAATGTTTTACTTGTACCTACCGTACCGGCTTCACCTCACCGTTCATCCTTGCCTCAACCGGACTTAACACTGACAGTATCTAATCTTGCGCCCTCACGCGCCGCAGTGCAAATAGTACTCTATTTGCACTGCTGCTTTGTTCGGGCCCCAGAATCTATACTTGAGTTTTAGATATGGGGAGATTCTTCGCTCCGAACCGGGACCACGAAGCCTCACCCATTCCCACAATATCTCGCCCCAAATACCACCCATACCTCACCCATACCTTACCCATACCTTACCCATACCTCACCCGTACCTCACCCGTACCGCGTCGCCCATACCGCGTCGCCGGTACCGCGTCGCCCGTACCGCGTCGCAACGCGTCACACGCACGACGCCGCCTACATGACGCCGTCCGCACAACACCACTCGCACGACGCCACCCGCACGACGCCACACGCACAACGCGACGCCGCCATCCAACCGGTAAAGCCGGGAACTATACGCCTATCTGATGGCGTAAATGCTATAGCGTATTATTCGACAGACGCGGTGGAAATGCGTGCAATGAAAACCAACTTGTATTTGAAAGTCGCCCCTTGTAGCCATTCAGACTATCGATGCTAACCAGATCGGCGGAGGCAGGTTCTGAAGGACCAGCACCAGAGTTAGAATATCCTACATTCAGTTTGCGAGTAGCGCGTTGCAGTTTGACACTGTAGGTGGGCAGAGGGCGGATAGCCCTACATACCGGGGCATCAAAAGCCGAGAGTTATTAGGGCGCGGAATACTACCTAATGAGCGACAGTTCGAACCATCCGGCGCAATTGCGACCTTCAAGATATCTTAAACGTACATGTACATTTTCCATGCTCCGCGGTGCCAAGGAGCGTCAAAGACGGGTATATTATTATGGGGTCTCGTGTCGTCACTCCTCGCTTAGAACTCCGCCCTCGCTTTCGGGAACATCCCGATAGACTTGCAGACGCCAAACGAGCACGGGAAGAAAAATAGCGCGGAACTGGGAAATGCGTCCTGAATGAACCTACAAGACCGCCCCCTACCTTTAACGCTGTTCATTTAGTTAATAAATTAATTTTGCAGATGAGCTTCACAAGTCCGCAAATATGCGCAGGACAACAACAAACAGAAGTGCTGCGTGTGGGACTTTTCTCGACGCCGAATTGCATGCATAAAGCGCCCCGTTTCCTCAAATTTCCCCTTGTGGGTCAAAGCCTACCGCAACTGTGTACAGTTAATATCTATTTTATTGTAATTATTGCCATTACCACTTTACTCAGGCACTTTTTCACACACAAACAGATAACAATACAAAGAAAAGGTTGTTTCATTCTGAGGACTGAAGACCATGAGACGTTAATTTACTACAGGGATACAGGGCTACTGGCCCCTGAATGTCCAAGCATGTTCGATTGGATTCATCTATGCGTTGGAAACGGGCAGTGCCAGTGTTGCAGAACGGCTGCACCGATGGACCGTTGCAGACCAGTCGACACGCAATTTTCGCCAAGTTCAGCGGCGACCGTGGAAACAACAACATAGCTTTTCACCATCGAAATGGTTCTTAGGGTCTGTGAAAAAAAAAATATGACTTCGATCAATCATTAAACGTCATTTAGGAAACGGAAAGGAAAAACAAAAGAACATTTCGATTAAAAACAATTTAGGCCAATCTGGTTATTATGGCAACTACTTTACGTGCCGCTATTCCTTTTTTATAATTCTTTTGAGGTCTTTAGGCAAAAGTTCCGATCCCAAAATAAGACTTTTAAGAAGTGGAGTAAAGATGACCACAAAATAAAAAATAGACAAGGATTGGCCGAAACTTGTTTATGTCACTCATGCAGCGGCCCGTCCTCTGAGCTTAATTAGTTACATTCAAATGTAACCCGCAGGGCCTATCCACTGCGGAACTTCTATTGCCTCTCACGCAGAGGCCCATCCTCTGATCTTAATCGGTTAAATTTAAAATTTAACACGCGGGGCCCGTCCACAGCGGAACTGCCCATACTGTGATCTTAATCAGATACATTCAAATTTAACACGCAGGGCCTATCCACTGCGGAACTTCTATTTGCCTCAAATGCAGAGGCCAGTCCTCCGATCTTAACGCTAACCCAACCTAATGCTGCTTTTGACTAGCAGTAAAAAGTAGTATGCAGAACTCTCACCTACATGTGTATAATGCCTATAGTAATTTTTAGTATTTGGTACATGTACACCCCTAATTGCACTCGTAGTACTAAGCATTGGGTCCCTAGCCCTCTGCTTGCTGAGTGTTCATGGCCCATGTATACTGCGTGGAGTATTCTAACCTCTACAGCAAAGATTGTCACATGGGAAACGACAATGGGCCAAGGCTGAACTACTGCATTTTTTGCCAGGTAAGAATTACTGACCTGTATTACCACTATTAGTATTTTGTGGTTGGCAGTATCTGTAATTTGACAGTACACACCCAATCATCAGTCACGGAGAGACTGTAGAGAAAGGAACCGAGCTACAAAATTTTAAGTAATATTCTGTAGTACTCAGTTCTTTAGCCGGCCCAGAGTAAAGCCTGCCCTAGGGGGTTAGGGTTAATCAGTTAAATTCAAATTTAACACGCAGGGCCTATCCACTGCGGAACTTCCATTTGTCTCAAATACAGAGGCCCGTCCTCTGATCATATCAGTTAAATTCAAAATTTAACACGCAGTGCCTATCCACTGAGGTACTTCTATTTGTCTCAAATGCAGAGGCCCGTCCTCTGATCTTAATCAGTTAAATTCAAAATTTAACACGCAAGGCATATCCACTGCGAGACAAATTTTGTCTCTCATGTCCCTACATGAGAATAATTTCAGAATAATTAATTAGTTACATTCAAATTTAACACGCGTGGCCTATCTATTGCGGAACTTCTTTTGTCTCTCATGTAGAGGCCCGTCCTCTGATCTTAATCCGATACACGGTCGAATGACACACAAGGCCTATCCACTGCGGAACACTTTTGTCTCTCATGCAGAGGCCCGTCCTCTGATCTTAATCAGTTAAATTCAAAATTTAACACGCAGGGCATATCCACTGCGAGACTTATTTTGTCGCTCATGTCCCTACATGAGAATAATTTCAGAATAATTAATTAGTTACATTCAAATTTAACACGCGTGGCCTAACTATTGCGGAACATCTTTTGTCTCTCATGTATAGACCCGTCCTCTGATCTTAATCCGATACACGGTCGAATTTAACACACAAGGCCTAACCACTGCGGAACTACTTTTGTCTCTCATGCAGAGGCCCGTCCTCTGATCTTAATCCGATACATACGAATTTAGCACGCAGGGCCTATTCACTGCAGAACTACTTTTGTCTCTCATGTATAGGCCCGTCCTCTGATCTTAATCCGATACACGGTCGAATTTAACACACAAGGCCTATCCACTGCGGAACTACTTTTGTTTCTCATGCAGAGGCCCGTCCTCTGATCTTAATCCGATACATACGAATTTAACACGCAGGGCCTATTCACTGCAGAACTACTTTTGTCTCTCATGCAGAGGCCCGTCCTCTGAATTAATCAGCTACATTAAAATGTAAATGTAGGATACACCATTTGCAGATATGGAGAGAGAAAAACACAACATTTACTACCGAATTGTTAAGAAATATCTTACTCATCTGAAAGTAAATAAAGATCTAGGCGTCCAGCAAATTGATCGCGAAAAAACACAACTAACATAAGAATAACAGCTCGACGCCGGTTGAAAACAAACGCTGTTTTTCGTGCTTTTCTCGGCATTAATGACTGTAAACTTCGGACAGGCCAGTTTAAAGATATTTACTATAAAATACAACCTTCCAAATTCGCCCGTTCATGATAATTCAAGCATTTACCAATAGTGTATACCACCTTTAAGACGCAGGGCCTAATCCACTGCGGAACTTTTTTGTTTGGTCTCAAATGCAGAGGCCCGTCCTCTGATCTTAATCAGATAAATTCAAATTGAAAACGCAGGGCCCTTCCACGGCGGAACTCCTTATGACTCAAATGCAGAAGCCCGTCCTCTGATCTTAATCAGATACATTCAAATTTAACACGCAGGGCCCGTCCACGCGGAATTTCTATTGCCTCTCACGCGGAGGCCCCACCTCTGATCTAAAAATAAACATGTTATATTAAAAATTCAGCACACAGGGCCTGTCCACTGCGTCACTTTTATGTACTCTTATCCTCTGATGATATCCATGTAAGATAAACATTCATCACGCAGGGCCCGTCCCCTGCGTAACTTTTGTTCTCTCATATCCTCTGATCTTAACAATGTTAGTTTTAAATTCAAGATGCAGGGCCTACCCACTGCGGAATTTATATTCTCTCTTATGATCTTAACATTGTTATATTTAAATTCAACCCATCGGGCCCGTGCACTGCGGAACTTATATTCTATCTTAACCTATGATCTTAACATTGTTAGATTTAAATTTAACACACAGGGCCCATCCACTGCGCAACATTTGTTACCTCTTATTCTGTAATCTTAACAATGTTAGAATTACGTTCCGACACGCATGGCCCATTCACTGCGTTACTTCTATTCTCTCGTATGCTTAGATCTTAACCATTGCTAGATTTAAGTTCAACACACAGAACCTGACCACTGCATAACTTATATTCTCTCTTATCGTCTGATCGTCTGATCTTAACAATATGTAAGATTTAAATTCAGCACACAGGGCGCGTCTGCTGCGTAACTTATAACTATCTCTCATCCTTTGATCTTAACTACACTAGATTAAAATCCAAAACGCAGGGCCCGTCCGCTGCAAAACCTATTATCTTAACCATGTTAGATTACAATTGAACACACAGGGCCCATCCATGCACTGTTTCTCTCTTATGCGGAGGCCCGTCCTCCGACGGATCTTAACCACGCTAGTCTAGCGTAAAATTGTGCATTTTAGTACAACTCGACCGACAGTCGGTCGCGCCTTCTTGCATTATACTTGCCACCAAACATGGCTGTTCAGTATGCCTAAAACCGGAAATCTATTGTCCAATTTAAAACACAAGAGGGCGCTGTCCAATCACGGATTGTTTTGGTTTTGTGCATTATAAGAATATTCATGAGATCATTGTCCCCCTACAAAAACAGACGCAACGAGCCGTCCAGCATGAGGGCTGTCTTTGGGGCTGTTCTATTGTGATAAAAAGGGTACTAGCTGTACCATTTCATCATAGCTGTACCATTTCATCATACCTGATGCTAAAGAACGATGCGCGTCATTTCCACGCGTAAGGCGTTCAAAAGACTGCACTCATAAGCCAGCGAGCACTAAGAAACGTGCCGCGAGGCTGCCGACCGCCTAAGTTCACACGCTGCTCAAGGCGCTACAATTCATTTGAGGGTCCACTCTCCGTTTTGTTTGAATAACAAGGCCCCTTGTGTTTGTTTAGGCCCGTCCTAAAACACGAATGCTGCCAACAAGAATGCATTATAGTTCTGAACCGTCTTGGGACCGGCCCTGTTCGTCGTCTACCTTAATGATCTGCCTAAGCAAGTTCATTCTACCGTGATGTTCAATCTACGTGACTGTATCATGTACAGGATGATCAGCATACCTGCAGATAACAGCATACCTGCAGATAACAACATCCTGCAGGAAGACATCTTGTCTATAAAGCAGCAATACATGTCTACAAAGCAGCTAACCATCTAGCAGCCGTTGACATCCACAAATTTACAATCGACAAGGAAGCTAGTCAACGTTCCACAATCAGACAAACATCGGCCACTTCATTGAAATCTGGACTCCAAGTTTTCAAATGAAAAAAGTTTTTAAACTCCGGCCCAATTAAAAACTTGACCACAGATGGCCTTTGACCTCAGAAGTTGAACTTGAAAAACCACTCTCGTATAGTGAGATTTCATCTCCGACCGAAACAAGATTGGAAATGAAAAGCAAGGCAATAACAGCCATACATTATCGGGGTTGTATTATATATAAAAGGGGTTGTATTATATATAAAAGCGGTGACCAAACGACAGTGGCCAAAATCTCGATCGATCAAATAATCAAAACAGCCTTGGTCCTCAAAGAAGTTAATTGCCCACAATAATAATACATGTAGTTGACTTCAATAGAGAACTTCTTTGTAATTGGAACGTATAAGGTTTGCCCAGAGCGGGCCTGATCCCCTATACTTATGCAAAATACGGGATCTTAGCACTGTCCTGGGACGAACCATGGCGATTACGCATGCCGGCTTTTCTGTGTCTTAGGTCACAATAATATTGTGCGGAATGACCTGAAACAAACGTGCCCCTTGGTTGTTTCTCCCGGGTTAAACCCCTATGAGCAGGGCTTGAATAAGTTTCTGCTTAAATAGCGCTTACATTGGCTTTCTCCCAACAAATTGAAAACAGTTGCAAGGCATTATTATATACAATCATATTGTACACGTGGGTTTGATTTTACATTTATAATTGGCTTTCTCCCAAAATATTGCAAACGGTTGCATCGCATTATTATATACAAACACATTGTACACATGGGTTTAATTTTACATTTATAATGAAATGCATCTGCCACCGTCGAAGGAGGCACTTATAGCAAGTAAAGACATGCTGACATAACCGGCAGTGTTCTTGGACTCTAATATTAATAATACCAAAAGCTTCAATTTCAATACGGTTGTTTGTTGGTTTTTTTGGTTTATTTATTTTTTATTTATTTGTTTTTAAATTTTTTTTTTTAACGAGGATTGTTTGCAACAAAAGGGCTACAAAATACTAATATCGTCTTATTGTTTAGAGAGACTTTTCAAGTTTTCATCAACAATTGTTTTATTTTTTTTAAAACAGGGACAGAACTACGACTTGTCTGATTTTATGGTCGGTAAGAAATACCCTTTTTTCTTACTAAACAAAGTTGTGCTGAATACTGTGCCGGTTTGGTGACAAGATATGTGATTTAGTTACCTATCTTCAAAATGTGAGGTTCTTTTTTTGTTAGTTACCTTAAAATAATTAGGAACACTCGAAATGTCGTCTATTCCGGAAGCAGGCTAACAAAAATAAGGCCGCGCAAAAAACACATAAATGCCTCATTAAAAGTGTACTGACCTAAAAGGTTAAAACGGTCTAACACCCCGACCAAACCTGCGTTGCTATACTAAACTCAAAGGCAAATCACATGTCAGAACCCCCGCCCCATACCAGAGCAAAGCAAAGGCGCCCAACCAGAACATGTGGCACTCTGACTATCGAAAACAAACATCACATGCAAAACGTGAGCATAAAGCAAAGTAATATAAAAACAGGTACAAGTATGCGTTATAATTCACTTGAATTTTGTCATTGTAAAATAGACACTTTATGAATCTATTTTTTTTTTTTAATATCCCGAAACAGTCGGAGTCACCATGTTGGCCCAACACCACTGCCAAAATGAATATTACTATACTGCGGGTCACTCCTTCGTGCACACAAAACCTCGCATTTTGCGGCTGTGAGCCGTCAACCCGCTTAAGACTTCGCTGCGTACCTCATTATAAAGACAACGCTGAATTCTGACTGGCCATATACGATGCAAGAGCACCCACCAGGCTCTACGATATTTCATTCCCATGGTGTGAATTAGCACCGAAGTCCCAACATTTAGATTATACGGGCTTTCCTACAGATATGCAGCGGAAATATATTATTTCAACACAGACTTCCAACTCGACCTAAAATTAGCCGAGTAAAGGTTTATAAAGGTCTCAATTAAACCAGCAAATCAGATCTGTAGAAAAAACACCCCCGAAATAGAGCAATCAACGAAGACCACTAATTACACTAAGAGTACTATACGACATTTGAATGCGGAGAAACAGACCCGTTCAACCGAAAACCAGAAACTAAATAAGCGAAATGATCGGAAACACTCATTTTGGGAACAAAAGACAACTAAAGACGGCTGCCCAAACATGTGTGCGTGCTATAGGGCTGCCCCTACACCATTGTGCATGTTATGTAACTAACTGCAATATACTATACACCTGATTCAATCGCACGGCGAAATCTACGTAAATATGCATTATATGAATTCAATACAAAAGTGAATTTTTAAATGCGATAAGAGATATACCTCTACTGGTGATCAATGTCTTCATCTTTTTTGTTGTTGAAAATTCATTGCTGAAAACGTATATGCAAACATTAAGTAGCCTGAATAACATAACTTCATTTGGACACGATATTAAAACCTGCATTCCTGGCCCTAATTGTTAAACAAATAGGCCAGTCCTTTGTATAGACCATTGTGGCGCTCTCACATTCCATTGCCACGCATCAGTGGAGCCACTCCCAACCGTGCAAAATGTTGTCTTCAGTACGAAGACTCTATACCGCTAAGCATAGCAAGCATTCAAACCTATATGCTGGCGCACCCTGGAGACGTTTTCTAAACCGTCTGCCGAAGCAAACGCAAACGTGAGGTAAAACAAGAATACCTGCACTTCTATAAGAATACAATTGTCTCAGAGCACGGCTCCATAAACCAAATCGACACGCCCTATTTCAAGGGGGGCTCCTTCAGTTTTGAGCTGCACCAACAAAATAAATTAAAAAGTGGTTTGATCCTACCTCATTTCTCCATACAATTCAAGAAAGGGTCTTCACACTAGCACAAATGTCCAAACTCACAAACACAAGCGCGATTGACTTTTACTGGGATGGCAAAACCTTCCCAGAAATGACCCCTCTTAAATCCTAGGTTGCTGCCATGCCGCGGTGTAAAACACGGCCCGAGGCTGGCTATCGGTCCGGCCGGGAATACGTGAACGTCCGGCCATGACGAAACCAGACTTAACACTGACAGTATCTAATCTTGCGCCCTCACGCGCCGCAGTGCAAATAGCAGTGCAAAAATACAGCGCGAACAGCGACCTCACGCCGCCACTATTTATGCAAATCAACTGAAGACGACCGAACGCCTTGTTCTACCCATCTATGATATCTTATGTTTTTCTTTATTTCGCGCTAGATTTCTAGCGCACGCCTTCCTATGCAAATCTAGATAAGTATAGGCGGGGCTAAGATGTGGAGTGTCCAATCACCAAATTATTCATCGTCGTATGTCGTCAGAAGATCTGTCGTATCATGGTCGTGTTTGAATTCTGCAGCGGATAAATTCCTCGAAGATTTTCGACCCAAGCATTGGAAGGCTTTTCTTCGTGATCACGATGTTTCACACCTTCACTATCAACGAGTGCTGCCATTTCAGCAAGCAACTCGCCATTGGTTTCGTCAGTTTGAGAATTTGAAGGATTCATAAGCAGGTTATTTACCTCATCCTCCGAGTAGAAATCTGTGTCCCTTTGAATGAATCCTGGGCTGCGTTCCACTTACGCGAACTGTTTGCGCGAACGTTCGCCTACGTTTTGAGTTTGCGTTAGTTGAAGTGGAACGATATTTTAAAAACTACGTTAATTTTCAAAATGGCGGCGCCCATTGACAGTGACATCGTTTGGTTGGCTGCCTTTTTTCCAACTCATTATTTTTCTTTAAAAGATCCCTATAACTGCTCAACACAATCCACCATTTATAACGAAAAGTATGAAACGTAAATCAAAATCGTTAAAAGAACACTGCCGTCTGCTAACCTCTTCGCCATCTTTAAAATACGTCACTGGCCAACAGCGAACAGCTCGGAATGTCGTTCGCCGTTTTCGCTAACGTTCGACAACATAATTGGCGCACATTGCATTCCACTCACGCGAACAACGCTAACGTTGGCCAACGTTGGCCAACGTTCGCTTAAGCGGAACGCACCCCAGTATACTGAATCTCGCCCCTTTCGGGTGCGAAATCATCTCCAGCTACGCCACTAGACACACAAGCGCGAATAGCTGCATTAGCCGGTTGTTCGGTTTAGCAAGCAAGTGCGTCTGAGAGGTTAGCAACCGTGTTCTGCAATGCATTGACTACTTCGCGGAATTCAGTGTTATCTTTACTCGCAGTGTTGGGCTCAGACGCGCTGCAAGCGGCAGCAGGTACGTAGCAGCTTTCGCGTTAGGTTTACGTTTACCACACTTCTTAGCAGGTGTGTGTGGCTTGGCTGGGCATGCCTTTTGCGGCCGTGTAAGATCAGATAGCTCATCCTCCAAGCAAAAAACGACGATCGATTGATCCTCCGAGGGATTTGCGTGGATTTCTATAGCGCACAGGTCAGTCATAGCGACGCAAAGAAATGGTCACATAACACCGCGCCGCGTGTGTTCCAAATTGACGCCAGAAATACACTGACGGTCGAGTGCACACTAGCAGGCAAGGTCCCTTAGTATATAGGCGCACTAAGCGCTTTCTTTGAATAGGTGTGTTCCCCATATATACCAGACAATGCAATCATACTCTGAATGCCGGGGTAATGGCGAGGTAAAATGACGAACGCCTTGACCAAGGATACTCTTGGCTATGTAAGCATTTCCTTCACGGTTCGTGTACATGTAATTGGTTTTAAAGTCGCGTATTATACAAAAAGCATGGTTTGAGGGGAAGTAGTGGGAATTACTGGTCCCGAGGTGTAGGTCACCTCGACTACCTCCCAAAGCGGAGGGAGGTAGTCGAGCTGACCTACACCGAGGGACCAGTAATTCCCACTATTTTCCAGAAATAAACCATGCTGTATTTGTTTTATTCCATCTCATAAATATTCACTGCCTTGTCGACAACGGCCTTCGTGGATTTCACAAATTTATTCAGCACAAAATATTCAAGTTCTTCGTCATCAGTCAATGACGAAAATCTAGTAACGTTACTGAGACTGGTTACGTAAAGATTACATGAATACATGTCTACGAGGCGGGTTCCAGAGGAAATTTGTGGTGCTACCAGATACCGCACGGCAGCGAGCTGGATACTCAACAGAATGACGTCACATGGCAGCTTATCATTTTTACCTACCGGACGTGCGGCGGAATCGGCCAATTGACGCGCTCAAACTTGTTCATGAATATTTTTGAGGTGTAGTAAATGTTCATAGCCTACCGCATGTGTAGTAGCTCAGGGTAGCTCACCCAGATCAAAGCTCAACAAACTTTAAAATGATCATCCTCAGGCTGTCTTTCATGTGCACATAAACGTATCAAGGCAACAATACTTATTTGAAAAAAACACCACCATGACACATGAAATAGGAAGAAAATGGAAAACTAACTTGAACAAAACAAAAGACATTTATTCATGTACATGTACCTATAAGATCAGCAGTAACGTCCATGATCACAATCATCCAGCTGATAACCCATGTATCCGTATCTGCTTGGTCCTGTATGGTTGGTAATAGCACAGCTAGAGCTTTCATCGCAGCGACCCACACAAACCCAGACATCCATGAACCAACGATTGCCAGTACACCGATATAGCGATTCGTTTTCTCAGATCCGAGCCAATGCATTTCCACTGAATTCGTGTCGGAAAATTCGTGACGTGTTGTGAAAATTGTGTCGTGATTTTAGTCAACAATTCAACCAACTTGAAACTTGACTAGCTTCAACGTCTACCAAACAGTGTATTGGAATTTCCCATGCAAGTTCAGCCAACGACTCTGGATCTGCGTAATAATTTCTACCTCGCAAGTAACACCACCTCCGTTTATAAATACCCCAGTTGTACTGACTACGGGGAAGAGTGTGCAAGGAACCATGAAACTAACATAATCAATTTGCTGTGACACTGCGGCCATAGGTCAACTGTAACTACGGTGTTCCATATGTGACATCGTTTTTTTCTATTTGATTTGGTACACACAAAAACAAGTACAAATTGGAAATTGTTTAGAGTTGGCTTCATGAGTGGCAAGACAAAAATCACGTCTGTTTCTCCTGTAATTGCGGCCGTTGTTTCCAACCACATAAGAGTGAGGTGTTGAGTGATGGTCAACAATTGTAGCTGGGAGCCAACGGTTTGAACCAGGAAGTGAGGTCATTCGGACTGGATCTCCATAGACGAGTGTGGAAAGGTTTTGACCAGCTTTCCTGTCGTATGTCGAAAGTGTTCTTTAGTTTCATATGACATGGTGGTAGACGGTGTACGTCTCCTATCTAATCAAAAGCCGTGCAAAACAATACTGCATATTTTATCGCAAATTTCTGCGCAGATTTCTGCGATATTGCAGATTTTATCGTACATTTCTGCGCAGAAATCTACGATGTCGCACATTAAATTATTTGATCGCACATTTCTGCGCAAATTTCTCGTAGATTTCTGCGACATTGCACATTTTATCGCACATTTTCTGCGTAGATTTCTGAGATGTTGCAGACTTTATCGCACATTTCTGCATAGATTTTTGTCAACATTTGAACGTGTTTAGAATTCGAATGTCATAAGGAGCTGGTAGTATGAGTAGAATATTGAATATCGAACGAGGAACGAGCAAACCAGCTTCGTACAGTAACGTTCAAATTTTGACCTTTTCTATCTGTTACCACACAAAATCCCTTCATTTAAAATGCAGAATACTATGTAACTATTGACAAATATTTAAATAAAATTTACCACCAGGCACCAGGAGCCAATTCCATAAAAGCATTCTAAGCCTAGTTGGTTGCTAACTTCCTTTCTATCTCTAGTTCCTTGCTAAATCTATTCCATAAAACCATTATACGCTTAGCAAGGTTCCTAGTTGCTTGCTAAAATTAGAATAGGTTTGGGGTATGTCTAAATCCTTAGCACCATTCTAAGTCACTTTCAATCTTTTATCTTTTGGGAATTTGTATTGACATCTTTATGCGCAGAGTCAAGGATAACCTTAAACTCATCATAGCGTTCTGCAAGGAACAGATTTTCCTGAGTCGAGTAATTAGGCTTCTTTCCCCTTTTTGGAGTTGAAACACCCTCTGAATTAGCCATTTCTGAAACATGTGCTCAGGCCGATACAAATGTACATACCCTAAATGGGGTACAGAGGAATGCATTGACAATACAACCCCCAGCATGACCTGATTTGAACTCTTTCCCTATTGTTAACCCAAACTGACCATGTACTTTGGCGATTATGCAAACCCCACACCATTCTAGCAAGCTGCAAGCAAGCAACTACATGTAGTAAGAATATTTCATAGAATGGTGCTATGGAATGCGATTTAGTTGATTGCTAGCAAGCAACCAACTAGGCATTTGGAATCTTGCTAAAACCTAGTAATATACTAAGTTAGAATGCTTTTATGGAATTGGGCATTAGGCCTAAACTATGCACATTCTCCATATAGAGCTTCAGTCTAGGCGTAATTTATGTGACAAGAATAGAAAACGTTAGCATACCACATTCTATAATTAAAAAAGGAACACAATTTGTTTAGTGAACAAACCTGCATTTTGATAATTATACCTCTTTCCTTTATAACTCAACACTGATTTCAAGCAAAACCTTCATCAAAATATTCTTCTAAATGACCGGGATGGCAGAAATAATACCTCTTCAGCGCATACAATAAATATCTTGGACCCCTCTATTTACCCAAGTCTCCAAAGGAATAATTTTATCATTGCAACAAAAGGGATTAATAACTATCTTCATTCCTTTATTTAAGGTTTTGAATTATGGTTTGAATAAAGAAGAATAATTTTTGTCCTCACAAAAACAGGCTGCATGTTATTACATTAGTTGAAAAAGTGGGTAAGGATGTATAGGCATGCAATTTGTAAAAAAATATGAAGGAACTATTTTGTTATTAAATACTATAGTTATACAATTATTTCCAAGGTTTTGGCTAAATGGATTTGTAGCGTTATTCCTAATTTCATTCCTAGTTTTGAGAAAGCATTTTATTCTTTAGAATAACTCTCATTATTTATTCCGTACACTAGTTAGAATGTATGTTGGCATAAAAATAGTTAATTTCGTGAAAGCATTATATCGGAATATTAGTTATTTATTGTATGTACTGACGGGGTGTTATTTCAGCCATCCCGGTCATAGCATGCCAAGCACCGCCGGGGTAAGCCCATTAGTGTAATTGATACCTGGGGTTAAACAAACACAGGCGCTAATAACACAAACAGTGCATTAGGTTATGAGGCGCCAAGTGTAAAATTATTATTTAACGCTATTATTTACAAACTAGGCGGTCACCCGGGGTTTGTCGGTTCTCGGGTTTGTAGCTACTTCCCTGGATGGATGGGGATTGTGGATACATGTTGACTCTATCATGGAGGTGCCAAATACAACTCTCGTGTGATTGCTTCATCTGACAGACTAATAATTGATTTACAAAATATTTTGCTGACCTTGCATAAACTTAATTGGCTGCAATGATACAGATACACAGGCCTACATTTCTTATAATATTTCCCACCTTTTGAGCATTATTTTGTAACAGTTATAAGAATGTATTGAATTATTGATACATCATTTTCCCTTGATTAAAGTTATTTAAATTCAACTTAGATATAAAAACCAATGCATTACCTTATATGAGCGAAATCAGCACTGCTTGTAGACTTCTTCCCGTGACAATGTTGGGGGTAATGAACTGTGTTTGGGGGTACAAATCTTTTTCTCACGGTCTCAACAGATGGATATAAGGACCCTGGACACACATATCAAAGATTTAAACATTCTGGCTATTTTATGTATTTTTTTTAAGGACATCCATTGCAAGCATGTAAACATTGAAATCAGTATTGCGCAATACAGACATGAAACAGCCATATGATGCAAATAACAACGACCAACAGCTCTAACTACCCCCCAGGGGATATCTGGGTGGCGATTGATAACAGCTGTGTTTGTTCTCTACCAAGGCCGCTCAAAGAGATGTCAGCGACTTTTTTTGACAGCGGCTAAACACAAAGGGATCAGATTTCGATTTGTCTGCACAACTCTATGGCTTTTGGCCCAAACCATTATTTTGAAGAGATGTTTCACCCCCTGAATGACCTCCTGGGTTAGAATTTTTTCCCAGTCCATTAGCCCGATAGGACAAACTTTGAAAATTCGACCCTTAGACGACCTTTGACCCCGGAAGACCCGAAAAACGCTAACCCGTTTTATTTTTGCCACGCTCACCTCGCATCGAGCATTGCGATCACCGAGTTTAAGCACGATCCGACCAACTTCAAAAAGGTGACCCCTAGATGACCTTTGACCTCGTACGCTCTAGCGAATGCAAACTGGTTCTTGCGGGGACCGAGCCGGACCCACCCACCGAGTTTGAACGCCGCACGACCCCGGGAAGGGGACGAAAAAGCGCGCACAGACTTCAAAAAGGTGACCCCTAGATGACCTTTGACCTCGTACGCTCTAGCGAATGCAAACTGGTTCTTGCGGGGACCGAGCCGGACCCACCCACCGAGTTTGAACGCCGCACGACCCCGGGAAGGGGACGAAAAAGCGCGCACAGATTCAAAAAGGTGACCCCTAGATGACCTTTGACCTCGCACGCCCTAGCGAATGCAAACTGGTTCTTGCGGGGACCGAGCCGGACCCACCCACCGAGTTTGAACGCCGCACGACCCCGGGAAGGGGACGAAAAAGCGCGCACAGACTTCAAAAAGGTGACCCCTAGATGACCTTTGACCTCGTACGCTCTAGCGAATGCAAACTGGTTCTTGCGGGGACCGAGCCGGACCCACCCACCGAGTTTGAACGCCGCACGACCCCGGGAAGGGGACGAAAAAGCGCGCACAGATTCAAAAAGGTGACCCCTAGATGACCTTTGACCTCGCACGCCCTAGCGAATGCAAACTGGTTCTTGCGGGGACCGAGCCGGACCCACCCACCGAGTTTGAACGCCGCACGACCCCGGGAAGGGGACGAAAAAGCGCGCACAGATTCAAAAAGGTGACCCCTAGATGACCTTTGACCTCGTACGCTCTAGCGAATGCAAACTGGTTCTTGCGGGGACCGAGCCGGACCCACCCACCGAGTTTGAACGCCGCACGACCCCGGGAAGGGGACGAAAAAGCGCGCACAGATTCAAAAAGGTGACCCCTAGATGACCTTTGACCTCGTACGCTCTAGCGAATGCAAACTGGTTCTTGCGGGGACCGAGCCGGACCCACCCACCGAGTCTGAACGCCGCACGACCCCGGGAAGGGGACGAAAAAGCGCGCACAGATTCAAAAAGGTGACCCCTAGATGACCTTTGACCTCGTACGCTCTAGCGAATGCAAACTGGTTCTTGCGGGGACCGAGCCGGACCCACCCACCGAGTCTGAACGCCGCACGACCCCGGGAAGGGGACGAAAAAGCGCGCACAGATTCAAAAAGGTGACCCCTAGATGACCTTTGACCTCGCACGCTCTAGCGAATGCAAACTGGTTCTTGCGGGGACCGAGCCGGACCCACCCACCGAGTTTGAACGCCGCACGACCCCGGGAAGGGGACGAAAAAGCGCGCACAGACAGACAGACACACAGACAGACAGAGAGTAGCGTATTATTATACTAGGCGGTCACCCGGGGTTTGTCGGTTCTCGGGTTTGTAGCTACTTCCCTGGATGGATGGGGATTGTGGATACATGTTGACCGAGTTTAAGCACGATCCGACCAACTTCAAAAAGGTGACCCCTAGATGACCTTTGACCTCGTACGCTCTAGCGAATGCAAACTGGTTCTTGCGGGGACCGAGCCGGACCCACCCACCGAGTTTGAACGCCGCACGACCCCGGGAAGGGGACGAAAAAGCGCGCACAGATTCAAAAAGGTGACCCCTAGATGACCTTTGACCTCGTACGCTCTAGCGAATGCAAACTGGTTCTTGCGGGGACCGAGCCGGACCCACCCACCGAGTTTGAACGCCGCACGACCCCGGGAAGGGGACGAAAAAGCGCGCACATATTCAAAAAGGTGACCCCTAGATGACCTTTGACCTCGCACGCTCTAGCGAATGCAAACTGGTTCTTGCGGGGACCGAGCCGGACCCACCCACCGAGTTTGAACGCCGCACGACCCCGGGAAGGGGACGAAAAAGCGCGCACAGATTCAAAAAGGTGACCCCTAGATGACCTTTGACCTCGTACGCTCTAGCGAATGCAAACTGGTTCTTGCGGGGACCGAGCCGGACCCACCCACCGAGTTTGAACGCCGCACGACCCCGGGAAGGGGACGAAAAAGCGCGCACAGATTCAAAAAGGTGACCCCTAGATGACCTTTGACCTCGTACGCCCTAGCGAATGCAAACTGGTTCTTGCGGGGACCGAGCCGGACCCACCCACCGAGTTTGAACGCCGCACGACCCCGGGAAGGGGACGAAAAAGCGCGCACAGATTCAAAAAGGTGACCCCTAGATGACCTTTGACCTCGCACGCCCTAGCGAATGCAAACTGGTTCTTGCGGGGACCGAGCCGGACCCACCCACCGAGTTTGAACGCCGCACGACCCCGGGAAGGGGACGAAAAAGCGCGCACAGATTCAAAAAGGTGACCCCTAGATGACCTTTGACCTCGTACGCTCTAGCGAATGCAAACTGGTTCTTGCGGGGACCGAGCCGGACCCACCCACCGAGTTTGAACGCCGCACGACCCCGGGAAGGGGACGAAAAAGCGCGCACAGACAGACAGACACACAGACAGACAGAGAGTAGCGTATTATTATATAGATAGATAATTCATTATATAACATATAATTCATTATATAACATATAATTCATTATTTAACTATTATTTACATTTTATTTACAAATAATAGATTTTGCACATGCAATTATATATATATAATTGTTGCCAGCTTTCATTATATATATATAATTCAATGAATCATTATAATTATATATAAATAATGTCGCCGGACACATTTTATATGTAAATAATTAATTGTGCACATGCAATTATATATATATAATTGACGGACAATTTTCATTATATACATATAATTTTACGGATCATTATACTTATATATAAATAAGGACAACTGACAAATTTTATATATATATAATAAATTGTGCACATGCAATTATATATATATAATTGTTGGACAACTTTCATTATATACATATAATAAATTGTGCACATGCAATTATATATATATAATTGCTGGACAAATTTCATTATATACATATAATGTTATGACTAATTATACTTATATATAAATAATATCGACGGGAAATTTGTATTTGTAAATAAAGAATTTTGCACCAAACAATTATTTATAATAATTGGAATTTATAATGTTTACAATGAAGTGAACGAGGCTATGATATACTAAATAAAAGTGTAGTATGTAAATTGTGTTATTAGCCACGCCCATTAATCTGAATATTCACATCCTGGCATCCGTCACAATATATCTGTAAGTCGAGTCTAGTCTGGTCCTTTCTGTGATCTGTACCTGCAATATGTCAAAGAAATATCGTCTGAGAAAACTCAAATTTAAAAATACTCAAACGGCATGGGCCACCCAAGCTAACTTGTTGGCTGATCCTGGGGTCCCCCGCTATCCCTCTACCCCAGTCACTACTCGGCCCATGCCGTCTATCTGACTTTTATTGAGAGATTCGTGTTTTTGGGTGGGGATTTACTGGCCTTCAACCGGGCAGGTAGTGTAATATTAAGCCCTTTGTATCTGGTTCCCAGACCAAATTATTTTGACTATTTGTTTACGCGATAGTGAGTGAATGTCGAATAAGTAACTGGCTACTTATTGAATTTCGAATGTCGAACGAGGAATAAGTAAGTGACAGTCACTGCACTAACAGCACAACTTACAAAAAAGACCGCGGTCTTGTGTCAATTCCCCGCGTTTGGCTATTGCACACGTTTTGACATATTGCAGGTACAGATCACAGAAAGGACCAGACTAGACTCGACCATGGAGGAATAAACTAGTTTATTCCTCCATGACTCGACTTAGCCGAGCGTGCAGATTGGGACGGGTGCCAGGATGTGAATATTCAGATTAATGGGCGTGGCTAATAACACAATTTACATACTACACTTTTATTTAGTATATCATAGCCTCGTTCACTTCATTGTAAACATTATAAATTCCAATTATTATAAATAATTGTTTGGTGCAAAATTCTTTATCACAATTAAAACTTTCCCGTCGATATTTTTTATATATAAGTATAATGATTCATAACATTATATGTATATAATGAAATTTGTCCAGCAATTATATATATATAATTGCATGTGCACAATTTATTATATGTATATAATGAAATTTGTCCAGCAATTATATATATATAATTGCATGTGCACAATTTATTATATATATATAAAATTTGTCAGTCGTCCTTATTTATATATAAGTATAATGATCCGTACAATTATATGTATATAATGAAATTTGTCCAGCAATTATATATATATAATTGCATGTGCACAATTTATTATATATATATAAAATTTGTCAGTCGTCCTTATTTATATATAAGTATAATGATCCGTACAATTATATGTATATAATGAAAATTGTCCGTCAATTATATATATATAATTGCATGTGCACAATTAATTATTTACATATAAAATGTGTCCGGCGACATTATTTATATATAATTATAATGATTCATTGAATTATATATATATAATGAAAGCTGGCAACAATTATATATATATAATTGCATGTGCAAAATCTATTATTTGTAAATAAAATGTAAATAATAGTTAAATAGTGAATTATATGTTATATAATGAATTATATGTTATATAATGAATTATTTGTAAATAATAGCGTTAAATAATAATTTTACACTTGGCGCCTCATATTATGTTGGGTGTATAACACGGGAAAAGGATAATTTCCCACTGACATCGTACGTATGCGTACGACCCTAAAGTAAACTATACATGTATTAATCTATATGGAGAGTCAAGTGTATTTTCATAGTTGTTCAATTTTTCAATTACATATTTAGGCATAATTTAATTAGTCGTATGCTGTCATAACATCGTTATAATGACAACTAGTATACACAGTCAAATCCTGATAATTAATGTACCTGATATAACAAGATAATGTGCAAGTGCCAAGGACCTGACCGTTTAAAGCGTTTGACATTAATAAAAAGCTGTTGATTCTGTTCTTTATTGTATTCAAAGGTTGTTCACTTGTAACAAAGGTTTGTTTAAACTCTTATATTTAAATTGTGCGTGTTGTTAGCACTTAAAATTGTAACTGTTTTTTGTTATATAGAACGTGTCTATAGCCCAGAACGAAGTCTAGCCAGTTCAAGTTAAAACATTTTCAGTGTGTTGGTACCAAACACTGATTAGTCTAGTCACAGACTCCCGTGTTTGAATTTACCCTACCGTTTTCTGCCTGATCGATTGAACGAAATTTATAACGGTCATAAATTCGCAGTATATTCCAAAGGGGCCAGTCATGGGATGTATGACAGATTGTAGATTCTATACATGGTGCTCGGATATACAGGGTGTTTAAAAAAGAATTACAACGCTCCTTTAGGTGATCCTAACTTTCTATTAAGTGTTGGAATCGAACAATTCTAACGACAAATTAAAGTCAAGTTAGTTGGCTATAATGTATAAAGAAAATCGCGTTTGATTCGGTTCAGTAATCACGGAGAAATGAGCGATTTGCTGATTTCGTGATTTTAAAGTCAACGGATCAGCTTGCCATCCGTATAATATAATTCGGGGCAAGCTCTTGCATATTTACGCAACAGACGCTCAGTACCAATACATTGTTCAAAATGGGTAAGAATGGCACAACGACACCAGCCCATTCCGGAGCTGTGGGTTGAAGCTGTGTGAGCAAGTAAGTGTACCAAATATTATTCAAATTTAACTCGGGATCACGCGCAAAAGGCAATTGCGGCAACTTGTTTTCTTTAGAAAAGTTATACACCTAATTATGTGTCTGTGTCAGGATACTATGTACTTGAATTACCCAATTAGGCTACAAAACGCGTTTTAAACTAAAGGGAGGTTCATCGGAAATATCATTTAAAAGTAGGGTAAAACATTCACACAACCATCCTTTAATTAAAACTGGGCGTTTTGTGTTATACTTGTGTAGAACTAGTTTCTATGGTCAGAAAAGTGACCCCCGAAACTCGAGCTATTTGGGTGTAGTCTGATTCAAGCCGGAAAGTTTTCGCCTTTTGCGGACGTTTAAGAAACCAAATTTTGTACTTTGTGTGCAATTAGTGGGAAACACACAACGTGTATCGTACAAAACGACAGGAAAAACTTAGACGTACACGCTGTGTCCGATTGTAAACAACCGGGTTTTTGTTCGTCTTTTCTCGGGAACGGTAAGACATTAGGTTGGTTTCCTTTTCAAATAGGAAAACATGATATTTGGGGGGATTTCAGGACATAGTGCTCCTTTAAATGTAACCTTTTAATAATTGTAACCCTTTAGTTTTTGTTTGTTTGTTTTTGTTTGTTTTTACCTTATACTTTAAGGGTAACAAATGCCACTTCTATAGGTCATATTCCTGGTCATTTTCATCCGTAAATCTCGGTAAATTGTAATGTTCATGTCAAACGTGTTTTTTGAATTTGGACTCGGGTGTATCCGTATTATGTCTTGGTATTTTATCAAATTTTATCTGGAACCAAAACAATATTGTACAGGAAAACAATTAAAACCCACTTCTGACCTGGCAGATAGAGAAGCGAGAATCGTAATAGCCTATACCAGACTTCATCGCAATCCAACCTAAGGCGCTACCCAACCGATCTGCACCGACGGCTTCACACAACAACACGTCTGTCAGAAGCCACGCCAAAGAAATGGCAATACCGAACACGCCCTGATTGACAGCTGTGGACCTGAAGGACTTTAACCACGGGTCGATGAGGTAATAGACAGACAGCAATATCAATGAGATTCCCATGAAGCCTTGAACGCTAATGAACTTGATCTTATTCAACACAAGTCCGAGGCTGAGACATGTAAGTATCCTTGTCAGTCCGGATACGGCGGTTAAGATGAAGGCGTCACTTAGCGCAAACCCATTAGCCTGAGTGTATTGAATATAATACACCAACCAGGATACCCAAACAAATTGAACGATGATGTAGATGATCGCCAATAGCCAATACGACATATCGTATAAGAGCTCGATGTGCAAAGTTTGCCGGAAAGATTGTAACGCCGATGTCTCAGTTTGATTTCCCTTGTCACTGCTTTGTCTAGACGTGTTTGGGTCAACCCTGCATTGAGTTATTTCCTCTGTATGATCACACACCAGGGGAATATAGTCTGTACCCTCCTTGGTGACTGTCGCACCATTATCAGACGGGAAACGTAACAGGGCACCGTACACTGTCAGGAAAAGAAAAATGGCACCCAGCAGTAGCAATGTGCCTCTATAGCCGTAGGTATCTAGGAATAATTGCGATATCCAGGGAATTACCATATAGCTAACAGGGGGACCGGTTTTGGAGAGTGAGAAAGCTGTAGAGACATCCCCTGATTGAAAACAACGGCCAACTTGCCCTCTTAATAAAACATCTGCTATTCCGATTCCCGGTCCTGAAATAAACCAAACGACAGCATGAACTATTAATAGACACAGTGTAGAGTAGTCGGAAACATTGAGACTCTCATCTGTGTATACGAGTCCCAAAACTTAAGGTATTGAAAACATGCAACACAAGAAAGACTGGCACACGCAACAAACCAGTCGTTTTTTATTTTTGCTGGTAATTAAAAAATATCCGACACAAAGAACAATTCGACAAGTTTCAAGGCTAAATATTGTTTACTTTCTTAATTACGGTAAACAAAACATTTGACAAAAAGCCCAATCTTCATGTTAGTTCACGAAGTCTCCTGACAACGGGCAGAGCATACTGTCCAAAACGTTCTTTTCAAAACCACATATCTCACTAAAGAGAATTACCATGGTGTTACCGCAAACTAATATTCAATAAAAAAATTTCGCCATGTAAACCTTAACATTTCATTTCACAAAATGAAATGAAAAAACCCTCGTGAGCAGGGCAAAGTAATAATGTATTGCTGAACACCCAAGGATGCATGCGTGCCAACGATGTTGAAAAGAACGAATGTGCCTGCGCTCCACTGCCACTGTAGTCTTGCCCAAGACACTTGTGTTATTTCAGCGCCCGCGCAAAATTTCGCTAACGTCGTGTCTTTCAAATCCCGGCTTCCTGTGCATTCTGGTCTCACGCATGCGTAGTTTACAAAATGCAGCTGGATCCACATCACACCGGAGACGGTGTTTGACAAACGTTTCTCTTAGTTTTGGACGATCCAATCAGCGACTGAGTTTGAGCCTCATCATGAATTATTTACGCAATTCTAAATATTTATGCTGACGCATACGTTTAACGCCAAAGCAAGACTAGCGGCGATAATTTAAAGATGGCAGTGATTATTCCGACATAAATATAGTTTTGTAAACAAAACATTTGTAAGAGAATCGAAAAGTAGCAGCAAGAAGCAACTTGGAAAAGGGTTATAAATATTTCCGAGAAGCGTATGTCCATGATTTGAAAAGTGGGATTTTTAGACGTCGAACGCCGGTAACGTGTAACCCTATCATTACCGCGAGCGCCACCTGGGCTCAAAATTGCATGGACGTTCGCAACCAAAGAGCCTGTATGTCCCCTATTATAAAAGTCGTTACGTGACCAGCATTCTTTGTTGGCACAAGCCGATAAGGCATGCAACTGAAATGTCCACAGCGCCCTCACTTTTGGCAGCTGTGTGGTTTATTATTGCTATTGGTTTCAAACTGGTTCAAAAGGACACGGGCGTGCATGCATGCGATCACAAGCAGTTTGTCCAACCACCGCCACTTAATTAGCTGCCATCATGGCCGAAAACGCTTCCAAGATTTTGGAGGAAATCTTCGCAGATAGCGGTTCAGATATGTCCGATGATGAATCTTCTGTAGCAACATCTGACGAAAGTGATGAAGAGGCAAGACAAGCCTCTTCAACTTCGTCTGGGAAGCCAAATTACAGGTAGGGTCGGGAGGTTACTAACACACCGTTCAACTTGGCTATTATAAAAATGTTTGCTTTTTGATGACCCTTTGCAGGGAAAATCATCAAAAGCACTGAACGTTTCAGTTTGCATTGCATAATCCGATGGAATCCAATTAGAAATTGATGAAAATATTGATTTGTTATTGATTTGAAAAAAAGAAAAAAAAAAGTTTGTTGTTTTTGTTTTTTTGAACATGTTTTTTTGTTTAGATATTCTTAATTTTCTATTGATTGTAAATGTTTATCTATTTTTATATAATAATCTTTAAAAAAATATTAAATATTTTAAAAATTGTATTTCATGAGTTTTTATTTTATTAAAGAACACTTATTTCAGTGGGAACACTAGATACGAGCATCCACAAACAGCATTGTAAGGACAGTTTCAGTTTGTCATTAAAGGTAATACAACATTTGCGACCACCACCACCCCCCCAAAAAAACCACCCAAATCACCACAAAAACAACAAAACAAGAAAAAAAACTACTTCATTAAATGAATGACCATATTTGACTGTCACGAATGGTCTCGAGCATCCTGTGAAATCAGGGCACCTGGTGTGCTGTTCTGTTTTAACAAAACTGATATTGTTTAGCAATTTCCAAAGATGGTTTGCCAAACGGCGTCCCAAAAAATACTAAACCCCGGATAAATCAGTTTGACCCGACACCCCCCCCCCCCCCCACCAAAAAAGAAAGAAAAAAAGAAAGAAAAGAAGCTAATGTATACTACCCTTAAAAGAAAATGTACCGTGAAATGAATAGTGTCCCATTAACCTTTCTGAATGTTCCTATTTCAGGTGTGGATGGAATAAAGCAAGCACCTCTTATAGCAAGAGCCCACCGATAAAATCCAGTGAAGAGACTGGCTGTACGGGAGATTTCAGTCACCTGTCGCTCATGCAAATCTGTCAGCTCTTCTTCTGCCAAGCAGTGTGGGAGTTGATGGTGGATGAGACCAATCGTTATGCTGACCAAACAATGTGTGCAGATGTGGCCAATCATCAGCCTGCCTGGAATCCAACTACTGTTCCTGAAATGAGGCCATTCGCGGCCTTGCTTTTGTGCATGGGTATCAACAAAAGGCCTCGCTACATCATGCACTGGTCCAGGTCGGAAGTTCTACGAAGTCCCCTGTATTCGGCGACCATGTATCGCAATCGATTCACTGCGATTCTTCGATTTTTCCACCTTGCCAACAACAGAGCTCAACCAGGTGATGCTCCCCCGAAACCTCTCACCAGATGAGACAATGATCAAGTTCAAAGGCCGACTTGGTTTTATACAGTACATGCCACGAAAGTCCGCCAAATGGGGATTGAAATGTTTTTCATTGAACGAGTCAGAAACCGGTTATACATGTGCTTGGAAGGTGTTCACCGGCTCTCAGCCCACATCAAAGGAATCTAGTCGACCCTCCGTTGGTTATGCTTCAACACACCACCCACCTAATATTACATCTGCTGGGCATGTAGTCCTCGACCTAATTACAGGGCTCGAACATAAGGGACATTTCATTTTCATGGACAATTGGTATACCAGCCCAGCTCTCATCTGCAAGTTGTCACAGTTAAAGTTTGGAGCTTGTGGAACTGCACGCTACACCACACTGGGGATTCCAGATTGTGCAAACCCCATCATTTGAACTTTTAACTGCATCCATAGTGTACCCATTTTGTATGTTTGTGCAATTACCTTCACAGTCCGGATTTCCTTCATTTTGAATAAAATCTAAGTAAATCTAAGTAAAATCTAAGTATATTCGAAGAAAAAAACTTCTCACTCCTAAATTAGTGTTTCTTCATCAGATTTACTCTTCTTGGTAGTTGTCAAGTTCATATTAAGGGAAAAAAGTGGGGGCGAGATATGGAATTCTTTCCACCCCTTCCAAAAAAACTTCTCACAGGCCAATTATTAATTGGCCTTGCGAGGACGCTATACACTAAAATTTCATAACTGGTCATATCATGTATATTACTGTGGTAACCTAAGCATAGTGACAAAATATGCCTTGGTACTGAAAGGGTTATCAACTAAACCTGTCAAGAATTCTAGGGCCAAGTTGACAGAGGCACGAATTGGATGGACATGTTTCTTATTGCAGAAGTGTAACCATTTCAATAGTGCACAACAATACTGTTTTTGTGTACCCCGTCTTTACGACTGGTAGATGATTTCAATTGTTCGTTGTGAAAGTCCTCTTGAAGCGAGGGCTTGCCTGATAAAGGTCCAGCACACATGACGAGATGGTCTTGGAGAGGGTGAGGCTGTTCTGGTACATGGGTTAGACACAGTAGTTTGTAGCTCTTTGGAATTAGCAACGGAGGTGGATCAGCAATCGCATGTAGTCTCGGAAACCAGTGCTGGGTTTACCAGAGTGGAAAAACTAGAACGCCTGTTGCCAGATCCAACTCAATTTTTTTGAGAACTCTCAGAAAATGGTGGAAAACAATAGATCAGTTCATTTGACCATGACCCAGAGAAGGCGTCACAAGACATTGCTATATTTTGATTTGGGATCTTTGTGGATTTCTCCTCATTAATTACAAAACCACGAACGCTTTGTTTACAAGCCACCGTCGTCATAGCAGGGAACACTGTTGGCATCTTCTGCGGACCTGAAACAAAGTATAACAGTCAACATCATTAACAGGTGAAAGTATAGCGTCCTGGTGTCGTTTTACAGTCATGATCTTGTTTACATCAGAGTCAGTGGCAATTTGAAACGTTTCCAAAATAATGTTATAAATGTTTAGTTTTCCAAAAAAATAAAACAATTACTCTAAAATATGAATCCATACGCACATATATTTGTTTTGGAATTAGATTTTTCACAAAAGATTGTCGTTATTCTGTAATGAACTGAATTCCACTGACATACCACGCAATCTAGAACCGGTAAAGAAAGTACAATGTAAAAATGCACTGTAATCAAACAAGTCCTTGAACCAGACCCGGCGATTTTGTTTTCCAATGTTCATTTGATACGATTGTGGTTTCATCCCAAATAAAATATCTGCTTTAAATGGAATTATACATCTTTTGCTTTTGCTATAATTTTTGAAAACGGATTAATGTAGTATCAGATCTGAAGAAAATAAATCAATGTTAAGCCAGTTCGGTATTTCTACTGCACTTGTGCACAATAATATGGGTCACGTGTCATTCGGGATAACTAACGCGCGCGTATAAACGCAGCATGAGCCAATTTCACGGAGCTGCTAAGCACACCATTTGCTCAGCATGAACATTCGTCCTTGGCAAAAAATGGGTTACAGACCAAATGTTCAGGAGAGATGTATTATTGTTTGTGACTGATAATCAGCTGGTTTTTGTTTAGGATGAAAATCACATTGAGTTTTGGCTGATAACCCGATTTTACTGAGCAAGACTTGTTTGTGCTAAGCAAAATGTTGTGCTTATCAGCTCCGTGAAATTGGCCCCAGGTGGCCAGATGGTCGTATACGACGCGCACAAGTCTAATTACAATCAGAATGCGCGTTCGTGTAACATCGCGTGACAAACGTCAGCGATTTTATACCAAATAACCTTTGACCTTGACTACTTCATCAAGATACCGAACTGGCTTATTGTGCGGTTGTATTATGGAATTCCATATTGTTTACCCCACGAAGGTATTGTAGTACTCCTTGCTGCAAGTCGACCAGTCAGTAGCACTCGACGTTGAGAAAGCTGCCATGATGTAGCCTGATTCATTGCATGGATCAGTATCGTGCTCACATCCCAAACTGTGCGTATGCAGGAAAAGGAGAGAAATAGAAATTGGACTTCTGTGAAATACTTGTGCTCAGCTAAAACGCATTCCATAAAGGTGGAGAAGGTTGTTTGTCGAACCCCGACTCCTGTGACTCCCGACTCCTATACAACCAAATTGTTTGCCAATTGATGAAAATGAATGGCTGACCAGCCTCTTGCTGGAAGTCGATCGGAAGTCGATCGGATTCACAAAAAGTGCCAAAGTGTATTGGTTGAAGAAAACGTGTACAAATCCTATTGAATTTGTTGAACCTTCAACGTGACGTCACGTGACCACGAATGACTTAATCGTGACGAGTTTCTTCCAGGACCATCTGTGCGTGGTGGTCTAAGTGTATGCCAAGCTGAAGTCAATCGGATTTACCAAAGTGTATTGGCTGAAGAAAAAACGTGTACAAACCCTATAGAGAGGGGAGTCTGAAGAAAAAAATTTGATTTCTATACAGCGCACGTACGTATCTACCAGAACTTGTACTCAAGGCCCTGTGCCATTATTATCCCTGCTCATTGGACCCATGACACATTCCTAATCTCAGCTTCCTGGGGAGTATACAGCTCAATGCTGTCATTTCGGCGCAAAGCAGCTAATAACAGCCACCTCCGCCCTCACAGGTACCCATTTACTCCTTGGGTGGAGATAAGCAATAAGTGACAAAATGCATTGCCCAAGGGCATGCACACGCACCATAGTTCCAGGCTGGACTCGAACCCAGAACCTCAAGCTTTATACCCACAGACCGCGAATTCATTGCTCCATAGACCACGAGGCCACGGCACGTATTATTATAGCTAATCAGTGTACTTACTTATGTCCAACCTCATGGGCTACTATTGCGGCGTCGCCCTCCGGCCCGTAAAATTCTGATATGGAGACGGCGTCCCTTGTTCCACAGGCACCAATGTGCGCCAAGCCCACAGTAGATCCAAACAAGTCGAACCTGTCACGTCAATGGACGGAGACATACACGAAAAACGTTACAAAAACCATGTGACCAAAATTAACGCCTGTATTTAAGGTGTCTGCGTTCACACTTGGAAGCCTGGGTAGCGATGGTCTGCGACCAAGCGTTGGTGTGTAATGGTTGGAAAAGTTGCCTTCCAAACAATTGAGCGGGTTCAACTCCCGACCAACGCATTTTGTTTCTAATTCAATGTGACATATAGTTAGAAGGATTCAAAGGTTACATTTGTATCTATCAGTTATGTAACCTGGTTAGAAAGTTGTTTTTATACGTGTATACCATAATTACATGACAAATGTGTAACAAGGACATCGCACACGTGTCTCTGTTACATATTTTGGTCGTGTTGCAAAAGTATCGTATATACAAACCTTCTTTTTATACTACTAACTGACCACGAAATAGAGTCATACGTGCTTAGGTTATTGCAGATTGAAAAAAACGACACTGGGGCACACCGTGTTAGATTGTTTAGCTACTGTTTCACTTGTATTTTCAGTATTTTGGGTCAATTATGTGTGCTGTAATAAACATGCATAGCAAAACTGTGTAGTAATTGTAGAATTACTGAAATTGCACCACAGCAGGTTCTGGACGTAACAAGGACAGCGTGTTCCAACTTGGTGGAATTGCTGGCCCAATATTTGGCTAAATAATGACGGATAAGGGACACATTGAAACAAATTATCATTAGTTGGTTCAAAATCTAAAACATAGAATATTACTTTCTCGGAATATACAGCATTCACAGAGCTAAAGCTTCGTCAGGTTAGTTGGCAAGCACCATTCTTTGGATTTTGAGAACTGTTGCTGCTTCAAACGATAAAAAATGCTCAACTGACAAATGGTATACTATAACTTTATTCCTTCAGATGTCTGTTTTTCTGTTACTTACCCTGTGATGTAAGCAGCGTTGTCAAAGTGAAACTCTTCCCCAGGGGGTTTCATGTTGGCGGCTGCATGCCTTTTACACTCACCATAAGAAGAGTATAAATGAGTTGAAGTCGGCAGCTCATTCTGATTTTAAAAAGGAGATAACATTAGAGCGTTTTATGGCATTTTGAACTAAATTAAAACGGAAAAATGAAACGAGTATTCAGAACGATTCTCAAAATCTTGGCACCAAATTGATTAATTGAATTCCTGCCAACAACATTGAATTAAATGTTTATATACGTACATGTAATGTCTACGTATTTTGTATGTGCACAAAATGAAGTCCAAAGTCATAAATAATCAAACTACAAGATTTCCAGGCAAAATTTGCTGAGTGTTCATTCATTTGGATAAAATATTCAGAACGTTTCCGTTTACGTCCAATAGGATTGAGTACATACGCTTTCTTTATAGCGTTTATATGGCGAAATTCAAACATCAACCATTCTATATTTGACAATTTATTGAATGTCATACCACGTAGGAAATCTTCTTTATTAATCGTCAATTAACCAATTTAGAAAAACTAAATCTGATATGTATTCTGCATAAATGGTAGTGTCTTAAGACTTTTAGTTTTTTTTGCCATTTCGAAATGCGTCAAGACGGTTCAATTATAATTACACTCTAAAAGAAATGGCATTATTGCTAACAATGGTTTAGATTGATATTGTTATTGTTTTTAAATTTTAAACTGAATATTGATCAACAATTTGAAAATAATTTTCTGACTACTTACTACAGGTTTTTCCGGAAAAATTCGGAAAATGTGCACATTCACGTGTAAAAGATGCATTCAATTTCGCGGTGATTTTGATGACGACGTTTATCCGGATTATTATTGTTTCCCAAAATGAGCATTCGATTTTATTTAAATATATGAATGTGCATAACGTTTCATTTGAACGATTACAAATACGTGATAGGCTTTCGGTTTGTTTGACGCATGCGAGGCCGATTATTAAGAATGTGCAATCTATTTTGCAGGAAATCGGCTGCACATTTAGCGAAATCGATTGTTTATAAATTAAAAAAACCCTCAGAATTGCGGGTGTGCATTCGAATTCGCGGTAAAATTAATTATCAATACTAAATTCAGTGCACATTTGGGAAAAAAATCGTTCGCTGATTTTTTACGACTGAATACACCTTTATGGAAAAAGAATTATCCAAAATTATTGTTAAATAGAAAACGGGATTGTGAACGTTCATACTATTTCGAACGAAAACGAATGCATCTTTTACGAATTAATGTGCACATTTTCCAATGTCGTCCGGGAAAACCTATAGGCCTATTTTCTGATAGTCTATACTCACTTGATCCTTGATTACTCCACCGGCGGTAAATCTTACCATGAGATTACCGCTGGTGAGGGATGGCAGTTCGAGGAGCCCGTCAACCTGCGGTAGATAAAACGAAACAAATATCAACCGGGAGGCCAGTGATCGCAGACCACTCCACGTTAAACAAAACTGTCCATTATTTACCTTTTGCAACTATTCAAAAGGTAACTAACCAAAATTATTGTGCTTACTCAGTGGTGTGAAGATATGACTCTATAAACTCCGTGTTAAAAGTTTCCTTCCAAATGTCATGCTGTCATTTTAAAGGAAAAAATGAAAGAATGTCATCTCCAGAGGTGCGTCTCAAGGACGCATTTTTGGAAATTTCTTTTTCAATTTTTTCTGTAATTTGCAAATGAAGCACGCATCACGCATTGGGATGACGCACATGCACGTGTGGGCGCTAGGTTTAGCAACACGTATTAAGCCCGGTTCATACTTCATGCGAATGCGTACGCGAAGCGAGTTTGTCAAGGTAAAGAAGAACGCCACAATGAATCTGAAATTATTGACGTCATGAAATGATCGGACATACATTATTATTAGCATTGGTTTGTCTGTGTGCCGCGTGTGTACATACATTCGGCTGAAGATAATGCTCCCCAAAATTCTGATTGTAGTGTAGGATCGCGCACACGAGCTCGGATCAAATTCGCTCGGTCCCGCCGCTCCTACTGGGCGTTGGAAAGTGCTGATGCGCTTTGAGCTCTGATTGGATAGATTGTGTGTGACCTGTGAAATAAAGGTCACCAGTTCCGCGTGCATTGCTGCGTGAAATTTGAAAAGTCATGATACGCTACCCAGAACGCCGAGCAAAGATATATCTGAAGCTCCATCAGCTCTGGGCAGTATATGGGCAGTGGGACCGAGCGAAGTGATCAAATGAATTAAAAATCGACCAAGAAAGCGCACTTTAGACGAACAAAAAAATACAGAAGGGTGAGGCTACGTGCCAGAGAGCAATAAGTCTATTTAAACTGTGACTCGCGGCAAACTTTGAATTGAAATATTAGAAAACATTTCTTCGTGGAATACACAGCATTTACAGAGCTAAAACTTTGCCAGGTTAGTTGTCAAGCACCATTCTTTTGGGCAAGGCTAGCAGCCTATAGCTGTACCGTTACACGCCCGTTGTTAAAAATATGGTTGTTCTGGTTTAAAAGTTTCTTTTCGCCTACTTCACTTAGTACCTACCGCTATGTACAGAGTGAGTAATTTCATGCCGGTATCGTCCCCGTATTTTCTGTACAACTCGTAGTCAGCAAACATCGCCAGTTCCAGTACTTTTTGGGACGACGTGCTAGCGGGGTTAGAGGCTGAGCTCTTGCTAGGTAATCTATTAGGAACTGGGCAAAATGACAGTACCAGTACATCGATTCACAAAATGTTCATATCGATACAACAAATGCTTTACGCTGTACGTTTTCTATCATTTTCTGCCGTTGGTGTTTCTTTGAAATGTATTATTGTAAATGTATACATTTACAATCTCACATAGTTCAGATTCACATTGTTACAACAAAGTAAGTAAGGCCACGAGAATGAAAGTTATAGATTTGTGTCCGGACCTTTTTGAAAACACATGAGGCTTTTTTTCATTATTCATTATTCATTATTTCCTAATGACTGTTGTTTTACATATACAAGCAGTGGCGTCCCACCCGTCCCATGTACTATGTACACAGGTATTTACACAAACACGCACATGATTCTAAATATGGAATAAATACAGAGGAGGCGATTGAAAACACCGCCGAACATTGATCAGCGATGAATCGTAAAATTTCACATTTCGATCATGCCATCGATCAATATCAGTATATATGCAATGTCAATAAACTTCTTTATTGTTTAGCCCTAATATTTCAACAATGACCCCGACGCCGCCGCGAGATATTGGCAAGATGATGATACTGCGTTCATAGCTGTTCATATATCATCTTTCCGTTACTATTATTAATATTAGGGGCGAATTTGAACAGAATTTATGTAATCAAATAATTTTTTATAAGGTATGATAGGCCCTACACCATTTGCAAATATCGAAACAATTTACTACCGAATTATTAAGAAATATCTTACTTATTTGAAAGTAAATAATGATTGTAGGCGTCCAGCAAAACGATTGCCCTAGATATCCTGTAATTGTTCCGAAAAATTGAATTGTATAAACCAAAATTCATTATAGCCGGACGGCGATCGCGAAAAAACAAAAACAACATAAGAAAAACTGCCCGATTCCGTTTGAAAACAAAGGTCGTTTTTCTTGCTTTTCTCAGCAACCATGATTGTAAAACTTCGGACAGGTCAGTTAAACGATATTTACTATGAAATATACCCCCCTAAATCCACCCATTCATTATAATTCAAGCAATTACCAATGGTGTATACAACCTTTAAAACACAAAACAAATTCCCACATGATATTCACACCTGTACTTACCCATAGTATTATCAGTAGCGCAGTTGATGGCATTGCGACCCTTGTAGGCAACGTGTGCCAGGCCTAGCCCCCTCTGACTCGCTCGGTGATCCTTCAAGGGCGTGACGTAGATTGGTCCACCCTTCCGCTGAATCATGACATTCTTTGAAGCAGAATGGTACATAAAACAAATATCACTGTTTATTTGATTACTTCCTGAGGTAAAAATGACAGTTTTGGGTACTAGTACCTGATGTTCGTGTGTGAGGTTGGAGTATTTTGTCAGCATTGTCCTCATTAAAAACTGACGGTACCAACATGCAACAAATCCATTAAATGCATACGACTTGTATTCTAGAAACAAATTCCATAAAATGTGTGACCAGCATAGATAATATAGGTATGGTTTAAAAGATACACATTTCTACTTTAAGATTATAGACATAAAACGTCCAAATATTATAATGTTTGACAGAGTTATGAGAAATTTCCCAAGAGAGTTTAAATTTTGTTTGGATGAGCAAGTGTTACAATGTGGATAAACTGTTCACGTGTCCAATTCCTAAACATCAATGTTCAATAGCTAAACACTATCCAACCTGGTGCTAAACATGTTTAGTGTGTAAACATGGTTACAAACGTAAATTTGGTGTACTCGTTAATCCAATTTTTTGCAGTGTAGGCCAGGAAATCACCCAGATGCAAGTAGGCTATCTTTGTCTAATGCCTAAAATCGAAAAACTTGGTCCCATGGTCAATTTACTTATCTTGGAAAATGACTCATAACTCATTATCATTATCAGATTTAGACTTTTGATATCTCATTTTAAAGTAGAAAGATGTATCTTTTAAACTGTACCTATATTAATATTATGTTAGTTGGACATCTTATGTGTAACATTCTATTATATTATATTTTATTTTTGTCTTCTATCCAACTTACCAAACCATCGCTAGTTTCTGCGGTAACCAAAGATGCAGGATCCAAGTTCCATTTGCCCGAAGTCTGGTGCGATGCCGAAGTCGTCCCGCTGAAGGGACAGATCGGAATCCTCACCGAAGGCTTGGAATGTGAGTCGCAAGGTATCCGAGCTGAGCGCGTCGCCAGTGACTGCAAAAGCGCCCTCCTCCGTCACCACTTGGGGGTAGACAACTACATGTTCGGGGGCTGTGAGGGATTCCAAAAGAGCGAAATGATCAGTGCGTATAACTGGGGTTAATTTGCAGAGCACCAATTTATAGGGGGGGGGGGGGGTGAAGGTAACTGGTATACTGTGTGTAAATCAAGATTTTAAATAGGTCACCACTTGGGGGTAGACAACTACCGGGGCTGTTATTGGGTCAGGGCCCCCGGGGTATACGGACCTCCGATAGGGGAATGCCCCGTCCCCGTTACGCCACTGGAAGGCATACACAAATAAATGTCGACGGGGCAGAAATAAAATATAACTTTAAATGAAGCACTGCGAAAGAAGGCCACGTCAATTCCGAATGATGAAACAGTGATAAACAAAAACAACGAATAAAGATAGTACATGTAACAACAAATTACATTATTATTTCCTTTTCATTTCACGCACCTTTATCGATACTGTCAACTTCAAATAAACGCTGCACATCACTTTCATCGAACCATTCCAAAGACTAAAGCAAAATAATACAAGTCATACATTATAAAACAAATTCTATCATTTTACATCGAAAGTTGATGGCAGCAGAGTCGTCATTTTTGTAAAACATTCCGTGTAAAATTATTTTACACTAAAGTTGCAAAAAAACATTCTGGTGTAATATTGTATTTAAGCAAAAATAATAATTTGCATTTCATTTGTTTTTTCTTCTGTTGGTTGAATAAATTTAATTTAAATTTAAATTAAAAAAAAGAAATAAATTACGGTGACTTTTGGGATGAAGAAATAACGGTAACTCTCCTTGGTTATATACCTCACTCTCTAATTTCCAAAGAGTGGTACAATTCACCCCATTCGAGTGAAAATTCACTCCCATTGTCTGAAACTAGAGACCAGACGTTTTTGAGTGAAACTAATTTACTCGAAAAAGATCGAAATACAAGCGAATTCCACTGAAATTATGTTTTTTTTCAGTGTGTTTCAATATAAATTGAAAGTATCTTCACTCTAAAACATTATTCGCTATAGTTTCACTCTTTTCATTAGGAATTACATGATGTTAGGCACAAGCAAAAAAAACTTTTTTAAATGAGGAGGCATTCTTGTCTAATTATTTTTCTCAAATAAAATTGGAAAACATACCAACGATGAATTTATCAAAACGACGACAACAGCCAAACAGACCAGCAGATTGCGAGCAGCCATGGTGACAAGTTGACGTACCTTCGTCTCGTTGCAAACTAACCCCGGTAAGACAATACCAGCCACCTATATAGGTTCGCTGAGTTTGTTTTATCCAATTCGTGCAACGAAATAACACGGCAAACTAATTCGGGCGATTCACAATGCAGTGCGCCACCAAGCGTTTGACTCAAAAGAGCCACTTTTAAACTTTACGGTCGACTTCTTCCGTATATCATACTGTAGTGAAATATCTATTCTTCATTGTTCACGCGAAGTACAACACAAACATAAATGTATCCGGAAGCGTCGTTGATTAAAACATTTTTATTTGCAGAACAAAATTGGAGCTTTAATCGTGCGCGTCCAAAAAGACGTAAAAAATGATGAGTTCATGCAAAATGAATACAGTTTTTCAAACTGATGCCGACTTTTTCCCAAGATACACTGCGGGTATAGCAGGATTTGCGCCTCCAACGGCAGCTTCTAGGTATTGTGAATCGCTCGAATTGAAACTCGTTCCGATCTCACTGTGTTGTTATACCAGCAACTTTCGATTGACCTTTCTTGAAAATTGAGTTAGGGCTATTTCGTGCGTATTGGTCTACAGTTTTCAATTACTATAAAACAGACTAATAAAAAGTACACTTTTAAAATTATCTTTTATTGGATTAACCTTGCTTTAAATTAAATACCCTTAAAAATATGATGGTATACCATAGGTATACTAAATCCCCTGCAACAGGTTTATATGGTAATCAATAATTACGAGGTATTTTAGATTAGCAGCTCCACACCTGCTTGACGGTAACCTTTGCATGGTGAAGTAGTTATTTAATTAACTAGAAAGCGAGCAAGTAATTGTAACGGTTCTTTTAAGTGTGGCTTGGTATCTTGTGCGTAAAGCGCTCGCCTCTCACCAATGTGGCCCGGCTCGGACCATATGTGAGTGCGTTGGTTCTCTCCTGTACCACGAGGATTTTTCCCCGTCTGAACAAATCAAACACATGAGTCGATGTGGCCCGGCTGCAATAAAAAAAATTCTGCAGGGAGGTTGGTACATAGTGTAGATTGATTAGTTAATACAGATGGTGTTGACGTCATCGATGATGTTAGAGTTGTCTGGGATCCGACTAGGGTTAGGGGTTAGGGGTTAGGGGTTAGGGGTTAGGGGTTAGGGGTTAGGGGTTAGGGTTAGGGTTAGGGTTAGGGTTAGGGTTAGGGTTAGGGTTAGGGTTAGGGTTGGGGTTGGGGTTAGGGTTGTCCCAGACAACTCTAACATCATCGATGACGTCAACACCATCTGTGTTCTGATTGGCTAATGTACTAACCTACCTGCAGAAAAAAATTATCGCGGCCCGGCTGCCCGAGGCGCCTTTACGTGCCAGCGGCTCGACCACGTTTTAGCCGCGTTCTTCGTAATTCAGCACCCGAACTGCTAGTAAGGATGATTAGCCTCCAAAACTATTATTATTATTATTTACCAGCAAGCTTTAGCGTGTCAAAAGTCCGAAGTCATGTAACGGCCTTCTCAGCTTGTAACATCATCAGCTTGTTTTTTAATCTCTGTGGCTTGTAGATGGTGTTTATCAGTAAGCCATGATTTCATATCTGGCCACGTCTATCCGAAATGCACAGTACTTTCTCACCTTTTAGTATTATTAAAATGCGGGGGGGGGGGGGGGGGGGGGGGGGGTCCGCTCGAGTACCCCCCCCCCCTCGTTATTTCGATTTGCCTGTCACTATTAAAACAATTTCTGGGAGCGGAAACAATTTCTGGTAAAGAACCATTGAAATTGCTTGCTAATTGTCTAGTTAATTAAATAACTACTTCACCATGCGAAGGTTACAGCCACAAAGGTCTATAAGTCGCTATTACCTCTTAATTATTATATTATCATAACAACCTGTTGCAGCGGATTTGGCTACCATCGTGATTGTGCCATCATATTTGCAAGGTTAATCTAATAAAAGATAACTTAGTTTGTTTGTGAACAAGTAAAAAAGGCTGTACCGGTACACCAACATGCACGAAATAAAAATAAAAAGTATTGCAGGACTTTTTGGTTTGTTTTTATAATTTGTGGTCCGTGCTTTTTTAAAATATTGTTTTCTTTTCCGATCGAACTTTAAAGAAATATAATCTACTCTAACGACTAAATTTGTTTGTTTGCATTTACAGCCATTCTACAGTTTTAAAAAGTGTTTTATTTTGTCATTGCTCAAATCGCGCGCATAATGCTAATTTATGGCAACAGTATACACGTAGCGAATTGCACAGATACAGTAGAGTAAAAGGATTTAATCCAAGGATTTTGTACTTTTAAACAAGGCTACCCTAGTAATACAGTACTGTTGGCATCATCTGCAAGCTACATGGACCTCGTGGGTGAAATAAGAGAGGGCAGTATTTGACCGCATGTACGTGCCGTTTCTGAACTATCGAAAATAATTGCGCACCGTTAGTTGGCAGTAACAGGTGCCATAACCCTGTTTATTACACTCGCTTCTTACCATATACCAAAAACCGACACTGAGATTAATCATAACATGCGGCATTTAAATGGTCCTATCCCACATAATATTACAAAATGGTTTCTCAGGGTTTCGGCGCTTCGGGAATGATGAATATCAGAAAATGCTCAAGAAATATCACCGAGCACAATCCTGTATTTTAAAGATGTACCACTAAGCTAAATCAATAAGCAGTATACAACTTTACCCAGCAACACCATGTTCAACGTCATGGCTCCTAAACTATTAATCATTTAAATGATACAAAAGGTGAGGAAGTACAATGCATTGTGGGTTGACGTGGCCAGATATATAGACCATGGCTTACTGATAAACACCATCTAACAAACCATAGAGATTAAATAAACAAGCTGCTGATATTATACGAAAAAGGCCGTTACATGACTTCGAACTTTGACACGCTAAAGCTTACTGCTAGCTGCCAAATACATTTTGGAGGCTAATCATCCTTACTCGCAACTAGGGTGCTGAATTGCGAAGGGCGCGGCTACAACGTGGTCGGGCCACTGGCTGGCACGTAAAGGTGCCTTTGGAAACCAGCCACATAATTATCGACTCGTGGCTATACGAAGCACAACCAGAGATCGAAAGTGTTTCAGAGGAAGGAAAACCGGAGGGCCTGAAGAGAAACCCTCGTGGTACAGGAGAGAACCAACCCACAACTCTACTCACATAATGGTCCGGGCCAGGAATCGAATCCGGGCCACATTGATGAGAGGCGAGCGCTTTACGCACAAGATACCAAGAACCGTTTCAATTACTTGCTTGCTTTCTAGTTAATTAAATAACTACTTCACCATGCGAAGGTTACAGTCAAGAAGGTGTGAGGCTGCTGAAGTAAAATATCTCTTAATTATTGATTACCATATAAACCTGTTGCAGGGGATTTAGTCGTATACCATCATATTTTTTTGGGTATTTAAATTAAAGCAAGGTTAATCCAATAAAAAATTACTTTAAAAGTACACTTTTAATTAGTTTGTGTCTGAGTAATTGAAAACTGTTTACCAATACGCACGAAAAAAAATCTGACATTTTATTGAGCTATTACAGTTTTCAATTTTCGAGGAAGGTCGATCGAAAGTTGCTGGTATAAACAGTGTTATCAGAACGAGTTTTCAATTTGTTTGCCATGTTATTTCATTGCTCGAATGGGATAAAACCAACTCAGCTAAACCTATATAAGTGGCTGGTATTGTATTACCGGGGTTAGTTTGCAACGAGACGAAGAAACGTCAACTTATCACCATGGCTGCTCGCAATCTGATAGTCGGTTTGGCTGTTGTTGTCGTTTTGATAAATTCATCATTGGTATGTTTTTCAATTTTATTCGAAACAATAATTAGACAACTGCAATGCCTCCTCATTTTGAAAGGGTATTTTGTACTTTTGCCCAACATCCTATAATTCCTATAATGAAACAGAGTTATCCGTTTATTGCTCTTTAATTCCAAAGCGGATAAGTTGTTTTAGAGTGGAAATCACTCCGAATTTAGATTGAAACACTGATTTCGGTTTTGTTTTTAGTAGTTTCACTCGAAAACGTCTGGTTCCTCGTTTCAGACTGTGAAGAGTAAATATTCAGTCGAATAAAGTGAATTTTCACTCTCTGAAAATTAGAGAGTGCGGTATCTAACCAAAGAGAGTTACCGTTATTTCTTGATCCCGAATGTCACCGTATTGTTATTTTTTTTGGAACCCAATTGAATTTACCTCAATCATCAGAAAAAAATATATATTATTATTTTTCATTATCATTTTTGTTCCAGTACAATATTATGTTTTTATGTGTAATTGTGCATGTCGTGATTTTTAATGGTTCATTCGAAACTTAAATGTTTAGCTTGTAAATTTTGATTTATAATGGTTTTACTTAAAAATGGTCTAGTACTGTAGTTTTAGTTTAAGTAGTACGGTTTTATCGTTCAAGTATGTCTATTGTAATGCGCATTAGAACATATGTTTATGTATTTTGCGCAATATAAATGCCATTATTATTATTATTATTATTAATATTACATTAGACAGTTTTTTTCAACTTTAGTGTAAAATCATTTTACAAAAATACTTTAGAAAATGAAGTATAAAAGTCAAAACAGCAACATCGCTGACGATGCTGCTGCTTTTCTAACTTTCGGTGTAAAATTACAGATTTGTGTTCACAATGTATAATTTATATTGTTTTTGCCTTAGTCTTTGGAATGGTTCGATGAAAGTGATGTGCAGCGTTTATTTGAAGTTGACAGTATCGATAAAGGTGCGTAAAATGAACAGAAATTTGTAATTTGTTGTTACTTTCTTTATTCGTTTTCTTTGTTCTCAATCATTGCTTCATCATTCGGAATTGACGTGGCCTACTTTCGCAGCGATTGGTGCTTCATTTAAAGTTTTAATTTTATTTCTGCCCCGTCGACATTGCTTTTTGTATCCCTTCTAGTGGCGTAACGGGGACGGGGCGCAGTCCCTAAATCTTGATTTACACACAGTATATCAGTTGCCTTCACCCCCTATAAATTGGTGCTCTATAATTTAACCCTAGTTACACCACTGATGATTTCGCTCTTTTGGAATCCCTCACAGCCCCCGAACATGTAGTTGTCTACCCTCAAGTGGTGACGGAAGAGGGCGCTTTTGCAGTCACTGGCGACGCGCTCAGCTCGGACACCTTGCGGCTCACATTCCAAGCCTTCGGTGAGGATTTCGATCTGTCCCTTGAGCGGGACAACTTCGGCATCGCACCAGACTTCGAAATGACGGTAATATCTAAGGAGGGTACCCGAAAACTCCCGATCCGAACCGACTGCTTGTACAAGGGAAAATGGAACTCGGATCCTGCATCTTTAGTTACTGCAGAAACCAGCGATGGTTTGGTAAGATATACAGTTTGTCTACAAAAACACAGATTTAAACAAAATATAATAGAATGCTACTCAAAAAATGTCCAACCAACATAATAATAGGTATTGTTTGAAAAATACATCTTTCTACCTTTAAACCTGATAAGTGTTGACAGTGTTATAAGTAATATTCCAAGAGAAGTCAAATTGACCGTTTTTCGATTTTAGGCATTTGGACAAAGGTACGTAGCCTACTTGCCTCTGTGTGAATGATTGCCTAGTCTACACTGCAAAAACTGTCTGTACCAAGTAAACCAAATACTCTATTTAGTGGTATCCCGTTAATTATAATGTTTATATCATATATCAGACCTTCTACGTAGGCTTTGTAAACGTGAATGTCTGATACTCGGACTACTATTATATCAGTCTGGAATTTGTTTCTAGAATACAAGTCGTATGCATTAAATGGATTTGTTGCATGTTGGTACCGTCACGCGTCAGTTTCTAATGAAGACAATGCTGACAGAATACTCCAACCTCACAAACGAACATCAGGTACTAGTGCCCAAAACTGTCATTTTTACCTCAGGAAGTAATCCAACAAATAGTTATTTTGTTTTTAATTTCTACCATTCTGCTTTACAGCATGTCATGATTCACCGAAAGGGTGGACCAATCTACGTCACGCCCTTGAAGGATCACCGAGCGAGTCAGAGGGGGCTAGGCCTGGCCCACGTTGCCTACAAGGGTCGCAATGCCATCCACTGCGCTACTGATAACACCATGGGTAAGTACAGGTGTGGATATCATGTGGGAATTTGTTTTGTGTTTTAAACAAGCCAGTCCCGTTTGATGACTGTCAAGGTATGCTTAAATTACTTTGTTGTAACCATGTGAACTATGTGAGATTGTAAATGTATACATTTACAATAATACATTTCAAAGAAACACCAATGGCAGAAAATGATAGAAAATGTACAGCGTAAAGCATTTGTTATTCATTTTGTGAATCGATTTACTGTTTGGTACTGTCATTTTGCCCAGTTCCTACTAGATTACCCAGCAAGAGCTCAGCCTCTAACCCCGCTAGCACGTCGTCTCAAAAAGTACTGGAACTGGCGATGTTTGCTGACTACGAGATGTACAGGAAACACGGGGACGATACCGGCATGAAATTACTCACTCTGTACATAGCGGTAGGTACTAAGTGAAGTAGGCGAAAAGAAATTTAAGGTTAACCAGAACAACCATATGTTTAACAACGGGCGTGTAACGGTATGCTATAGGCTGCTAGCCTTGCCCAAAAGAATGGTGCTTGACAACTAACCTGACAAAGTTTTAGCTCTGTAAATGCTGTGTATTCCGCGAAGAAATGTTTTCTAATATTTCAATTTAAATTCAAAGTTTGCCGCGATTCACAATTTAAATATACCTATCGCTCGCTGTCACGTAGCCTCGCCCCTTTGTATTTTTTGTTTGTCTAAAGTGCGCTTTTCCCGTCGATTTGTAATTCATTTGATCACTTCGCTTGGTCCCACCACCCATATACTGGGCGCTGGGAAGCGCTGATGGAGCTTTGGAGATATCTGTAAAGGAACTTTGCACGCATACTATAGGTAGCGTACCATGACATTTCGAATTGCACGCAGCAATGCACGCAGGGCAATGAGCAGCGGAACTGGTGACCTTTATTTCACAGGTCACACACAATCTATCCAATCAGAGCTCAAAGCGCATCAGCACTTCCCAACGCCCAGTATGAGCGGCGGGACCGAGCGAATTTGATCCGAGCTCGTGCATGTGTGTTATATTCTGTGGGTTCTTTTACGATGAAAGTAACGGAACGAACTCACCAAGAGACGAGTCATGCGCGAGTGTGCGCAATCCTACCGCGATAGGTCAATTGCGACAACAATCAGCATTTTGGGGCGCATTATCTTTAGCCAAAATGCTACACGCGCATCACGCAAGGACCGACCAATACTAATAATAATTTGAGTTCGACCGGCCCACACCGACCGCGCTATCCATGGCCCGGTCCCGGTTGATGTTTGTTGCGTTTTATCTACCGCAGGTTGGCGGGCTCCTCGAACTGCCATCCCTCACCAGCGGTAATCTCATGGTGAGATTTACCTTCGGTGGAATAATCAAAGATCCAGTGAGTATAGACTATCAGAAACTAGTAGGTTGTCAGATTTCTTTTTCCTTATTTTTGGACGCATTTTACAGGGTTGATTGTGTACCTCCAAATTAAATCGAATAATCACTCCAAAATATATGTTTACTGTTTACTTTGTAACGACGGTGAACTCAAGATTGATGAACAAATGATTTTTTTGAGTTCAGAATTTAAAAACAAGAACAATATAAATCAAACCATTGTTACCAAATATTGCCAATTTTTTTGGGAAAGTGTTATATAGTCGTCTTTACGCATTTAAAAACGGGCGAAAAAGAATAAAAGTCCTAAACACTATACCAATTTTGTTGATTATCAACTAGATACTACAGAATACATATCAGATTTATTTTTCTAAATTGGTTAATTGACGATTATTGAAGATGATTTGCTGCGTGGTACGACATTCAAATTTAATGGTTGGTGTTTGAATTTCGCCCTCTAAACGCTCTAAAGAAAGCATGTACCTAATCCTATTGGACGTAAACGAAACGTTTTCCAAAATGTATCAAAATGAATGAACACTTAGTAAATTGTGCCTGAAAAAAATCTAGTTTGATTATTTATGACTTTGGACTTTATTTTTCGCATATGTAGACATTACATGTACGTGTACATGTAAACATTCAATTCAATGTTGTTGGCAGGAATTCAATTAATTAATTTGGTGCCAAGATTTTGAGAACGGTTCTAAATAATCGCTTAATTTGTTAGCGTTCGATTCCGTTTAAGTTCAGTTCAAAATGCCATAAAACGCTCTGAACTGTATCTTCTTTTTAAAAATCAGAATGAGCTGGCGACATCAACTGATATACACGCTTCTCTGGATGCGTGTGCAGTGCATGCAGCCGCCAACATGAAACCTCCTGGTGAGCAGTTCCACTTTGACAACGCTGCTTACATCTCAGGGTAAGTCAAAGAAAAACAGACATCTGAAGGAATAAAGTTATAGTATACCATTTGTCAGTTGAGTATTTGTTATCGTTTGAAGCAGCAACAGTTCTCAAAATCTAAAGAATGGTGCCTGACATCTAACCTGACGAAGCGTTAGCTCTGTGAATGCTGTTTATTCCGAGAAAATAATATTCTATGTTTACATTTTGAAACAACTAATGGAAGTTTGTTTATAAATGTGTCCCTTATTCGTCATTATTTAGCCCATTATGTGGGTCGTTCCGCCAAGTTGGAACACGCTGTCCTTGTTACGTCCAGAACCTGATGTGGTGCAATTTCAGTAATTCTACAATCACTACACAGTTTTGCTATGCATTTTTATTACAGGACACAGAATAGACCCAAAATACTCTTACCTGAAAATACAAGTGAAACAGTAGCTAAACAATCTAACACGGTGTGCCCCAGTGTTAATTTTGTTTTCAATCTGCAATAACTTAAGCACGTATGACTCTATTTTGTGGTAAGTTAATACAATAGTATAAAGAGAAGGTTTGTATATACGATACTTTTGAAACACGACAACAAGATGTAACAGGGACACGTGTACGATGTCTTTGTTACATCGGAGTCTTAAATTTGTCTTGTAATTATTATACACGTTACCAGGTTACATAATTGATCATGGGCGGATCCAGGATTTTTTTAAAGGGGGGGGGTCCACCCAAGGTCTTAGGCAGGATTTTGTGAATTGGGTGTGTACAACAAAAATGTGGGTGTGTAACAATTTGAGTACATGTAACTGGGAAGCATGTACGCTAAGCGCACATCACGAGCGCGTAGCGCGAAGTCCCTGCGGCCGGGGTTCAGGGCCCGCTTAAGGGCCCTGAAATGTTTTGGTTTATTAGGTGCTCTCTGGCGCAATCTGAGGCCAATTTATACCTATTTTTTGTTAATGTTGTGGCAATATGAAGCCTGATTTTTATACCATTTTTTTTTTAAATCTAATATTTACCATTTTTAGCTGGAATGATAACTTGAAATAAATTTTGACCAGAGGAGTATATTATGGATACCGGTATTGGAAGTTTGGATTTAAAAACAGCGCACACTGACTCACACTACGTGTAAAATGAGGTAACGGTTAATTGGTCATAAACCTTAGGCATACTTAACATAGGCAGGATTTGGCTGGGAGCGACCGGCAGTGACTCCATTTAAAATAATAAACAAATTACAAGCCCTAATAGTTATTAAGTAAGTTTAATTTAAAGTTGTATGTTAAAAAAAAATGTTACAAGTTGTGTTTAATCTTTAAAAAACTACACGCCAAACGCCCGCTTGTGCTAGCGGGGTTTATTCCGACCGTCTCTACAAACGGTGGAAAAAGCGGCGTGTTTGTTCCAATTTAGTGTTTAGTAATTTACATAAATTTAGCTTAAATTTAGGTCACGTGACAAATATATAAACACTGTGGTTAGCGCCTATTGCACTCGTTCTGCTGGGGCTACTCAACCGTCACTTCAAACGGTGAAATTCCAGTGTTTTTATTGGCAAGTCTGCCAAGTAAATGGGCCCAGTGGTGAGCCAAGCATGGCATTTGGGGCAAGCCTGCCCCGTTCAAGCTTATGAAAGCGTTTAAAAAATTAAAATATGTAATTGCCTGAAATGCAATAAGAAGGAATAAACAAACTAGCGGCTCGAAAAACTAAGCCAAAAAAGTCAAATCATAGTCTATATGGTTGTTATTTTGTGTGTGTGGTTTGAGAATAATACACGTGTGTGTGTGTGTACATGTATGTACGTTGCTTGTTAGGTGAAATACATTTTTTTTGTTTCTTTTTTTTCGTTTTTTTCGGTGTTTTTTTTCACTCAAGAAAAAAGGGGGGTCCGGACCCCTTGGACCCCCCCCCCCTGTATCCGCCCATGTTGATAGATACAAATTTAACCTTTGAATCCTTTTAACTACATGTCACATTGAATTAGAAAGAAATGCGTTGTTCGGGAGTTGAACCCGAGTCAATAATTGTTTGGAAGGCAACTTTTCCAACCATTATACACCAACACTTGGTCGCAGACCATCGCTACCTAGGCTTCCAAGCGTGCACGCAGACACGCTTAATGTAACCTTAAATACCGACGTAAATGTTGTCACATGATTTTCGTAACGTTTTTTGTGTACGTCTCTGTTCATTGACAGGTACGACTTTTCCGGATCTTATACGGGCTTGGGGTACGTTGGTGTCTGTGGAAGAGCTGAAGCCGTCTCCATATCAGAATTTTTCGGGCCGGAGGGCAACGCCGCAATAGTAGCCCATGAGATTGGACATAAGTAAGTACATGTACACTGATTAGCTACAATAATACGTGCCGTGGCCTCGTGGTCTATGGAGCAATGGATTCGCAGTCTGCGAGTATAAAGCTTGAGGTTCTGGGTTCGAGTCCGGCCTAGGACTATGGTGCGGGTGCATGCCCCTTGGGCAATGCACTTTGTCGCTCATTACTTATCTCCACCCAAGGAGTAAATGGGTACCTGTGAGGGCGGAGATGGTTGTTAATAGCTGCTTTGCGCCAAAATGACAGCATTGAGCTGTATACTCCCTAGGGAGCTGAGATTATTTGGAATGTGTCACGGGTCCAATAAGCAGGGATAATAATGGCACAGGGCCTTGAGTACCAGTTCTGGTAGACACGTATACGTGCGCTATATAGAAATCCATTTTTTTCTCCTTCTGTATGACTCCTCTCTATAGAGTTTGTACACGTTTTTTCTTCAGCCAGTACACTTTAGTAAATCCGATTGACTGTAGCTTAGCATACACTTAGACCACCACCCACAGATGGTCCTGGAAGAAATTTGTCACGATTACGTCATTCGTGGTCAAGTGACGTCACGTTAAAGGTTCAATTATTTTTCGATAGGATTTATACACGTTTTCTTCAACCAATACACTTTGTTCGACAAACAACATTCTTCACCTTTATGGAATTCGTTTTCTGAGCACAAGTATTTCACAGAAGTCCAATTTCTGTTTCTCTCCCTTTCCTCCATACGCACAGTTTGGGATGTGGGCACGATACCGATCCATGCAGCCCAACGGACTACATCATGGCAGCTAATTTATCGCCGGGTGTTGATGAATGGTCGACTTGCAGCAAGGAGTACTACAATACCTTCGTGGGGTAAACAACCGCACAATAAGCCAGTTCGGTAGCTTGATGAAGTTGTCAAGGTCAAAGGTTATTTGGGATAAAATTGCTGACGTTATGTCACACGATGTTACACGAACGCGCATTCTGATTGTAATTATACTTGTGCGCGTCGTACGACCATCTGGCCACCTGGGGCCAATTTCACGGAGCTGCTAAGCACAACATTTTGCTTAGCACAAACAAGTCTTGCTCAGTAAAAACGAGCTATCAGCTAAAACTGCATGTGCCTTTCATGCTAAGCAAAAACTACCTGATTTTTAGTCACAAACAATATACATCTCCTGCAACTTGGTATGTAACCCAGTTTTAGCCAAGGACGAATTTTCATGCTAAGCAAATTGTTGTGCTTAGCAGCTCCGTGAAATTGGCCCCTGGTGCGTTCACACGCGTGCGTTGGTTATCCCGAATGTGCAGTTGAAATACCGAACTGGTTTAACATTGATTTATTTTCTTCAGATCTGATACTACAGGCATCCGTTTTCGAAAATTATAGCAAAAGCAAAAAATGTATAATTCCATTTAAAGCAGATATTTTATTTGGGATGAAACCACAATCGTATCAAATAAACATTGAAAAAAGAAATCGCCGGCTCTGGTACAAGGACTCGTTTACAGTGTATTTTTACAGTGTACTTTCTTTACCGGTTCTAGATTGCGTGGTATGTCAGTGGGTTTCAATTTATTACAGATTAACGACAATCTTTCGTGAAAAATCGAATTCTTCAAATATCTAGCCTTTATTATACGCAACATACCCAAAAAACTTAATAAACTTCATCGATGTACGTATGGATTCATATTTTATAGTAAATATTGTGACGCTGACCCGTTTTAAAGTTTTTTGTTAATATATAGATGCGGGAAAACCTATTAATCAATACTGTTCCTGTATAGACGTCAGGGAACTATCAGGCTAGGAAATCAGACTAGTTGGCTTGCACCCATCATTGTTACCGTGGACTAACTAAATTTAAAAAAAATCGGAGGCAGTGTTTGAAAATTGACTCACACAAATTCAAGTATACGGTATATTGTAATAATTTAGTATTTTTTGTGTTTGCAAATGCAACATTCATAAAATTTTGAAACGTTTCAAATTGCCACTGACTCTGATGTAAACAAGATCATGACGCTAAAAAGACATCAGGGGTCAATTTCACGGAGCTGCTTAGCACACAAAATAATTTGCTTAGCTTGAACATTCTTTCTTGGCAAAAACAGAGTTACAATGTATATAGTTTGTGACCAATAATCAGCTAGGTTTTGCTTAGCATGAAAGCCACGTGGAATTTTGGCGGATAACCTGTTTTTACTGAGCAATACTTGTTTGTGCTAAGCAAATTTGTGTGTTTAGCTGCTCTGTGAAATTGGTCACAGGACGCTAATTCCACCTGTTAATTTTAAGCATATTCAAAGATGTGAAGAAAAAATAACGAAGCGTAACGGCAGACTCGTATGCTTTGTTTCAGGTCCGCAAAGGATGCCAACGGTGTTGCCTGCTATGACGACGGTGGCTGGTAAACAAGAGGCGTGACGTCACAGCAAGCGTTCGTCTGACACTTGCAACCACTGTTTACGTCACATAGTCAACGAAGTTTGAAGATTCGTTTTTGTTTAACGAGTTGTTAGACAATGACAAGTGAATTTTTTCTTTTTTTTAAATGTTTAAATTGATGGTGGCAGGTAATTTATTATAATTAAAATTATGTGAATTAATGAAATATAATTGAAATTATATTAATAATATTGAAGTACCAGTCTACGAGGGTTTGCATTCCTTTCCACGTGAAAAGCACGCGGACCACACAATACATTTAACGTATGTATTGGAATTCAAATGAGCCAGTAGGTGTGGCCCGTATGAGTGCCCGGGTAGCAAGGCACAAGTCATCTTTTCTGAGGAGCAATCAATATTACTATTTTTTTCGACCGAGAATGTGGGGTTAGAACCCTCTTCGACTTGTACCTCATTATATAATTCATTATATTTCATTAATTCACCTAATGTTGGAATTAGGAATAATTTTTTGGAATTCTATTTCATAACATTCGTACAAGTCTTTAGTAGGTTTGCATGTTCAAAGCTAAATAAAACACTGTGATGGTAAACAAAGAGAAATTGTTCTCAATACAAAATGTACACTGTATGGTTGTTGTATTGCCATTAACAAAATAACACACCTGATAAAATCGTCTTGCCGAAAGATACTTCATCTTCGATAGTTTTATGGTAAAATCTAGCGAGAGTATTTGCTTTACTCCAATTTGCAGTTTGTAATAATGTCTGGAAGGCTAACACCATAGGCAAAAGCCATAGAAGTGTATGCACTGCGGTAACTGTGTGCAGTGTAGATAGAGGGATCTATCCCTGCATCACGTTGTACATCTTACATCTATCTTGACAACATTTATATTTAATAAGCCAAAGTTGATATCAAGTAACTCGACACCTGACACATTCCTTCTATGTGCATACCAATTACCAACCTGATTGGCCCTTTAGTTGTGAAGACAAAAGGCTTCAAAATAGGCCGTGAGCTAAACATCGTAGACTTTCGACTTAATTGTTAGGCAACTTGCAAAGAGGTGATTGAAGACAATTCAAGGGCGCTGAATCCGAATTTGGTAGTCCACGGGTTCATTACTTACACGTTTTGGCTGTAGATGCTCTTAAAGATGTGCAACTCGAGTTGTGCATAAACCTCCACAGTCAAAGTGGACAGGTTGGAATGGGAGAGGGATAAACAATGGGAATCACACAGAAAGGCTTACACAGGCATGGACATTATTTATTTATTTACATTTTATTTTTCAGTTGAATTGAAGGGAATATAAAATTGAAGGTGATTGGTATTTGTATATCTTAGTTAAGTGGCACCAAGTATTATATTTTAATGTTCGTTATGCATTCAATATGAATATTAATAATAATAAAATACATGTATACATAAAAAACACACCACGTTGTCTCCTGTGTTGGCCTATATGACCACGAGAAGTGTGTTGAAACTACACGTACCAGATAATTAAAGGGGACAATTTAATTTATATCCTTGGTTATATTCAGGTTGAATTTATTTAAAGCTAGCATTCAAAGATTTAAAGGGGCAGTACTCCATCAATAGACATAGGGGGGGGGGGGGGGGGGGGGGATACTTAATTGATGAGAAGTAATGCGAGCGCGAAGCGTGAAGCCCCAATGGCTGTGAGCTCTTACTGATATCTTATATTATTGCTTTTGTGTGATTTTAAAGTCAAGATCAGTTTGCTATCCGCTAGTCTTCTGACCTACTTTCATCCCATCTACGTCTTCTTTCATACAAGAAAAAAAAGGAAACAGCTTGGAAACGAGGCCACCAACCAACCAATCAATCACAGATTAGACGATAGAACGAAGCAGACACAAAGCTTTAAAATAGTGACTTATTTGCGAGTTCTTTGACCAAGGCTTTAATTTAGCCTTAATTCTATGAAGATAGAGCATAATAATAGAACAAATTACATGTACACATAGAAATGTAGTAGACCACACTCACATCAATAAGCCATTTGTGAGTTAAACTTAAATAACGTCTGGTACACACACTTACTTAAAATGCTTAGTAGGTTTTTTTAACATTGAATTCTCCAGACCAAAGAGACTGTTGCTATATCACATAATTCGGGGCAAGCTCTTGCATAGTTACGTAAGAGACGTTCAGCACCACTACATTGTTCACAATGGGTGAGAATAGCACACTGACACCAGACCATTATAGAGCTGGGGGTTGCTAGGGTAAGGCTTGCCCCGAATCACGTGATATATAGTAACAGTCTCTTTGTTCTGGAAAATTCAAAGTTAAAATGTGCCAATCATGTTGAGCAAGTCAGTGTACCAGATGTTATTCAAATTTACCTCGCAAATAGCTTATTAAGGGGACGAGCATTCAACAAAAAATGCAATAAAACAATGACTATAATGACGACTATATTTCCTGAATATAATTTTACAAAAACAATTATTTTGGTCCACTCTGCTCAAAGCTCACAGGAGAAAACTTGCAACAAGTACAAGTTGCCTTTGCGCGGGAAGCACAAAGGTTACACTATGTGTTTTATGAAAACATGGAAATTATGCATAACCTTTCGGTGTACATAAACAGAGTGCGCACTTGGTCTACCTACAGAAATATACAATAATTTCAAAGAATATATAGCAATCACAGGTTCTGTACGTTTCACTAGGCACAATCTTAAACCAGCTTCTGGTTAGATAATTAATTATCACATGTTACTCGTACTCGTTTTGTACAGGTACATCAATGTGCTACTTTACAATGGAGACATTTTACACGCTTGGTGGCAGCAAACACATCGGCCCTTTTCTGTTCATGTCATTTTGAGCGTGCGCGCATAACCAGTTAAAGGACTGTGCTGCCACCAAGCGCCCCAAAGATCTCCCATATATATTTGTACAATGTTTACTTTCTACGTTGAAACCAAACAAAAAGAAGAAAAACAGCGAAACCAACGAGGTTGGCGCCTCCTAACATCATGAATGTCCAGGTGTAGCTCTTTGTTAGGTCGTAGATTAAACCTGGACCATGAACAAACAAACAAGGAAACCATTCAATCATGTCTTCCGTCAAGTAGTTTATCTGGGCGAGGGCTAGTCTAGCCCTAGACCCTTGTGTTATTTCGGCGCCCACCACGCAGTCAAGTGGCCTTTATCAATCTGGTTTGGATTTCTTACGTTAACCTTTGTTTCCGACTGGAATCGCTACCGAAATGGTAGCGTCCAATCAGCGAACGTATCTCCGCGTGACGTCAGCTTATATTTGAGTTGGACTAGTTCATTTTACAAACAGGGAATGTCCAATCATGTCACTTACAATATTTAGCTCAAATCATTAGTTGCTTCCTAATTTATTGCAATTTTGCATGTAAAATAGATTTAAATGTGATATCTTGTATTTATCATTCATATATTCAACTCAGAAGCAAAATTTATATACGTTTTTTTACCTTTTCTTACATGCTTTGATATTGAACGAATCACGAACAAAGCCAACTGGGAGATCGCCGTTCTGATTGGGCGTATTGGCATGCTAATATGTATCTATGAATAATTCATGTCGAGCAGTGAAACCTACATTGCAAAAGGCCTCGTGACATTAGTCACTCGGTCGCGCGTTCACCCCGGGTATCTAGACTCATCTCAGCCGCTTAGCCAAAGTCACGAGGCCTTGTCAAAAGGCTAGTTCACGGGTGGCGGTTCGTCGTGAAATAGCGCCCTCTATAACATCGGTGGTTTGTGTCAGTGATCGCGAAATAAACAACACGAAGGTCTTGGAACCAAGACTAGGCGAGGGCCGGGGGGCGAATTTTTTTTCCCAAACAGGTTTGCACAATTTCATGAATTATTCAGTAGTTGCGTTGATCGCTGTACAACACTTAGGTTCTAGGTCTCCTTTTCCCCTTAAATTAAAAATACTCTAAAGATATCAATTTGACTAGGAAAAACGAGGTGACCTACTACAGCAGGATTCGAACCCGGGATCTTTGATCCATAGCCAATCCCACTATCCACTACACTACGTATAGCAGCTCGACAACAGCTGTTCTTTAAAGTGATTTATTGTAACTAGTTAACTAATAACAACAATGCTGTGACGTCATGTTTTATTCCGATGAATAAACATAACTTCTCATCCAAACTACTGAATAATTCATGAAATTGTGCAAACCTGTTTGGAAAAAAAATTCGCGGCCGGGGGGGGGGGGGGGGGGGGGCAATTGCTCCAACTGTCTGGTTTTTTTTTGAACAATAATACGCGTAATACAAGTGTTCGGGTCAGGTTTAAACAGACACTATGTTCTGGAATCGCCCAATTGTGCTACACACTCATTTCTAACTAAATGATGTTAATCGGAAAGATCATTTAAAAGTAAGATATAAACATTAACTCAACCATCCTTTAAGCCAGAAAGTGTTCGCCTTTTGCGGACATGTAATAAACCTCATTGAATAAAAACGACAGGAAACACGTATGTGTACACGTCGTGTTCGATGTAACCAACCGGGTTTTTGTTCATCTTTTCTCGGGAACGGTAAAAGTAAAGACATTAGGTTGGTTTCCTTTCCACCCGATTTGTTTAAAATAGAAAAACATTTTTATTTTTTTAATTTTTTTTTTTTGGGGGGGGGGAGAGGGGGTTCAGGACATATAGTATCCTTTCAAAATGTGACCCTTTAAATGTGACCTTATACTTTGAGGGTAACAAATGGCACTTCAATGGGTCATATTCCTGGTCATTTCAATCAGTAAACCCCAGTAAAATGTCATTTTCATGTCAAAAGTGTTATTTTTGTCCTGAAAAGTGAAATTGGACCCGGGTATTATTATGTATTAGTATTTTTTTCAATTTTTATCTGGAACCAAACCAATTTTGTACGGGAAAAAAATTAAACTCACTTACCTGGCAGATAGAGAAGCGAGAATCGTAATATACCAGACTTCATCGCGATCCAACCAAGGGCGCTACCCAACCGATCCACACCGACGGCTTCACACAACAACACGTCTGTCAGAAGCCACGCCAAAGAAATGGCAATACCAAACACGCCTTGATTGACAGCTGTGGACCAGAAGGACTTTAACCACGGGTCGATGAGGTAATACACAGACAGCAATATCAATGCGATTCCCATGAAGCCTTGATTGCTAATGAACTTGATCTTATTCAACATAAGTCCGAGGCTGAGACATGTAAGTATCCTTGTCAGTCCGGATATGGCGGTTAATGTGAAGGCATCACTTAGCGCAAACCCATTAGACTGAGTGTATTGAATATAATACACCAACCAGGATACCCAACCAAATTGAACGATGATGTAGATGATCGCCAATAGCCAATATGATACATCGTATAAGAGCTCGATGTGCAAAGTTTGCTGGAAACATTGCAACGCTGATGGCTCAGTTTGATTTCCCTTGTCACTGCTTTGTCT